>RYFJ01001922.1:0-140381 GCA_003991445.1 Oryza meyeriana var. granulata
AAAGCTCTGTTCCCGGGCTCGGATCTCGTCCCTTGGCCCTGGGGCTCAAGGCTCGGCTTCGGACGCATCGACGTTCCATGCCCCCGCATCTCGCCCCCCGTCCACGACTCACAGGCTCAGCTCCCGGAACGTACCAGAGACATCCCCATCCCGAGTGATAGCCTCCTCGTGTCTGCGACTCACATTCGTCCCAAGGAGTTCGGCCGCCTTGTCTCCGGACGAGACCTCCTGGGCACGAGGCGCTTGCAGTGATCAGCTCCCCAACTACCCGCATTACATTAAAGGGGACGGACGCTCCCGCTTCTCCCGGATTGAGCTATGCGATGCACCTAGAGGCCTTCCGTGGGCCCCCCTCCCAGTGCCGTCAAAGAAACTTTCCGCCTGAGAACCTCATGCTCCACACTCTGGCCAGCCGGAGGCCAAGCCTATCACATCTCCATACTCTAGCCACGCCACAACAACCGCAGCGTGCCGACAAGACTTACAGCCAAGACCAACTCCACACCCTCGCCAGCTGAGCCAGCCGACTAGACGTCCCTGCGGCCACGGCGCCAGATGCAGGCGGCCGCGTGCCCGTGCCCACAAACAAATCTAGCTAGCTTCTCGGTGTACTGGCACTGTGGACTCCCCCTAGAGCGGCATAAAAGGCAGATCCATAAGCCACAGGTCTGGAGGATTCGCGGTTTGACTCGCGCTCTGACTCGCCGGTTCTCTGCGGTGATTCTGCCTCCTAGCTCTGAGGCTCGATCTCTAGCTCTCTGGCTCTCTCCGCCTGGTCTCTCTCTTTCATTTCTTATGTTGTTTATCTTTTTCATTTTTTTTTTGTTTCTTCTTTTCTACTTTCTCTGTTGACCGAAGAGCGCTGTCGCTGAGCACCACTGAGCTTCATCTTGTACAGAAAACACTTTCTCCCACAAACAAACACACACAGGAAAAATAGGCCTTTACGCCTCCTGTGGCCCCAACCGTTACCTCCTCCTTCTCCTCTGCGCTGCCATCTCTCCGCACGCGCCAAACGGTCCTGTGAAAACAACTTTACCCGCCGAACTCCAAAAGGCGATCAGACTCCCCGCCCGGTGAGTTTCCTCCTCGCACCACAATTATAGATATTGCTTTAACATAAATTAATGAGGTCAATCCTTACATGCATATTCCGCCTTCCATGTAGTAGAAAAAATATGTTATAATTTGAATCCGCCGTAATCTAATTGTGGCAATTTCTTTTTCTGTTATTTTTTTTTTGATTAACCATTTTTTTGAAACACTGGCGGATGTGTGGTGTAGAGTTATGGGTAATGACTTCACTCTAATAGGGTTCAAACTCTGTTATGACTAACGAATATACAAATATCCAGGTGTGATTGATCAATATGGATTTAAATGGGTCGGAGATTGGCTGATGGTCTCCATTTCTTTGTGCGTGTTAAGGACACACTTATGGCCCCAGGGTCGGTATACGTATATAGTGTGCATGTTATAGCGGTGTGTTTTTCTAAATAATCATAAAAGGAGTCTTCTTTCGCTTCTCTCCTAACAAAAGATATAGGCAGATGGATTGAATGGATTAGATGCATCGATCATATCATAGGCTAAAATTAATTTTATCTGTAGTTATATCTCTTTGCTTAGTTTGCCCACCTGATTAATATGTGAAAGCGAGTGTACGTTATAACTCAGCTTTTGGCCACGTAAGATGGGGTCAGCACAAAGTTTGTTGTTAGGTGTATGCATCTGGGTATTAAAGCGCTTAGCATGGGTCGACAGACTTTTATCGCCCAAATTAATTAAGGCGTCAAAATCACACAAAATAGAAAGTAGATAGGGATTGAAACCAACCCATCCCGGTATTCATATATTCCTGCAATGAACGCGGAGATGTGAAAGCTTGAAGATGTGTTACAACTAGATTGTATAGTCGGATACTGCATTTATTCTCGACGAACATAACATAATAGTTTGTTGATAATATTGGTTATTTCACTTTTTTCAGAGAGGACGCACGTAAACTCACACCCATAACGCTAGCTATAACCATCCTAGATTTATAATTTAAAGGATTAATTAAACCCCAAGGCACTGACAATCGATCGAGCACCTGCACTGCTGCACACACCAGCCGAAAGCTTGCCATATGAGCAAAGCTCGGTTCTCATAATATCGATTGTTTCTTTAATAAAAACTATACCAATTATTTTGTAACTTTTGGATGGTTAACCGAGTTGAGGAGATAATACAAGTCCACAAAGTAAACAAAAAAAAAGACTATAAGCAAATTCATAATTGCGCCTCTTCATGTTTAGATAGATTTCTCATGGCAGCGTTAGCCATATTAAATACGTAAATTTTTGGCCAAGCGTATATAGGGCAAGCGACATGTATAACATTACGAGGTGGTCTTAGTGGAATAGCGTATACTGTAGTTTTTTTCTAGATTGATCCGGTCGGACGATGTTAGTTTGAGAATTGGAGGGGCTCATTGCCTTTTCCGGTCCTGCCGCTTCCTACCATTTTCTTCCCCCTTTTCTCTCTTCTTGCTCTCTATGGAGACCCAGCGAGATGGTGTGAGGACACCCTAAGATTTGTACCGTAATTTACAACTCGTTATATTAACGCTAACTATTAGAGTGGTAGGGGTCTCAAATAAAACTAAATAAACAATATAACCACCGCATCTCAAAGCAGACTTGACATCACGAATAATAAATACGATATAAACTCAAAGTGCCGAACTCGAAACAAAGGAGATACTCAACAAAATAGCCTCATCAGTCCCATTCCGAGATCATGCCGTCAAACCATATGATGGTGGCGACCAAGAGACTACATATCTCAAAGGACTCGACTTACATCGGGTATTAAGCAAATATCTCAATTGTTTCAAGTCCATACTTGTACTTGACTAGCTCCTAGGAAATGAATTAGTCTCACACTTTCATCTTAAGTACTGATGTACATCAATAGGGTAAACAAATAAATAGAACTAAATTTACAACTTAATAGTTTACATAAGCCGACCGGCTAAATAATATGGGTCAACGGAAGCTTGTCTATCCATACCCATAAGCAACCGACTAGGGGTTGGCCCCTAAAAAAACTTCTGAAGAGGAAACGATTCCGTGAAGCTCTCAACATAAATATCTCATCACCTGCAATAAAACTAAACCAGCAATATACAACAAAGCAAGAGTCAATACATTATCGAAATAATATATTGGCAAGACAATCCTATTATACTACATGCAAGCTTAAGTCACATGAATGCTATTGGTGGTTTTATTTTTAGCATAAAGCAATTTTTATTTCACAACCTTTTGCAACAATAATTTAGAAAGTGTATAAATAAGTACATAAGATAAACCATGGTCATAAATATATATCAATCTCATATCATCATGCTTGTTGCCCTACACGACAAGAAGCCACCGTTTCCATATCCATAAGTTCATCATCTCATAAATCATACAAAAATCACCCATACCGTTGATGCTTCGTATCGACAATATTGAATATAGGGCTATTCATCAGAACTAAACTCGATGGATTCGAAAGGACACACTAGATTTATATTGGTTCAGGCCCTCGGAGTGAGGTAAACCCTACTTCCGGTTGTGGTGTATTACTTTCACTGTATTCTCTAGTGAGATTGGTTCTCTGCCCCAGGAGGCTCCTTGCCTCTCCTTATATACCGAGAAGGCAAGGTTACACAGTAGAAATCTCAGTTGGACTCGACCAAGAGATTTCCCTACCAGAACATAGAGTAACCGGCTTGGATTATATCTCTTTCCTTGTCATGCAAGGTTACATAAAATCATGTACTACTCTATCTCTAATTATATGGGCCAGCTCATCCTCTATCCAAGTTGCTGTATTATCTTACATGAGGTACCCGGGGCCCATGGCCTCTACAGTAGCCCTTGAGACCTTTATAGTTGAGTCACAGCTGACGTTGAATGCTTATCCTCCATGGTGATGATTTTCTAAATGCATTGCTCCTGAGTACTTTTTGTCCGAGTTCTTCTTCTCCAAGACTTGTTTCGTGTTGGTTGGCAATGAGGTTATGAAGGGCTTTATGGGAAAAAATTGAATAATGTGCACCGAATAGGTGAACTATTAGGTGTAGCCCCCGACTTTGTGTTAGTGATATGCACTAGAGCCAACATGGAGATGTTATATATATCACATGCTATGTTTATAATGTATTGATTTGTTTCTTGAAATAGACATTATCATTGTTGATTAATAAGTACGTAACTTATTCATGAGACTCTTAATGTCAAATATTGCTATTTCTAAATGATCCCTGATCATATATCATATAAGGAACAAATATGATTCTAACATCAGCATATGTATTGATTGATGATCATGTATCATGAATCATGGTATGGAGATACCAAATCAATAATATAGACATATGTTAGTGAACATATGTTGGATAGACCCGCCATGAGATACTGCAGAGATTTCATGTGTCATCAGTTAGTCTCAAGTAGTGTTTATGTAGAGTCTTTAGACTTGAGATCATCATGGTTCTCAACATACGTAGTAGCTTATTTTGGGACTACTAAACACTACTCCGTAACTGGGTAGTCATAAAAGTAGTCTTCGGGTTTGCTATGAAACATGTAGTGGGATGTGAATGATCAAGATAAAATTTGTCCCTCCTTACAGGAGAGATATCTCTAGGCCCCTCGATGTAATGGATTATGAAAGTATATGGCCATGCTAGTGTGATTGAGGTGTCAATCACAAGTTTGTAATCTATCACAGGATCGAGAGAGTGATTGAGCTATTAAGAGGATGACATAAGTCTCGTCTTGAGCTCAATTGATATCGTGAGGCAAAGGGATTTGTATATGAGGATATTACAAGTTCAGCCGATATGATCTTTATGTATATTTTAGGGTTAAAATGCCTTGCTAGAGGCCGCTATTGACAGGGTGACCAGAAAGGCGTTTCTGGGTCGCGACAAAATATATGTGAACCTATAGGGTCGCACGCTTAATGGGTTGGAACACTTATTCGAATGTGATTCGAATATGGACTCGATTCGGATAGAGATCCGAGTAGACTCTTACTGGGCCTCGGTCCACAAGGCCCGAGTGAGGAGGTCTATATATAGGGAGGCGAGGGGCCGAGGAGATTCACGTTTTTCTGTTGACCTCGAGCTAAACCCTAGCCACCACCTCCTGAGCCAAACTCTAGCCGCTCACGAGTGCTAGTACACTCGCAATCGGCGTTCCAGCCCCATACGTGTGGATACCGGTGGAGGCGCTGCTCGTTGCGGCGTTAATCGGCAGCGATGCTGATTAGATCTGCGGAGATCGACTACTTCCACTACTACCTCAACGCGCGCGTGGTTGGACCGGCTTCTCCATCCCTTCTTCCGCTGCACTGCGCGTCTAGTGGTAACGATTCATGATCCCTTTCTCGCATGATGTCCTAGTGTGCGCGGTAGAAAAGTTTTGTTTTCTACTATCGTAGCCTGCGCGTACTCCGTTACTTTGTGCTTAATTGAGAAACAATTAAATATAAAATCAAAGATCTTTAATCTTTAAGTCTTTCTCGAGTGATGTATTTCTTAGAAATTGGACTCTTCAGCATCATATCAGCTGGAAAATTTTTTTGTTCATGGCAATTTGGCTAAGCATGTAAGCCGTGTACCGCTTATTGATTTTAACCCAATGTGCAGTTAGGTGTACTTGAGAGATACCTGCATTCCCAATTTTAATGGAGACCAGCTATTGATTCTTGTAAGGATGTATCCCTAATACCTATTAAATAATTTAGATATCTGAACATATGTATCCAGCAAATAGGCTTAACGTAAAGCATATCTGATTATTTTAATCGGTCCTTGTAAAACAACATCCAAACTGCGATTTTAGTACAGTTGGCTATTGGCCCAATAGGACATGCTATTTAGGAACTCATATCTTATGGCCTATTACTGAGCTGGCCGGCCCAAGCCAATCACCCATTGCAGGCCTATAAATCTCGGGGAGAGAGAAAGGATTCCTCTTTCTTCCCCAAATCATCAAAACTTTTTGCCTCCCGCTTCTGACCGCGCAGCTCTCGTGCTCTCCGTTCCCACCTATGATTTCCACACACTCGAGCTCCCCTTCGCAAATCCGCAAAGCCTTCCATCTCAATCGTCGATTCCCATCGTTTAGAAGCTTTTCCCCTACTTTTCGAACTCCCAAAATGCCGAGGGCTCCGTTCGATTTTCCCCACATCCCATCCGGGACATGGCCGACGTCCACAACATGCTCCACAAAACTTGCTCATTTGGAGAGGATGAAGTGATTCCAGCCCAAAGTACTCATCAATTGGTGCCCGACCAAAGGTGAGACTATCCCCACCCCTGATTCCCACAAAACAGTAGTGTTTGCATCTTTCTTCAACAGGGGTCTTGCTCTTCCCACCTCTGATTTCTTCCGAGGTCTTCTCGATTACTACCAAATCAAGCTCATTCATCTCAATCCCAACTCTATTCTTTAGATTTCCATCTCGAGGCCGATCCCCCATTTTAATCTCTTCCGCTTCCTCTTTCATGTCAAGCCTCAACCATCCAAATCCAATCCACAAGTTATAGGGGGAGTAGGGCTTTAGCTCGAAAATGAGATGAAGAAAGTTTACCTTCATCTCCCCCTAAAAACTTCCTTTGAAGGGTGGCTCCAGAAGTGGTTCTACTGTTCTAATCTAGAACCCTCCTTGCCATCCTTTACCGAGAATCCTCCCAAGGTCCTGGATAGCTGGTCGACTCTCCCCTCAGAAGCCGATATGGTGCAAGTGCTGCAGTTGCTGGAAAAATCGAAGCCCTGAAAGAGAAGGGGTTGACAAGGCCCTGGGTTGCTCGAACCTTCTAGAACCGGTGCACACAGCCCCTGAAAGCTAGGATTCATCCTGGATATGAATACTAGGGAAAAGGTGACCCAACCTGAGAGTGTGCCGACTTTGTCAACAAGGACACAATACAGATACTCTACTTGGCTACTTCATCAGTGGCGTAGTGGAGACCATGGACACTGATAGGGCCCCTAAGCCTTACTGCCTGGGCAGGCCTAGGCTGACGTTAATCTTCTAACTTCTAGCTCTCTTGGTATCTGCTTGTGATGGTAGATATGAATCCTGCTTGAATGAGATTGTCTTTATATGCAATATTTGCAGGAAAATGCCAATTTTGCAACAAACCCTCCCAGCCAGCTGACTAGGGGGAGGGGGGGGGGTCAAGGAAACGACCGGTTAGCCCACTGGCTGATCAACCCAGCTCCAAGAGAGCTGGGAAGCAACCTGCTAAGGATCAGGCCAAACACAAGGATACGCCGACTAAGGCGTTAGGCGGTCCAAAGATCAGGGACGCCAGCAGCATAACCTTAGACCAGCCACAATCGCAGCTGCACCGCCAACTGCACGACCAACCCAGCTGGCTGCACCAAGTGTGGAGCCGATTGGCCCAAGCTCCACACCACCCGACGCTGCGCCTCAGGGCCCAACACCAAGCAGCACGATACCTCGGAGCAAGCCTTCAGGCTCATCACCAACTACCTCTACCCCTAGCACACAAGGGTAGAGGTTTAAAACATTCAAGAGGTATGAAGCCTTTAGTCTTCAAATATCTTGAAGTATTGTGCAATATCATGATTGTGGCATAATCATGCAGGAAGCCAAGTGACGCTGATCCTAAGGGAACAACGTCACCAGCCCCCATCGCCGTCCCAATCCCGACTGAGGCCGAGCCAGAAGGACCTCAGCCTGAGCCGAATGTCGCACCAGCCCCAGAGAGCGAGGTAGCACACTCGGCTGAACCGCAAGCCTCCCCCAGTCAGGATGCCGTAGGGCCAGCTGAAGACCCAGTCGCTGAGCCAACTGGGGAGCCAACAATTCCTGAGGACCCTAGACTTAGAACCCCCTCTCCTCCATTGTCCTCGTCCTCATAAGAAGGCGACCTCCCCAAGCACGAAGCCCCTCCACGTAACTTCCCCGGGGTATTCTATTGGGTTAACTCGGATGGAAGTGATGATATTCTGGAGCTGGACGAGGAGGCCGCTAAAAAGAGCGGGTTGAGCTGATCGAAGCCACCATCCAAGCCTCGAGGTAGGTCTAGGTATGCAACCCAGTTGACTATAACTTCAACTTCACGTCAGTTGTCTGATTTGTAGCAGTCTGGCGATAATTCATTTTGTTTGACAATAACTTTTCTTGTAGAAAATTGTCGACCGTGCTGAGAAGATGAGTCAAGCACTCGCCCGGCTCACTCCTTAGATTACTTAGCTTACCCAGCTCCAGACCGAAAAGAACGAGCTAGAGAGGACCGGCAAGGAGAGGGAGGCTTGGCTGAGGGACTCGGTTAACAAGCTACGAGATGAGCAGTGGGAAAAAGTTGAACCATCATAGGTAAGAATCCATTCTGCCCGAGTAGCTCCCGTTATCCTCAGTAGGTTTCTGATCTCCAAATTTGCTTGGCTGTAGCTCATGAGACAAACCTCCACAATCAGTCCCTGGAAATTGAACGCCTGAAGAAAGAGCTCAAGTTGCTCGAGAAGGCGAAGTCTAAGGTAGACACCGAGTTTGCAAGTAAGTTGCATGTCTGCTCCTGAACTTTAGCCGACTAGATAACCAAGTTTCCTTATATCTTTTCTCTGGATAGACAGCCTTCAAGGCTAACGCGCAGACGCAACTCAGCTCTTTTGGCGAAGAAATCAAAGCAATAGAGAACTCACGGAGTGCCATAGTGGACTCGGCGAAGGCTCTATTGGACATCATGTAGCCGGGCCAAGCTAGATCCAGCTCAAGTACTCCTGCCTAGGTGTTACAGCGCCTTCGAGATGCTCCAGCAGTCTTGAAGGAATTCGCCACAAAGCATTCCACCTTGGGAATCTCCTAGGCCCTTAGCATGACCAAGTCTCTCTACCCCCGGGTGGACATTGAGGCTGTTGGCGAGGGGTTTGTTGAGGGCACCACTCCGAAGCAAGGACTGGAGCTGGTAAACTAGACGAGGCCCACTGTGCGCGTGATAGATGAAGATTTGCCGCTGTAAAACAAACACTTTTTAGTAGTCTGTGTATAGGAGAAACAATCATGATCTGTATATATTGTAAATGCATGTGTTTTTCTGCTTTTGCAAGTTAAGCTCGAGTACTTGACTCATCATAGTCATCATTAGCCTTATCTGACCAGCTAGATCATACCAAGCAACGAAGATTAACTTTAAAAGCGTTTATCCAACAAGTCCGTACTCGGCCTAAGTTTGCATGGTTGATATAAAACTTCGTGACTTAGATACAGACTCGAATTTAAGCAATAACAGGAGACATATTGTCATGTAACCCCCGACTCACTACTCGGTTGAAACAAACGGCGTAGTGAGTCAGAGTAAAAAACTTTATTTGTATATATACAAGTTGAGTACAATGCTCAGGTATAGAAAAGACGTAGCTATTCTATGTTCCATAAGTTGTTGATCAGGACGCCGTCTTCAGTTTTCAGTCGGTAAGCACCTGGACGTGTCACCTCAGCGATAATGAACAACCCTTCCCATGTAACACCCAGAAATTCACTACCGAAATTCTGAACATTCATATGTATTAAACCCCTGTCCAGGAAAGTCAGGGTACGCAATTCCAAGTTGACATACAGAGTGCGTCTTACAAACAGAATAAAATTATATTACATAAATGCAGCGATAAAGGTAAAGAAAAGTCTATTTACAACTAGCCAAGCGGAGGCTTCCATTCCACAGGCATCTTGACGGCGGAGCTAGCCTAGTTCTCTTGCTGATCCTCGTCGGACCGGTACTCCACCACTGAGAGGGGAAAAGGAGCAAGACTGAGTACCACCCATAGTACTCAACAAATCACACCCGTAAGTATGCACCATGCACGGGAGACAAAGATAGGCTAGAGGTTTATTTGTGTAAAAACAGTTGCAAACAGTAGTTCGCAAACAATAAAAAGGTTGATTAATTGAACAATATTAATTCTCCACTGATCAATGTTATACCACGTTAACTAGGCCCAACCGCCCATCTAAACTATACCAGTTCCATTAAGTCAAGTTAATTAAGTAAAGATGAGACTAATCACGGTGAGTCTTGACCAATATACCCATAACCGCGGGCGCGGCTATTTGAATAGTTTTTAACTCTGATAAGAGGTGTACAACTGTACTCACAAGACACAGCCCCACACATGTTCCCATGTGCTGGCGTATCACCATGACACCCTGTGAGAGGCTGTGACAGGACCGTTCACGCGACCTCTCCCAAACCATTCACACCACGCTGAGGTTGCACCTGCCGCTAGGACACCCCACATCGGCCAGGCTACCCCCTTGCGCCACAATGGATCCGGAAGCCGATCAACCCTACCCCGGGCCGACCCAACTACATCACGCTCATCCTCACCATCGGTGCCTAGGAGAGGGAGAAGAGACGCTACAAGCCCAGCCGTTGCCTACGCTGGCTTGTGGAAAGTACGAGTAATTGCCCAAGGGGTTCCCGTGAACCGGTCCTTAATTGTCATGGGTGCGACTAGCAAAACCATGAACCCATAGCCCACCATTTGGGTCAAATTTTAGTAATTTAATAGTAATATGTCCAATGCTACATTTCCTGACATAAAGTCGAACCATGAATGTAATTGATAATATTTAATTTCCAGATGAACTAATAGTTTCTAAGCATGGCTAAGCATCCTAAGAATAATATTCTAAACATGTTGTTACCCAGGTGACAAGGAACAAGGTTCAACAGCTAAGGCATAATCTTATCTATATAAAGGTCATAATCCATACCACATGAAATAATAAAAGCATGCAGTTTATTTAAATAAACAAAATATTTTAGCAAAAAGTAGGTACAAAATGATCAAGATTACAGTGTGACTTGCCTTGCTCCGGCTCGACGTACTCGGCTACGACCTCGTAGTACACAAGAGAGTCGACGGCGTCGGATTTTATAGTGAACCACAAACAAACAATTAAAAAAGTATATGTGGGTAGTCAACCAAGGGTTAAAAGTATTTTTAATGGATTCTTGGTATTTTTTTGGATTTAATAAAATTTGAATGGACTTAATTGGAGTTCGTATGAATTAATTATGAATTTTTGAAGTTTCACTAAGATTTCCTATGTAAAATTAATTATTAAATGATTTATTGCGCAATTACAGGAATTAATGGCGTCACCGGACCCCGGGAAGCCGGCGCCGACAAGCGGGCCCCATCGACCACTAACCCTAGGGGGAGCGACGCACGGTGGACCAAGTCCACCACGGCCTAGCGGGGAAATGGCGATGTGGCTACCACGCGGCAGCCACGGCGGGCCGATGAGCCGACGCGGCACCCAGGTGGCGCCGACGTGACGGGGGAGTGGATGCCCGCGGGGGTGCCACGTGGCCGGTCCAGATCTGCCCAGAGGTAGATCGGACGGCGCAGGACGAAAAGGGGCTCATCCCCGCCAGCGTGGCCGCGCCGTGGCAGGGCGAGCGGCCCGATGGTCGCCGCCGGCAACCATCCAGCACGGCGGAGGGCAGTGAGGGGTAGTGGGGAAGATGGGGAAGACGATGGAATGCTCACCGAGAGCTTGCGGCGATCGGAGTGCGGCGAACGATGGCAAACAGAGGGAGTTGGCGGTGGCCGAGGCTCGGGATGCCGACGTCGACAGGGTTCCAGCGGCTCAAAGCGACGACGGAGACGCGAACAAGGTGCGGGAGGTCCTAGCGAAGGTGTTGAACGCGTTAAGAGAGAAAAAGACCGAGTGCAATGGAAATCTGCGGCCGACTACCGGCGGAGAGGCTTACCGGAAGGGGATGAAGGAGAGGATGGAGTTCCGGCGGGAATCCGAGGCAGCCGACTGTCGGACAAGATGCAGCGGGGTGCGGTGAAGCTAGCGAGCGCGATTGCGGTAGTTGGTGATGGTTGTAGCGACGGTGACGTGCGACTGGAGTCAGCGGAGCTTGGCGGCGGTTCAGGAACTCGGCGCGGAGGGGGTTAGAGTACTCGGTAGGTGTGGGCGACTGAGGGGAAAGAGAGAGGGGAGAACGGCGGAGGTTTCTAAGGACTCGGGAGGGGAGATCGTGGCTGCAACAGCCCAATTTTGCACTGGATTGAGGACGGCAACCGCGGTGTCATGCGTGCGATCCATGCGTGAGAGTGGGTGAGGGGGCTGGAGATAGTGGGGGAAACGGGCGGGGACCGAGTCCGCGCCGTTTGGACGGAGGGCGGGCGCGCGGGGAGATTGGATGAGGTGGAATCAGACGGGGTTGGGGAAAAATTCCCCTCCACCCGATTCGGACGGAGGTTGACAATGATGCTAATAGGCGGGCCCGGCCTGTCAGCGGGAGAGCGAGCGAGTGAGGCGAGTGGGGTCTGATGGTTGGGCCCCACGGGTCGACGAGAGAGAGAGTGAGGGGAGCGACCGACAGGTGGGCCCACGAGGAGGCGCAGCACGCCCGCGGGCCGTGCAAGCAGGCCGGCACAGTGCTGGGCCGTCGGCCTAGCGGGAGGGTAAAAGAAAATAAAGAGAAAAAGGGAGGAAGAAAAGAAGAAAAAGGATTTTCCAGTGATATTTTAATTCTGATATTGGTTTTTGATTTATTAAAAATACTTTTAGTGCTTTAAAAATTCCAATAAAAATTCTGTTAATGTATTTTTGGCAAGACAAATATAAGAAAAATATTCCCAGCCATGGTAATTTATTATTTTGTATTTTTACATTTAATTAATTCATTTGACCAATTTAAATTATTTTTCTTGGGATATTTTCTTAAGTATGTTTTGTGTGGCTATATTTAAGGGGAAACTCAGGGTGCGACATCCCATAAGGGAGATAATTTGTGTCTGTCTTTGGTTGTTTGTATTTTTCTTAATACAAGGTCTCCCACTGAAAAGGGACGGCCACGGACATTACGACTGTGATAACGACGTAGGTCTTGAAGATATCTTGCCGACTGGATAGTTGCAATGTCTCTTGCTTCTTCTAACTGATTGAGCTCGACCAGTCGATCTTCGTTTGATTTGTCTTTTAAGTGGGCCCAGACTCGTGAAGAGCCGAACTCCAACTTCGTTGGTAACACAGCCTCGGCTCCGTAGACTAGGAAGAAAGGGAATTGCCCTGTTGCTCGACTGACCGTGGTTCGTAGAGACTAGAGAAAAGATGGGAGTTCTTGCACCCACTGCCCCGCATATGGTCGTAGTCAGTTAAACACCCTAGCCTTGATGCCTTGTAAGACCATGCCGTTTGCATGTTCGACCTGCCCATTGGTCCGTGGGTGAGCCATAGAAGCATAACAAATCTTGATGCCAAAGTCATCACAAAAATCTTGAAAGATGCCATCTGTGAACTGAGTCCCGTTGTCCATTATGATGCAATTGGGAACTCCAAACCGGTAAATAATACTCATGATGAACTCTTTTGCCCTAGGCGCGGTGATGGTAGCAACGGGTTTTGCCTCAATCCACTTTGTGAACTTATCCACTGCGACAAACAAATGTGTGAACCCTCCTGGTGCTTTTTTAAAAGCCCTCAGATTGCAAAGGGCCAAGATATTGGTATTGTCTGCAACTCTTGAGCTGGTAGGTGTGTTTGTCGAGCAAAGAATTAGCATCCCTCACATGTCTAAACTATGTCCTTGGCGTCGGTGACTGCAGTCGGCCAGAAGAAACCTTGTCTGTAAGCCTTTCTGACTAATGTCTTTGATGCAACATGGTTACCACAAATGCATGAGTGGATTGACTTTAGAATTTGTTTGCCCTCCTCAGGTGTGACGCAGCGCATGAGGACTCCAGATGCACTTTGATGATAAAGGTCTTCTCCGACTATGAGAAAGCATTTGCTTTGTCACTTGACTTGCTCGGTTTCGCTCCGGTCTTCCGGGGGCTCATCTTCCAATAGGAATCGAATGATTGGAGTCTGCCAATCTTGAGAGATGATTAGCACTTTCCTTGGTTCTGGGGTAGGTTCAACCCTCGACTGCTCAGGATTGGGCTTTTTCTTGACTGATGGCTCCAATAACTACTCAACAAAAACTCCAGTCGGGACTACTTCTCGCTTGGATCCTATGTTGGCTAGCTCGTCTGCAACTTCGTTATATTGGCGCAAAACATGTGTGATTTCCAGCCTGTCAAACTTGTTCAGCAGCTTTCGCACTTCTTGATAGTATGCCACCATGCTGTCGTCTAGACACGTCCAGTCTTTCATGACTTGGTTCACCACAAGTTGGGAATCCCCACGAACCACTAATCGTCGGATACCGAGCGATATGGCAATGCGGAGCCCGTGAATGAGTGCTTTGTACTCGACGACATTGTGAGATGCTAGAAAGTGTATTTGAAGGACGTATTTGAGTTTTTCTCCATTGGGTGATGTCAGAATAACGCCAGCTCCTCCTCTGACGATCCTTAGAGAACCATCGAAGTACATTATCCAGTATTCAAGCTTGTCCGCAGGTGTGGTCATCTGGACTTCCGTCCACTTGGCCACGAAGTGGGCGAGTGCTTGAGATTTGATTGTTGTCCGTGGTTGAAAGCTAATGTCAAATGCCTCAACTTGAGTGCTCATTTTGCGATTCTGCCAGTGGCTTCGTGATTGTATAGAACATCCCCAAGTGAAAACGATGTGACAATTGTGACTTGATGTGACTGGAAATAGTGCACCAACTTCCGAACAGTTATGAGTAATCCATATAGCAGCTTCTGGATTTGGGAATATCGCATCTTTGATTCACCTATGACCTCACTGACAAAGTAAACTGCCCTCTGAACTTTTTGTATATGTCCTGAGTCCGCCCGCTCAACCACCAAAACCGTACTGATTACCTGAGTAGTTGTCAGCCAGATATAACATAAGCGGTTCCTGGGGCATCGGTGATGCCAACATGGGTAGTGATGTGAGAAATTTCTTGAAGTCTTTAAGAGCTTGATGGGCTTCTGGCATCAATTAAAAATTGTCATCCTTCTTCAGTAGTTTGAAAAAGGGCATGCCCCGTTCACCAAGTCGGGAAACAAATCGGCTAAGTGCTGCCATAAAAATGGTCAGCTTCTGTATGTCCTTCTGGCTAGTCGAGGGAGCCACGTTCATGATTACGCTAATTTTCTTTGGGTTCGCCTCTATGCCATGGTGTGAAACGATGAAACGGAGTAGTTTTCCCGAAGGTACTCTGAAGACGCACTTTTTCAGGTTCAGCTTCATCTTGAATCTTCGAAGGCTTAAAAAAGTTTCTTCTAAGTCGGCGACGAGGTCTTCCTTGAATTTGGTCTTGATTATCATGTCATCGACATATATCTCCATGTTGCGCCCGAGTTGAGTGTGAAGACAGCGCTGGATGGCATATTGATACGTTGCACTGTCGTGCCCCAAATCACCCTAAGTCTAACATATCCTTTTAATGCATTTCTAGAAATTTTAAAAGTCGAAACAAGCCTACAACCAATTTAAAAATCACCCAGTTGAACTCAATTTGGCCCGTGGGAATTTTTGTTGGATTCCCCTTGCCTCAAAATGCTTAAATAAATTTTACTAGAATTTTTTAAAGCATTCTATCTAATTTTAATCTCGCAGAAACCCCTGTCATAATTTTTATAAATCCAAAAAATAAAATAAACTCCTTTTCTCTCTCCCTGCCGGCCCAGCCCGAGCTCGCGCCCCTTTGGCTCGGCCTGCTCCCACCAGCCTCGCTCGGCCCCTCCCTTCCTCAGCCCAACTGCCCCATTACCGCGACCCCGCCGCCCGCCCGCTGACGGGTGGACCGCACCTGTCATCCCCTACCTCTGGTTCCCTCCCTCTCTCCCGACCAGCCTAACCTGGGGCCGTGCCCGATTCTCCGCCCCCGTTGGCCGTTTCCCCAAATTGATTGGGGGGAAACGGTGCCCACTCCTCCCTCTTCATTTCTCCTTTTTACTCCGCATTGAATCGAGCCTTTAATCGTCGGTTTTTGGTTGTCCACTTCAATGGCTAGAGCTCCATTTCCTCTGGCATCGATCTCCTTCCCCGCAGCCGTTTCCCTTCCATCTCCGGCTATAAAAGCGGCGCCGGGTCCTCCTCTTCCTCCCCTTCGTTCCCGGTCGAGCTCCCTAGCCCCCTCGAGGTCTCCCCATGTGTTGCCCTCTCTCCTCCGAGTCCGATGAACTCCGGCCACCTCGTCCTCATCACTGGAGCACCGCCGAGCTTGGACGTCACCATCGCTGGGATCGCTGTTGCGAGCTCTTCCCTGGCCGCACCACCCCGTCGACCGAAGCCCACCGAGCTCTCCTGCCGTTGAGGTCCCATGGACGCCTGCCGCCCCAACCTCGCCACGGGCCGCCTCCAACGCCCCTCCATCGTCGATGAGCTCCACTACTACAGAACAGCATATTCGTACCACTTATCGGTACCGGCTATAAGTTTCCCGTGCAGCCACCTGGTCCGCGCCCTCTGCGTGCAAAAAAACCATACTGATAACTACTCATCTGTGCCGGTTCAGAATTTAAACCAACACTAATGGGTGGTCTCACCTAACAATGTCGGGATTTTTAAAAAACCGGGCACCGATGGCACCGAGCCGAGCCGATGGAGCCATCGAGCACCGGATAGTTTTTTAATTCCCTCCAGCACTCGCTCTCTGTCTCTCTCTCGCTCTCATCTCTCTCTCGCTTTCTCCACGCGCAAGCCGATCTCTCCGTGGCGGCACCGCTGCCGCGCCTCCCTCTCTCGCTCTCTCCCTCTCCACAGCGCCACCGCCATCGTCCCACCCTCCTTCCTCCTTCTCTCCCGTCCAGATCGAGCAGGCCGGCGATGACCCTCGTCCTCTCTCCAGCACGGCGGCCGTCTTGGGCTCACGGAGCAGTAGATCCGGCCGACGGATCTAGTGCGGCTCGGCAACGGCTCCCTCCGGCCGCCTCCCTCCCTTGGCCTTCCCTAGCACGGCAATGGCGGTGCAAGGGTAACGTATCCGGTGCCAACGACGGTGAGTCCGATCTGGAGCTGGTGTTCTTTATGTGTTGAGTGTGTAGTACTGTTGTTCTTGATAATGGGGATTGATTTGTTTTGGATGTGTAAACGAATCAATGTAATACTGTATGTGATGTTCATTAAATTTGTTGAATGGGGATTGATTATTAGGGGATACGGATGGGGATGTGGATACGGGGGTCGCCGCTCGAAGCATTAGCTCGATGAGCCGATTCTTTGAGCCGGCCGGCCCCCCGCCCCCCCCCTTTTTTTTTTGGGCTCGGGACGCACTATCTGTCAGGATTTCTTGACAGGATCGAGCTCGGTAGAGAATACAGAGAGACAGAGTGGTATGTGCTGCGATGAAGCTGCAGTTTTTCTAAGGTTTTTTTCTCCTTTTATTATAAGCAAACAACCATGCAACATGCAAACGGAAGCTACCGATCGCTATCCACGTATTCTTGGTTTGATCGTGTTCATCCCCACCACCGAGAAACATACGCGGTGCGTATACAAGTTCAGCTACGCCGCGAGCTATTCTCGTCGGGTTCCTACGCGCACGGCTTCCACACGTTAGTGCTCATGCGCATACAGCAGAATCTAAAGAATAACAAACTAACTAAAGTTAGGCATGCAAGGTTTATACTAACACTATATGTGCCGGGTGTAGACCCGGCACTGATGGATGCTCATGAGTGCCGGAATGAACCGGCACTGATGGTGTCGCCTGCACTAGTGCTCGCTGCCCTGTGCTTTCGTGCCCCACGAGCCCATCTGCCCCCACCGCGCTGCTGGCGAGCCCCGCCGCCTGTTCGCCCGTGCCGCCATCCCGCGTGTCAACCCTGTGGCCACCCGCCCGTGCGCACCCATGGGGCCTGCTTGTCGGCCTCACCTGAGACCGATAGATAGGGCCCACCTATCGGCGCCCAGCCTCCTCTCTCTCGAACGCTGACACAATAAACCCTATTTTCCTTAGAAAAATAGTTCAAGAAAATAGAAATATTCACTTAAACTTTGAACGGTCATATCTTAGTTATTTGAACTCTAGATTGACCCGTTCAAGTCTCTAAATTCTCCTTAAAATGTCAAGAACCCATTTATGCACTTTGTTTCTGCTGTTCTTATGGTTTTATTTATTTTTGGCCCTCGTTTGCATTTGGTCATGTAGACGCTGCCGATTCGGACAATCCGTAGTTCCTCGTGGTCGACAGTGAAGACGTTGTGTTTGAGCAAGGCAAGTCATACCATCCCTCGATCATATTGAATACCTATTATTGTGAAAATTTATGTTTATTTAAATTATTGTATTTTGCTTTATTAAATTCCCGTGTAAATACTATTTTACTTTAGCCCCTCCTATGTTCCTTGTTATGGCTTTATAACTGTATATACTATTTCCTTGTCAACCTTAGTATCAAGCTTGTTTAGTGAGCACTCTATGGGTGGTCCTTACTAGAACTTTTAGGTTTATGCTTAGCCATGCTAATTAGAAATAATTTAGAGAATTTTCTATAATGGTGAACCTGGGAACAACTCTAAAATCTTGGTAAATGCTAGAGTTTTGGCAGTTAGCCGGGACATGTTAAAACCCTATTCAAAATCCAAACCCTATTTTTGGCTAGGCTCGAGGTATGTGGTTTTGATAGTAGTACCTCGGCCATCATAAGGACCAGTCTTCAGGCCTCTGTTGCAAAGCATAAATCGTACAACCACATGTCTAATGGGTAAGGCTTAACCTGTAAGCTTAGTCTAGCTTTAAGCGATTTGACACGGTGGGGCAAATGACGCCCAAAATGGGTCCGATATCTTCGCAAGTGATGGCCAAGATGGCAAAGATGCATGATGACTTAGACCACGTCTGCTCGACCCAGGTCACCTAGCGAGGGACAAGAGGTCTAGGTCAGTCTGTTGTTTAGGGTTGGACTGAGTGAAGGGTTATGCCATGTTCTCTTCTGATGCACCCTGGCAGTGCATAGCACGTGGTAACGCGTGTGAGGCATGTCTTATGGGTAAAGTGTACATCTCTGGCCAGAGTATAAAATATTCGAATAACCGCGCCCTCGGTTATGGGCAAGCCTAGCAACGTACCCAAGTTAGAGTTTTTCCTCTCTTGATGACTTATGGCACAATTGGTGATATTTGTCGGTATAGCCTAGGGAAAAGGCAGGATGGCGCAAGTGCGCAATTTTGCTCACAATAATGTTGTAGAAACAGGCTGTTATTATATAAAATGCCTTAAAAATTTAAAAAGCACTTCAACTTGCTCTTTTACCTGCAAAATATAACCTTATGAATATTCCTTGGACTCCCTTGCATTATAACTGCATTTGTTGGTATGCTTTGTTGAGTACTGTGG
Source organism: Oryza meyeriana var. granulata (assembly GCA_003991445.1). NCBI lineage: Eukaryota > Viridiplantae > Streptophyta > Magnoliopsida > Poales > Poaceae > Oryza > Oryza meyeriana. The sequence continues at coordinate 19,283 of RYFJ01001922.1, forward strand.
TTGTACTCAGTCATGCTCATTCCCTCCAATCCAGATGAGGTGTACCCTATAGATGAAGGCTTTGAAGATTAGCTCGTTCCTGCCGTCTCGTGCTTGTGGGCTTGGTCCAAAGCCCGTTTAAACGCTTTACTCGTTTATCTTTGATTGTTGGGCCTTTGGTCGTCCCTGTAATACAATACTCATTTACGCTTCTGCTAATGTAAAACTCTGTTATTTACCAATTCTGTGGTTTACCACACCTCCTGGGATGAGGAAATATACACTTACGCATGGAAAGTATCGATGGGTATTTTCCGAGTGTGACATGCACCGGTATTTTTCAACCCAAACGGTGTAGTGATATAGCAGTACGCATCAAATGGCATGATAAAAGAAGTCTTCAGGCAGTCCTCCTCCTTTAGGCTTATTTGATGGTATCCCGAATAGCAGTCGAGAAAGCTGAGTAGATCGCATCCTGCAGTTGAATCTACCACCTGATCTATCCTTGGTAAACTAAATGGGTCTTTGAGACACGCCTTGTTTAAATCAGTATTGTCGATGCACATGCGCCATTTACCGTTCTTCTTCCGGACCAAAACTGAGTTTGCCAGCCAATCCGGGTGGTAGATCTCCTTGATGAACCCGGCTGTCAGGAGCTTGGATATCTCCTCGCGGATAGCATCTTTACGGTCTTGTGGGAAGCACCGTAGTCGTTGTTTGATTGGTTTGGCGTCTGGCTTGACGTTGAGAGAGTGCTCCATCACCTCCCTGGGTACATCAGGCATATCGGAAGGCTTCCAAGCAAATATATTCCTGTTCGCCCAGAGGAAGGTGACGAGCTCGTCTTCCTATTTGGGGTCGAGTCCGGTCCCGATAAGCACAATCTTGGTGGGGTCGGAAGTGTCTAGGGGGATTTTTTTTGTCTCTGAGTCTGCTGAAATTCCCGACTTGGCCGCCTTTTTTTCTGGGACTTCGTCGTCCTCCTTTGAAGTCGTTGCTGCTAGTTAGATATTGTTTCGACCGACTGCTGCTTCTTGTGACTGGGACAGCTCATGGCTCTCTTTGTCGCACGTGAAGGCTTGCTTGACATCACTGCATAGAGAGAGGACTCCTGTTGGCCCAGGCATCTTGAGCATCATGTATGTGTAATGGGGTACCACTATGAATTTTGCAAGTGCTGGTCGTCCGAGTATGGTGTGGTAAGCAGTCTCAAAGTCGGCAACCTCAAAGCAGATGTTTTCTGTGTGGAAATTTTTCTGCATGCCAAAGGTGACTAGCAAAGTAATCTGTTCGAGTGGAGTTGAAGAGAGGTCAGGGATTACCCCGTGGAAGGGAGCTGTACTCGGTCGTAACTCTTATCAAGGTATCTTTATCTCATGGAGTGTTTTGGCGAAAAGGATGTTAAGTGCACTTCCTCCATCGATGACAACCTTCTTCAACTTGATGCTTCTGATGCCTGGGTTCAGGACGAGTGGATGGCGCCCTAGATGTGCCACATGGTCAGGGTGATTCGTGCGGTGGAGCGTGATTGCCATCTCGGACCAGCGTAGATATTGGGGGGTATTAGTGGAGACCGAGTTTACTTCTAGAGCGGTTAGCTTCTGTTTGCGCTTAGACTCGTATGTTGATGGCCCTCCAAATATGTGATTGAGCTCAGCCTAGGGATCTTGGTAGTCGTCGGCTGCGCCCGAGTCTGGCTTGTCTTTGTCTTTCTGCTCGCCGGATCTTGATGTTTGCTCAGTGACAAATTTTTTGAGCATGAAGCAATTTTTTGCCGCGTGCTTCCCCTTTGGATGGAAGGGGCATGGCCCGTTCATGAATTTTTGGTAGTCGTCCATCCTTGGTGGTCGCGGTCGGTTACGTTCGACTGTTGCCACGACGTCCTTCGACTTGCGCTTGCGGTTCCCAGCCTTGGATGGGGTCGTGTCGTCTATATCCCGTTGCTCCTTCTGTCAGGGCTCCTTATCGTTGAGTGCTTCGGCGACGGCGTCAGCTGAATCAGTGTACTTATTTGCCATGTCGAATAAGGCTTTGACGAAGTTGGGCGGCTTCTGAGTGAATTTTATGATGAACGGTGTGTCCTTGACTTCCTTACGAAAGGCGGCGATGACAACCTCGTCCTTGATTTTGGGATTGAATTCCTCTTTTCAGAAAAACGCTTGATGAAGTCTTGGAGAGACTCATTTTTTCTCTGATGGCACAGGTACAAGTCATATTTGGATGATGGCCTCCCGTAGGTCCCTTGGATGTTTGCCACGAATCACTCACGGAGTTCCCCCAGGAGCTAATAGACCACCTGGGAAGCCCTGTTAACAACGCTCGTGTCGAGTCAACCAGGGCGACTGGTAGATAGTTTGCCATGGCCTTCTGGTTACCTCCAGCCACACGAATTGCCAAGGTATACACGGTCAGCCAGGACTCCGGGATGGTCTTGCCGTCTTACTTCTCTATACCAGTTGGCTTGAAGCCGGATGGCCAATCGACTTGTTGTAATTCGTGAGGGAAGGCTGGAACTCCTTTATCTTTGTAGGGGCTTCGACTCCGACTGTGGTGATGAAACCTCTCATAGTGGAGACCAAAGCGTTTGTGCTCGTCTTCAAGTCGGCGACAATCATCTTCCTCGCGTTCTCGGCGTCAAGCATTGATGTCATGGCGAAGATCCCATCGTAGTCATCCCCGATCGTCTTGGTTATCTCGTCGCTCATTGTGATGGTATCGCCATCGATCGTGATTGTAATGGGCGAGCGATGTGCGGTGGGACTCCGTGTGGTGCTGACCAGAGCCAGCTGCTCGGCGTCGTTCGGAGGCTAATGAAGTCACAACGTCTGAGGTGGTTTTGTTGGACGGTATGAATGTTTCTCCAGATAGCTGTTGTTGTTGACATGTTGTAGCAGTTATCATGGCTTTGATTCTTGCAATAGTCGGAGTAGCTTGATGATCACACCCCAGCTGCAGGGTGTCCAAAAGTGTAGCAACGGCCACAACGTTCTGCTGTGGAGTCACAAAGACGTCATGGTCGCCCACTCTGGTCTGGAGGATTTCTTGTTGGGCAGTTCGCCTAGCCTTGCGCAGATTGGCGTTGCGAGTTTCGCGCTCGGCTTGTAAGCGTCGTGCGTCTTTCTCTTGTTGCTCACGTAGTTGGCGAGCCTCCTCCTCTTGTTGGTCACGTAGTCGGCGTGTATCCACCCCCGGGGTTGATCTCTTCGACGCCATGAAGACTTCGCGTGGTGGAGAAAAACTCCTCGAGCTACTGTCTGACTGGGAGTAAGAGTCGGAGTAGTTTAATGGTGTGATAACCACCCCAACCTCCCTAAACCCGATCTCGAGCGGCTCTGGACCGTATCCTAGTCGAATATCAGAGGATTGGTTTTGCCGCATCAAGTTTAAGTTGAAGATGGCAGTGGCGTTGTCGAGTCCGAGTGGGAAATAGATGATCTCGTCTCCCCTATTTCCAATCTCGTCCGGCTCGGAGCTGAGTCCAAGTCGAATATTAGGAAAGAGAGTTGTCCAAGGCCTCGTAGATCTTGGGTATCGCTGAAGCAAGTTATGGAAAACTATCGTGGCATTGAGTAAGCCAACCGGCGCTGAGTCAGCTTGGTTCCTGGCCGATCGGATTGAAACCGAGTCAGACAAGTTGAGGGCGAGATTGTCAGCAATAAAGTCGAGGCTCCCAAAGCTGATGGCTTGTCCGGGGCTGAAGTTAACACCGTCGACTCCTGTGACCGGATCCATTGGGCTTGATGACGATGATCTTGATGAGGCCTCTACTTGGCACGCCAACTGTCGATGCTTCATATCGGCAATATTGAATATAGGACTATTCGTCAAACCTAAACTCGATGGATTCGAAAAGACACACGAGATTTATACTGGTTCAGGCCCTCGGGGTAAGGTAATACCCTACTTCCAGTTGTGGTATATTGCTTTTGCTGTATTCTTTGGTGAGATTGGTTCTCTGCCCCAGGAGGCTCCTTGTCTCTCCTTATATACCAAGAAGGCAAGGTTACAAAGTAGGAATCCCAGTCGGACTCGACCAAGTGATTTCCCTATCAGAACATAGAGTAACCGGCTTGGACTATTTCCCTTTCCTTTTCATGAAAGGTTACATGAAACCATGTACTACTCTATCTCTAATTTTATGGGCCGTCCCACCCTCTATCCGAGTAGCCGTATTACCTTCCATACCGGGGCCCATGGCCTCCACACATACCAAGTCCCAAGTTCACAAACATATGTATAAAGCATAAGTCTATACTCAAGACACTTCACTATGCCGCTCATGGCCGCAAGCATAGCTAATCGATTAGTTTTGACTCTGCAGAGTTTATATATCTTTACCCACATGATGTGATAGAAGCCAAACGGCTACATCCTAGTTTGTTCGATACCCGTTGGTATCCCACACTCTACACATTGAGTACGGTCTAGAGGTCACAACTTAGCCTTTACATTGCTCAACGTTTAACCTTGCATCAGCGACGGTAAACGAAAATCCACATCGAGGGGCTACCTCGATGCCGCTAGGTCGCGGCCCCGCTTACCTAGTGTCATGTGGCAAAACCCTCTGTTTCCCCACGAGGCACTCTACCATTGTATTGGATAGACTTAGACGCCTAATGCCGTTACGGGCCATTAGGTAGTTCCTATGAGCTAATAGAACGACTTAACCCATACTACTTCGGGCTACCGTATGCAAGGCTAAATATTGAGCAACTTAATGAGTTAAGATTATCCCATACTAGCATATGTGGTTGCACTGTAAACATAAATTAATGACATGGAGTTCGGTCCTTAATTGACTTAGGCAAATACTCCCCCTATTGGTGTGCACTTACTCCATATGCAAACCACTTGCCGCCCAAATCCAAAACTAGTTTTTCTCCAGTTTTGGTTCACAAATAATTAGAGGAGACCCCTCTGTCCAGAAGTAACATAATGCCCAAATTTTCATTTATAAGGTGACCATAATATTTATTAGCATTTTTCTAAGTATGGCTAAGCATATGAAAGCATAATAAGCAAGTATAAACCCATTTAAGCACAAGTGAAATACTCTAACCATCACTAGGGTTACAAACAGCAAGGAATAAAAGTACTCAAGGTTGGTTATGCAGCAAGAAGGATATAGCTACCATTTATCCACATTTTAAGAATTGATAGTTACAAATGCGCATGCAATTTTTTCAAACAGTGCATTTCATTCATTAAAACATATGATTCAATTTGTTCATAGGAGGAGGGGAGAATACTTGCCTTATACCTCTTCACGTTTGTCAGCAACAAATCTAACTTCTCATTGTCAACGGGTTCATCCACTAAATAAAATTAGCAACAAATCTAACTTCTCACCGTCAACGGGTTCGTCCACTAAATAAAATTAGCGTACTATCGAATAAATAGCAAATAATGCGAAAAATCCAAAATGCTCTACTATGCATGAGATTTACATGGGGGTTAGGTACTGACTTAAGATGAATTTAGGGGAAAGAATTTCCATTTTATCATCTTTTATTTGGGAGTTATGGATGTTACAAGTTCTTCGGTTGAAATACGGTATTTATACCTTATATAGATTTTTGGGATAGTTTAGGAGGTAGTTTTGTCAAATTCATATTTTTAGTATTAAAAGTGCTAGTTTCAAAGGAGTGTGCTGAAAGAGATTCTAATTTAGCCCTTGGTGTTTGGAAGGTATTGTATTTAGAGCTTTTATACGTGAATACATCTAACTATGAAATAATATTAAATATCTAAATTACGCTAATGTGGGTGGAACCTATACTGTGGTTTGGTACTGGTCTTAGAGGAATTATGGTTAAGAAATTTCCATTTTATTAACTTCCATTTAGATATATGAATTTTGTAGTTCTAGACGTATATATGATAACTATATGTATATTTTAACTTACATGTGTTTTGGGACTAATTTCTGTGAATTTTAACCCTACAGGATTAAAGAGAAATGTTTTGTGAATCTACTGTGATTTGGTTTGCCTCATTAAGTGCTAGGATTAATTTCCTATGATTTTTAGAAGTCCTTGCATCTTTTATGTCATGTATAAAATATTTTTCCATGGCACCAATCATAAAAGTGTTTTATGTGCTAACTTCAGTTAATCCTCTGTTTTCAGAATTAAAAGCAAAATGTTATGAAGCTAACAAAATTAGGTTCATGTTATTTGGAGCTGGCATAAGAGTGTTCGACTGACTACGGCCACACATAGGATGATGGGTACAAGAACTCTCGTCTGTTCTGTGGTCACTCCGTATAACAATCAGTCGGGCAACAGGGTAATCCTCTTTCTTTCTTGTCTATAGTGCTGAGTTTGTGCTACCTACCAAGTTGGAGTTCGCTCTCCGCAAGTCCAGACCCACATGAAGACAAATCTAATGAAGACCGACTGATCGAGTTAGATCAGTTGGAGGAAGTAAACAACATCGCCACAATCCAGTCAGCCTCATACCTATAAGGCTTGCATTGTTATCACAGTCATAATGTTCATGGTTGTGCCTTTTCGGTAGGAGATCTTGTATTACAGACCACCTAATATACCCGAATTTCAAATTTTGGAATTTGACTGTGAAGATTTTGTAAAATTCGGTGAAGGAAAAATTTTGTGAATTCTTTTCCGAATAAAAATTTAAACAAGAACTCACTTAGCTAGAGCTAGCTCAAATAAGGTGAACTCCTTTATATTGGAAATTTGGCAAGTAGAAATAATGAAATTTTTATTAATAAATCTATTTAAAATGAAAGCCCAACCAACCCAAAGGGGAGGGTAATTAAAATTCAAATGATGAAGAATGTAAATAAATAGCGAAACCATTTTTTTGGTGTGCATGATTTATTTCTATTGTTTTTGGCTCTTAATTGCATTTTCATAAAGGGGTCTCATATGCATTGCAACAGCTAAAGGAAAATTCTAAAAGAATATTAGTACAACATAAAACATGGGAAAATCCCCGCAAGTAATACTTACCACACACATGCAACTAAAACCTTTATATAATTTTATCACTCGGTCTAGTACTTTGATAGGATTACTCCAAGCAAGCACAATATGAAATTTATTAGTGTCAAGTTACCTAATTTATATTTTCACCACATTAAAACCCAAAAAGGTTTTGCTAGGAAAATCCTATCAAGAATGTTATCCATAATGTGGTATGCTCACAGTACATTCACCCAACCCTAAATCACAAGGATTCCACATGCAAAGAGGCATGCAAGTAGGACCCTAAATATTAACCATTTATGAAACACATTACCAATTAACTATATTCACAAATTCACCATAATTAATCTCTAGGGTTTCTAGTTTTGGTTCCTTGTCAAAGTGTCAATCAAGTTACTCTCTGTTCAAGTAATTTGTACATAATTTAATTCACAAATTAAACACATGAAATGATAATGACAATAATCCCTAGCTAATTATACTAGACCAGAAAACAGCATTGTGAAGCCTGCTTCACAATTTCACCCAAACTAAACCCGAAGTCCTCTTGGTCTGCATGTTGTCCAGTTAGTAGAACCTAACCCCCTCTACTCACTGGAATTTTTTCATAATTTATATTTCAAGGGAACTCAACTAAAATATGTGCTCAAAACTAAAAGAAATTTAGCCTAGGGACAGCCAATTCTGGAGTATCAAAACTGTGTAATCTAGCCAACTTTGCAAGCTTGCCAAATCCAATCCATAACTTATTACACAGTGAGATTCTCCTAGGAGTAGCCCTATATACCCTCTACCACAAGCAAGTTTTCCTGAGCCTAACTTGCAAATTAAACACATACAATGACAGGCTCAAGATCACTGGCCAAACTGACTCAAACATGGGTTGCAGTCAATAGTATCATTTAGCCCACTTTAAAATTTCACCAAGGATTAACCACAACACCATTACCCCTTAAACCTGGCCAGCTGCTAGACCATAACTCCCTCTACCTATCACATTTTTGCCACATTTTTACACTGACTAGTGGGTCCCACTGCTGCCCTTGGCCCACCTGCCAGTCTCCCACTTCGTCCTCCACCCCCAGCCGGCCCGGACACGCAAGGGAGAGCGAGAGAGACCACGACAGAGTGCGGACGACACGTGTGTGTTAACGCCAAAATTTGGTATGGCTCTGTATCAGATTCGGTCAAGAAAAAAATTACAGTTGACTAACGGAAGTTGATCCAGAAGGAACCGAATCCAGGAAGAAGCCATGAAGACCACAGTATGGTAGTTAATTATCCTGATTATTAATTAGGCAAGGATTAATATTTTATCTTTAGGAAACCTGACCTCGTGTCCGGTCGGGTCCTGTTAATGTTTCCTTCTGTAATTAGGAAATCGTGTACCGTGTTCAATAAGGACTCGTATCAACTCGGGGTATAAATACATATGCCCGGGTGCTTTGTAATCTATCTACATCAATCAGATCAAATATAATTTTGGCTCATCGCCACCCCTTCGACGGGTTCTTGCTTCTCGAGCCGGGCTGCATCGGTTAAGTTCAACCTCCTACGAGAGGGTAAGTCTCGTCACCCCGGCCACCGCATCGGCTAGGACTTCCTCGGTTAAGTCCGATATTCTAGTCGGTTCACGGTGGACGGCTTACCACGATATATTTATTCTGTCTATGGCTGCATCAGTTTAGTTTGATCTCATAGATAGATTAGGTATATCACATCACGCGTGCGCAGATCGTATCGGCTTACTGGGAGCGATTTATCATCAGTTTGTGCTGCATCGGTTGGGTCCGACCTACTAAACTGCTAGTGATAAATCGTTCCTGCTAGGTTGATATTTTTTGTGCAAGCGTCTTATCGGGATGTATAGTCGATAAGTTATCATACTTTACATCACAATCGCATTAGATCTATCGGCCCATCGAGGTCTGGTTATCATCATCAGTCTGTGCTGCAACGGTTGAGTCCGATCTACTAGACTGCTGGTAATAACTTTACTCTTAATAAGCCGATGGGTTTTATGCGATGTTTTATCAGAGTGTTTAGCTGATAAGTTATCTTTATATCGAGCCGATTTATCATAAACATTTAGAAAATTGCTGTCAAGTCAGGGCAGCACGAAATTGCATCTCGGTTTTTCCCAGCAGGCAAGGACCCGGGCGCGAGCATAGGCGAGGACCCGGGCACGGGCACGGACAGAAGGCGAAGATCCGGGCGCGGGCACGAGCAAGGGCCCGGGCACGGGTGCGGGCAGTACTGTTGGGCCGGCGCTAGCAATCATTATTGCAATCGGCTGAAGTTCATTCAATCTATTTATTTACGCATTCTGTTTATTTATTTTATCAGTTTATAGCCGATTTTCAAGTATTCCTTCGGTGATCGGCTAGTTCGGTATTTGCTTATTATTATCAGTTATTGTTCATGCCATCATCGGCTTCCAGTCGGTGTATAAGTGCTACAGTTTTTATTGGCCATCGGCCGATGATACGAGTCCAGATCGGCTTCCAGCCGATTGGCTCATTGATCTAATATTTTCTATCTCCTTGTCAATTGCAAGGTCAAATTGACTGGCATGCCTACGAACCTCAAGCTTTTAGGACCTGCACTGGAGTGAAGCAAATCTCCCAGGCCTTCGCGTGTCTCTAGGCGCCGAACCAAGTCGTCGGCCCCCGATGGTTTTCGGCGTCAACAGTGTGCCAACACGTCCGTTGACTCCCGACTTCCCCGTGCTCCAACCTGTGTCGCCCAACCTCCCTCTACGCGTTCCGCCCATTCTAGCTCCTCTTCCACCTTGCTCTCCTCGCTGGCCGTGAAGACGACGATGGTTGCAATCGCCAACGAGTCGACGTCCTCGCCATTCTTTCCTCGTTCCCTAACCCTCTCTGAATGCCAATACCATTTCCCTAATGCCGCTCCATTTTGTGCAGTGTGTGCACGGGAACGCGGCCTCACCGCCCGATCCTGTGGCGCGTACCAAGCACCGCCGCCAACGTCGACCACCTTGTCCCGGCCGCCGAGGAGCACCACCGGCCGAGCCACCGCGTCATCGGCACCGCCTCGACCACCCCTTCAAGCCACCCAAAAAGCCCCATCCATCGAGCCGCCGCGGAGGAGATCGGCCTCCTTCTTCATCGGCTCCGGTTCCAAGCTGCTACACGTCACCGTCGTCAAATACGCATTCACCGATGAGCCGCCCATCGATTCTCGCTCTGACAGCACCCCTAGGGTCCCAACAACCTCATTCACGCTTTGGTTTGCTAGCTCCTTGACTGAGTCGAGCCAACGCCGCCATCCCTAAGATTCTTTAGGCTGCCATCGTGTTCCTCGCCGCCACGACCTCGCCAGAGCAGTCCAGCCTCGGCAAGCCGCACAGTGAGCTTCCTAGAGTCCTCTAATACCTTAGGCATGCATCCAAATGGTAGATCCAAGCCCGTAGAGAGACATGCACGCGACCCCGAACCACTCCGCCGCCCGCACCGCTCTCGTTGTCGATTCCGGTCATCTCCAGCCGTGATCCTGCCACCGATAGATGCGCATGAGGACGGGCTTCATCTTCTGTTTCAGCCACGTCGCCTCGGCGAGAAGTTCGTCGGCGCCGCCTAGCGGCTCCTTCCCCTGCTCTGTCTCGCTGACAGATGGGCCCCACTATTTAGCGTGTAAGGACCCAATTAATAAGGGATTAAAATTTGTAAGGTTGTTTAGTAAAATATACACTCTATCACATGTGGACCCAAGGATCTATATGTAATTAACAAGAAACTGAAGAGCTCTTAAAGAAAACCACATTTCACATGTGGTTGGACCACAGGTTCTATTCCCGGAAAACCGAGGGACCTTTTTGTATATTGGCTCTTTATGACATGAAGACCTGACTGAATTAAAATTCGAGAAAAACAAATAAAAATGCTTGAAACTTTTTCTGTTGAACTAAAAATTGGTATAAAACTCCAAAATCCATAGAAAATTCATATTAACTCCAAATTGAATGAATAAAGACTTGTATTTATTCCTGTAACTTAAAATCTAGGAAATCGAGTACTTAAAATGCATCAAGAATAATATAATAGGAAAAAGTCCATAAACACTCTTGTGAAAATTAAAATATATTTCACCTTAACCTCAATTTTGGTAAAACAAGATTTGATGAAGTCACAAAGTTTTGCATTTATTTCTGTAAACTGAAAACTTGATAAAAACTGTATAGAGAACACCTCTATAAATTAGGTAATTGATTAATACAATAATTTGTGTATAAAGTAAATGTAATAACTTCTAAAATTCATTGGTAATTCATATTAGCTCCAAATGAGATGAATCCAATTTTTTTACCAATATAATATTTTGCTTTTAGATCTGAAGATAGAGGATTAACTGAAGTTAGTATGTAAAACATCTTTATAATTGGTGCAATGGATAAATGTTTTATATAGGACACAAAAGATGCAAGAACTTCTAGAAATCATAGGAAATTAATCCTAGCACTTAATGAGGTAAACCAAATCATAGTAGATTCAAAAATGTTTCTCTTTAATTCTGTAGGGTTAAAATTCACAGAACTTAGTCCCAGAACACATGTAAGTTAAAAATACCCGTATAGGTATCATATATACGTCTAGAAACTACAAAATTCATATCTCCTAAATAGGAGTTAATAAAATAGAAAATTCTTCACCATAATTCATCTAATACCAGTACCCAACTACAGTATAGGTTCCACTCACATTAGGGTAATTTGGATATTTAATATTATTTCGTAGTTACACTTATTCACGTATAAAAGCTCTAAAGTACAATATCTTCTAAATACCAAAGGCTAAATTTGAATCTCTTTCACCACACTCTTTTGAAAATAGTACCTTTAGTACTAAAAATAATAATTTGATAAAACTACCTCCTAAACTAACCCAAAAATCTATATAGGGTATAAATACTGTATTTCAACTGAAGAACTTCCAAAATCCATAACTCCCAAAGAAAATATGATAAAATGGAAATTCTTTCACCTAAATTCACCTTAGGTCAGTACCTAACCACCATGTAAATATCATGCATATTAAAGTATTTTGGATTTTTCATATTATTTGCTATTTATTCGGTCGTACATTAATTTCTTTGTAGGGATATTCAAAGACGGTAAATGAGTGGATTTAATTGTCGCTCTAGGTACTCAAGAGTAAGACAAGTATTCTCCCCTCCTCCTCTGAACAAATTGAATGCTATGTTTTGGGGAATGAAATGTGTTGTTTATAAAATTGCATGTGTATTTGTGAATAACGATATTTGAAATGTGGTAAATGGTAGCTATGACCTAATTATTGCATGATCCACCTTGAAACCTTATACTCCTTGCTGTTTGTAACCTTAGTTATGGTTAGAGTACTTCACTTGTGCTCAAATGGGTTTATACTTGCTTATTATGATTTCATATGCTTAGTCATGTTTAGAAATATGCTAATAAATATAATGGTCACTTTATACATGTTAAAAGGGCATTTTACTACTTCTAGATAGAGGTGAAGCCTCTGATTATTTGCGAACCAAGATTGGAGAAAAACTTGTTTTGGACTTGGGTGGCAAGTGGTATGTATATGGAGTAGTTGTACACCGATAGAGGGAGTGTTTGCCTGAGTCGATTAAGGACCGAACTCAATGTCATCAACTAATATATACCGTGCAACCGCATGTGCTAGTATGGGATGGCCTTAGCTGATTAAGTTGCTCAATATTTAGCCTTGCATATGGTAGGCTGAAGTAGTATGGGTTAAGTCGTTCCATTAGTTCATAGGAACTACCTAATGGCCCGTAACGGCGTTAGGCGTCTAAGTCTGTCTAATACAATGGTAGAGTGCCTCATGGGGAAACAGTGGGTTTCCATCATGGCGCTCGGTTAAGGCATGGGCCTGCCACCTAGCGGCATCAAGGTAGCCCCTCGGTGTGGATTTTCGCTTGTCGTCGCTGATGTAGGGTTAAATGTTGAGCAATGTAAAGGCTAAGTTGTGACCTCTAGGCCGCACTCAACGTGTAGAGTGTGGGATACCGACGGGTATCGAACAATATAGGGTTTAGCCGTTTTAGCTTCTATCACATCATGTGGGTAAAGATGTACAAACTCTACAGAGTCAAAATCAATCGATTAGACGTGTTCGCGGTCATGAGTGACATAGTGAAGTGTCTTGAGTATAGACTTATGCTTTATAAATGTGTTTGTGAACTTGGTACTTGGTATGGGTGATTTTTTATATGAATTATGAGATGATGAGATTATGGATATGGAGATGGTGGCTTGATGCCGTGTAGGGCAGCAAGCATGAGGATATGTTATCGATAAGTTATATGACCATGATTTACTTATGTACCTGTTTATATGCTTTCTAAATTACCGTTGCAAAAGATTGTGAAATAAAACTTGCTTTATGCTGAAAATAAATCTACAAATGGCCATTCCTTTGACTTAAACTTGCATGTAGTATAGCAGGATTGCTTGGCCAATACATTATTTTGATAATGTACTGACTCTTGCTTTGTTGCATATTGTTGGTTTAGTTTTATTGCAGGTGATGAGATATTTAGGTTGAGAGCTTTATAGGAATCATTGCTTCTTTAGGAAGGTTCTATTAGGGGCCAACCCCTAGTCGGTTGCTTATGGGTATGGGTAGACGAGCTTCCGCTGAACTATATTATTTGGCTGGTCGGCCTATGTAAACTCTTAAGTTGTAAATTTTTTTACTTAATTGTATACCCTATTGTTGTGTATCATTGCTTGAGATGAAAGTGTGAGACTAGTTCATTTCCTGGGAGCTAGTCGAGCACAAGTATAGACTTGAAACAATTGAAATATTTGCTTAATAGCTGATGTAAATCGAGTTCTCCATGATATCTAGTCTCTTGGTCGCTACCATCGTGTGGTTTGACGGGCAAATCTCGGGAAGGACTGGTGGAGGCTATCTCGTGCATATCTCCTTTGTTTCGAGTTCAGCGCCTTGAGTTTATATCGTATTTGTAATTCATGACGTCAAGTCTGCTTTGAGGTGTGGTGGTTATAGTATTTATTTGGTTTTATTTGAGACCCTACCACTCCAATAGTTAGCGATGATATGGCGAGTTGCAAATAATTGTACAAGTCTCGGGGTGTTCTCACACATAAATTATCTCCCTTATGGAAGTGGTTATTCATTATTGCTGAGGTGACACGTCCGGGGGTTTATGGATTAAAACGTGAAGACGACTCCCTCATCGACAACTCTTAGAATATAGAATAACTACGTCTTTTCTATACCTAAGCATTGTATATTGTTCAATTCATATATATGAATAAAGTTTTTATAATCTGACTCACTACGCCGATTGTTTCCAACCAAATAGTCAGTCGGGGGCTACATGATTAATACTATGGCTTTGCTTTATGACGTTTAAATCCGAGTGCTTTTTTTCTAATTCACGAAGTCTTGTAACAATTATGCTAGTAGTATCGAGTACAGATCTAATAGGATAAGTGTCTTTTGAGCCGAGTCCTATCACTCAGTACCTACAGCTAGTCAGACAAATCTAATGACGGCAAAGATAACATAAGCACTCGGCATAACTTTATAGACAAAAACACAAGTTATTTACATACAAACATCACAAGACATTGTTTACATACATCATGGTTCCACGGTATATACATGCAGTAATCCAGGTTTTGTCCTTACATCTACAATGGGAGATCTTTAGCTATTGACTTAGATGTGTTGTGGACTTTGTTTATCAAAGCAAGAGCTTGGTCCAGAGTCGTGCCATCCATGAAGCCCTCGTCGACTGCCTCAATATCCACCCGGGGATACAAAAACATGGTCATGACGAGCGCCTACGTGATCCCTAGCGTCGCGTGCTCCTGCACAAAGGATTTCAAGTCTTCCAGGGTAGCCTGAAGTTGTCGAAGCACGTCGACAGTAGCAGCGGAGCTTGGGCCGGCCTCCTCAGTTCTTATTACGTCAAGTACTGCTTTCATAGCATCGACGAATGATTGCCTAGAATTTTCCATATGGCATATTTGCTCTGAAAACGGCTCAAACTGCGACTGGATCTTGATTTTGTAATCTGTCTAGAAGGATAGGTTACAAGGTGACAAGACAGAACAATTCAAGACATATTTGGGAATAGATACCAGGAGCCGAGTGCCTTACCTTTGAATTCATCTTCGATCTTCTTCGTTCTTGGCCTTCGCAGTACCTAGGTCCTGGATTTCCATCTTCAAACTGTTGAACTCCTGGGTTTGGCAGTATATAGTATGTTCTCGAGCTGCGAATACAAGAGACAAGATTTCAGTAGAGGAAACCAACAACAAGGATGCACTCGGGATACAACGGTGCTTACCTCAAACAGTGCCCATGAGGTGGAATTTGTCATCCCTCAGGGTGTTCACCGCGTCGTGGATCCAGTCTTCCCTGTCCTTGGCCTTTTGCTGGAGCTCATCCTTTTTTTGCTGCAACTTGGACAGCTGTGTGATCTGAGGAGTGAGCTTCCCTAGAGCTCTGCTCAGCTTCTCAGACCTATCGGTGATTTTCTACACAAGACAAGAAGATTATTGATTATGATGACAGAAGAGTGGTGGCATGACTGTCACTACCAAGTCTGAGCACTTACCAGGACTTGCTGTGAAGCCTTGATTATGGCTTCGTATAGGTCAATCCGCTACTTATTAGCGGCCTCCTCGTCCAACACCAGGGTATCCACGCTCCCGTCCGTGTTCCTCCAAATAAATTTCTTAGGGGATTACGGGGTGGGGCCGACAGCCTGGGGATATCGTCATCGGAATCTTGGGTTGCTGGTTTGCTTCCAAAGACGAAGACGAAGGTGGAGTAGGGGTCTCTGGCCTTGGATCGGAACACGGAGTTGGGCTAGCTGGCTCTGCTGTCTAATCATCTTTCTCCCGACTAGGGAGGCAAGTTGGGCATCCGAGAGCCCCGCTTCAGCCCTAGAGGTTGGAGAGGCACTCGGCTTAGCTTGCTGGGCTTCGGCTTCAACCCCAATCGGGGTGGTGTCTGGCATAGGGACCTACGGTGGAGACCCCTTGTGGTCAGCGTCACTCGGCTTCCTGCAAACAGGCATCACATTCAATCTACTACAACATCTCAAGATCTATGAAGACATTGGAAGACGAAGGACCTCTTGGAAGTCTCGAAGCATATGCCGTGCCTCGCACAGGGGAACTTGAGAGGTGGCGAGCTCAGGGGCTCATCACAGCCAGCCACATCAGTTGGCACCGGGCTAGTCAGCCGGGTGACGGGTGGTGGGCTTCCTTGTGTCGACGGTGGCGGTGTGGCACTCGGTGGCTGTGGAGTCAGTGCAGTTGATGTTGTAGTCGGTGGTGGCGGCGGTGCAGTAGGTGTGGCAGTCAATGTTGGCGATGGGGCAACAGCGCTTGTGTCCCTGATCTTGGGACCTCCAGTTGTCCTAGTCCGCACTTGCTTCTTAGTTGGCTCCTTGATTGGCTGTTTCCCAGCTCTCTTGGAGCTGGGTTCATTGGTCGAGGGGCTAGCTGGACACTTTTTGGATCTCCCAGTCGGCTGGCTGGGGGGTTTGAGCTGAAGTCGATGTGGTCTTGCAAGTAAAAAAAACAACGTCGACACACTTCACACAATTCAGTACTTCGATCAACAAAAGACATACAAGATCAACAAGCTTACCGCTGGTGGTAGCTTCTTCAAGCTGTATGGCGCTGGGAAGTTCTGGGGGTCTAGCGTCTCGACCACGCCACTCATGAAGAACCTGCAGAGCATGTCATAGGTTTGCTCTGTGGTCATCACTATAGTGCTCTCCTGAGGGGGATCGACCTTCCCCAATACTCGTAGCTGGGGTGGACATGATCCTTCAAGGACCGAATCCACTGGGCGATGAATGCCCGGGCGATCCTGTGAGGACACCCCAGGACTTGTACCGTAATTTGCAGCTCGCCCCGTCAACGCTAACTATTGGAGTGGTGGAGTCTTAAATAAAAGCCACATAAGTACTATAACCACCACACCTCAAAGCAGACTTGATGTCGCGAACCACAATTTCGTTACAAACTCATGTTGCCGAACTCGAAATAAATGAGGTACTCGACAGAATAGCCTCTATCAGTCCTCCCCGAGATATGCCTGTCAAACCACACGATGGTGGCAACCAAGAGACTACATATCACAGAGGACTCGATCCACATCAACTATTAAGCAAATATCTCACCTATTTCAAGCCCATACTTGTGTTCGACTAGCTCCTAGGAAAAGTACTAGTCTGACATGTTCATCTCAAGCAATGATATACATTAATAGGGTATACAATTAAATAAACTAAATCTACAAGATCAGAGTTACATAGGCCAATTGGCCAAATAATATGATTCAGCGGAAACTTGTCTACCCATACCACAGGCAACCTACTAGGGGTAGTCCCCTTAAAGAATCAGCCTAAAGAAGCAACGAATTCCCATAGCACTCACCTACAGTAAAGATTAATAATAACACAAGCAAGAGTTAGTACAGTACCGAAATAATGTATTGGCAAGGACAATCCTATATCACTACATGCAAGCTCTAAGTCAAGGAAAAAAGGCTATTTGTAGTTTTATCTTTGCATAAAGCCAATTTTTGTTCACAAGCATTTGCAACGGTATTTAGTAAAATAATAAAACATTTATAATATGTAAAAATGGTGAGCAGCATAATATAAGTATCACACTTGTTACCCTCCCCGGCAACAAGTCATCAAACTTCACCAATCCATCTTCCAATTTCATAAACACATTTGTAAAGCACAAAACTATACTCTTGACACATCCCTATGTCGCTCATGACCGCAAGCATGGCTAACCGATTAGTTTTGACTCTGTAGAGTTTGTATAACTTTACCCACATGATGTGAATTGTCTAGTTTCTCTCATACTGCGTGAAGCACTACCACAGTCTACACATTGAGTGCGGTCCAGAGGTCACAACGAAGCCATTACATTGTCTATTTGTCTAACCCTGCATGAGCACGATGAGCAGGAATCCACACTAAGTCTACATTCTTAATGCTGTCACGATGGTTAGCTAAACACCGAGACGCCATGGAGAAACAATCCACGTGGCACTCACCGTTGTATTGGACATGTTTGACCCCCTCCCCCCCCCATGTTGTAAGTAGAGAAGCAACCTGTCGATGTTTTACACCGGCAATAGAACTATAGGGCTACTCGGCAAGGGGAAACTCGGTGGATTGTAGAGGAACGCAAAGAGATTTTATACTAGTTCAGGCCTTCGATGTGAGATAATACCCTACGTCCAGTTGTGGTGTTATTCCTCCGAGAGGTTATGTCGATCAATGATCTTCCCGTGCCCTCATGGGGCGCCCTGCCTCCCTTTATATACTAGGGGACAGGGGTACACGATAAGGATCCCAGCCAAATACGGCCAAGGGATTTTCTCCTTAGAGATAGAAACTTATCCGACTAAGACTCTGTTTTCCCTATCGTATAAGGCAAAGTCAGCTGGGTGCTATCTTATCTCTAACTACACAATTCGGCCCATCCTCTATCCGAGTGGCCCATATGTAGGTGCTGAGGTACCTGGGGCCCATGGCCTCCACAGTAGCCCCTGAGACCTTCATAGTTGAGTCACAGTTGATGCCGAGTGCTCATCCTCCACGGTGAAGATTGCCCGAGTGCGATGCTCCCGAGTACTCTTTGTCCGAGTGAGTCTTCTTCCTGAGTCCTGCTTCATGTCAGCTGACAGCGAGGCTATGAAGGGCTTCATGTAGATATATGAATAATGTGCGCCGAATAGGCGCACCTATTAGGTGTAGCCCCCGACTTTGTGCTTAATTGTGAAGACAATTAAACATAAAGTCAAAGATCTTTAACCTAGAAGTCTTTCTCGAGTAGATTACTACTGGTATATGAGACTCTTCGGTATCATGTCAACCGGAATATGATTTATAGTCTTGCCGAGCAGGGAACTACTCGTATGTAGGACTCTTCGACTTCATGTCCATCGGAATGGGTATTTATAGTCTTGCTGAGTAGGATGCTACTCATATATGGGACTCTTCAGCGTCATGTCAACTGGAAAAAGGGGGGTTTATAGTCTTTCCTGAGTGGCGTCCCACTTAGAAGTTAGACTCCTCCGCGTCATATCAGCGGGAATATGTTTATAGTCTCTCCCGAGTAGTGCACTACTCGAAAGTTAGACTCTTCAGCATCATGTCGGCTGGAATAATGTTGCTCATGGCAACTGATGGCCACGCATGTAGGCCGAGTACCACTTTTATGAAAATTAATCCACGGCGTGGTCAGGTGTACTCGAGAAAGATACCTGCATCACTAATTTTAATGAAGACCAGCTTGTGATCCTTGTAAGGATATATCCTTGAGACCTGGTGGATAAAACAAATACCCAAACATATATGTTTAGCAATAAGGCTCTCATGAAGCATATCTCTTTACCTCATCGGCTCCTGTTAGTAGCACCAGCGCTATAATTTCAACTCAGCCCATGGGCGGCCCACATGGAGCATGCTGCTGTAGGAACTCATATCTTGGTGGCCCAGCACCGACTGTGTAGGCCCAAGCCCATTTAGTCGGCACAGGCTCTATAAATAACGAGGAGAGAGAAAAAGATTCCTTCATCTTCTCCAAATCAGCTAATTGTTTCGTCTTCCGTCTCCGCGCCCAAATTTCGCCCTTTGCTTGGTTAGAGTTAGCTGCTGCTGCTGTTCCCTGCTCGAACTCAGGCGATTCCAGTCCGCTTCGTCTGTTCCAAGCCCCCAATTCGCTTTTCCCCCAAATCTTTCCGCTCCCAACCATGCCGAAAGCTTCAGATCTTGCGGGTGCGCCGGATAATGCTTGGCCGACTTCGGATTGCGGCTCGGTGAAACTGAAGCTGCTGGAGAGTCAATTGAAGTTGCCCAGCCAGGAGGTGATCCGCTGGCGGCCGGCTAAGGGTGAGTCAGTCCCAAATCCCCAATCTGGCGAAACAGTAGTTTTTGCCTCTTTTTTCGATCGGGGTCTGTGCCTTTCTTCTTCTGATTTCTTCTGCTGCATCCTTGACTTCTATGGGTTGGAGTTGGTGAATTTGAATCCCAACTCGATTCTTCAAATCTCCATATTTGTCACTCTCTGCGAGTGCTTTTTGGGTGTGGAACCCCATTTTAATTTCTTTATGCATCTGTTCCACATCAAACCCCAGCCCTCCAAGAATAATATCAATGTGATTGGGGGGGCTGTCTCCAGTTGAGGAGTGATGGGAAGAAAACATATCTTGATCTCCCCTTGAAATCTTCCTTGAAAGGCTGGCACAAGGAGTGGTTCTATTGCGCAGATCTGGCTCCCTCCTTGCGTCCATTCACCGGCTTGCCACCGGTCCGGCGGTTTTACCAAGTTGGTCTTCGGACCCAACCTTTGAAGAGATGGGCCAAGTACGCCAATTGCGAGCAAAATTAGATAAGCTTAAGGAAGCTGGCCTGACTGGCCTTGGGTGGCCCGGCGTTTCCTGACTCGGCGTATCCAGCCGCTGAAGCTGAGGAGCGCATTCGGCTGGGATTTCCAAGACAAACTTGATCCTGACCGAGTAAGCCACGAGTCGGCCGATAAGTTCAAGGTAACCGAGACCTTGTTTGGTTACTTCTCTGAGGGGGTGATTGAGACCGAGGACGATAAACGCCAGATTGCTTCTTATAGCTTCCTTAGGCGCCGTCCCAAGGTAATCTTTGTCCTTCATCTATGGCGAATGCCAGTGGGTCTGTATTTGTGATTGCCCAGCATTATGTGATAGATGTTATTGAATCTTCTGTAGGAATGCGTGGAGTTCGATGAGGACTCCCGCCCGTTGTCAGCCGTTAAAGTGAAGAAGAGGCCTAGGAGCCCTGCTGCTGCCCAACCCGACTCCAAGAGAGCCAGGAAAAAGCCCGTTCTATATCGGGGCGAAGGGGCCATGACGCCACGTGTCGTGGTAGGAGGTCTGAAGATAAAGGACACCGCCGCCGCGGCACCTAGGCGATCAAGTCCCAGGTTGAGACCAGTACAGCCGAGCTCAACATTGCCGAGCCCGACAAGAGCACCGCCGAGTACAAGGTCCGAGCAGGCGCCGCCAAGCATACGGGTGCCCAAGTTGGCCACGCCACCAATGGGGCCTCCTCCAGTCGCCATGCCGTCGCCGACCGCTTCGCCGACCCGGCCGACAACCAGGCATAGCGCTCCGCCGGGACCTGGATCGCCCGGTGGGAAACTCAAGTTCTCCAAGAGGTAAGCTGCTCTGGATCTTCTGAGATTCTTGTTTGTTGCAGTAATATTGTGATGTCTGTCTTGCCATGCAGGAAGCGTGCCGATATCGATCTCAAGGAGACCGCTCCGACCGCTCCCCTTGAAGAGCCCGCCCCAGCCGAGCTGGTGCCCGTGAGCACACCCGCTGAGCCGGTGGCCATCCTAGTCCCGGAGACTGAGGTGGTCCCGACTGCGGGGCCGCTGTTGCCGCCCGACCAAGAGGCAGTTACTGAGGTTGCTGCCTCAGCCCTTGAGTCGCCGCCCGCTGCAGAGGCCGTTGCTGGAGCCCTCGAGTTGATCTCCGAAGCCGCGGGCGACGCCAGCGTGGGGGCCAGGACCTCGTCGCTGTCGTGGTCATCGTCGTCGTTGTCACCGCCGCCGGAGGTCCCGAACCTTCCTCGGATTGAAGCCCCTCCGCGTAGGTTCCCCCGGACGTTCACCTGGACGGCGCCTGATGGAACCGCGAGGAGGTTCAAACTCAACGAGGCCGCGGCAAGCAGGGAACGTGAAAGCTTGCTCCGCGCCGCCATTGCCGGGTCCGAGGGGGTTCAGGTATGATTCTTGCGGTGGAGTCCTGGTGGTCTTCCCGTTCCAACGTCTGACTGTAATCTCGACTTGTTCTCTCCTTGAGCAGAAGCTTGTTGATCGTAACGAGGAGATGACCGGGATCCTGGTCGAAATGGCCCCCCATCTCACGGAATTAAAGCAGCTCCGGGCGTTGAAGGCCGAGATGGAAGAGCGCCACGTGGGGAGGGAAGCCTGGCTGAAGGATGCCGCCACCCAGCTCAGGGACGAAACTTGGACCCAAGCCGGGAAGATTAGAGGAGAGTCTCCCGAATGTATCTTCCTGACTGAACCCTTGATGTATTTCTCCAGCTGCGTTGTTCTCGACTGCCCGGTTGTGTCTTGGCTGCAAGGTTGAGTTCTTGACTAATCTGTCGTGTAGCCCTCGAAGCAGAGTTGAAGGCCCGAACAGAGAGGGAATCCCAGCTGAAGGAGGCCGAAGAAGCCAAGGCCGAGCTTGAGAAAGTCAAGGCCGACCTGACACAGGCCAACGCCGAGCTCGAACGGTAGAAGGCCGAGTTAGAAGAGGCCAACATCAAGCTCGATGAAGAAAAAGCTAGACTAGAGAAGACCGTGGCCGAGTGGGAGGCTGATTACACGAGTAAGTCTCCGTCCCGACAGTGATCTTAACCAATCCTTTAATCGTTCCATCTGCAGCCGTGCCTAACAAGTTTACTTGTCGGCGGACCTTGGCAGACCTTAGAGCCAATGCCCAGGCCCAGTACCGGTTTTACATAGAGGAGATAAGGGTCATCACGGAGTCACGGGAAGCCCTTGTCGGGTCCGTGAAAGGGCTCCTTGATCTGATGGATCCCAGCCCTGTGGGAACCAGCTACAGCCTAATCCCCCAAGTGGAGGCGCGTCTTGAGAATGCACCGGTGCCCTGAAGAGGTACTCGGATAAGCATGTCATTGCCGGCGTGGCCCAGACCCTGGCGATGACCAAATCAATCTACCCAAGGGCAGACATCGAAGCCATCGGGGAGGGGTTTGCCGAGGAGACGACGCCTGAGGAGGCGCTGGAGCTAATAGCCCGGGCGAGGCCGACTGCTGAGATAATCACCCGAGACCTAGGTCTATAAGAGCAATATATCATGTAGTCGATATGTATAGACTTTTGTGGAAAACATGTGTAAATATATGTGCAGTGCAGCCAAGCTTTGAATTACTACTCAGATGTCATTAGCTTTACTCAAATGTGTAGTCTGCGCTGTGTTAGTCTGTCGGAACTTAATAAAATCATCCACTGTAAGAAAGTGTACTCGGGCAAACGTGATAGTCGTAGTAAGGCTTCATAACTGGAGTAAGACAGGCTCGTATATTATTGACAAAACAGATATAATACATGCAGCCCCCGACGCACTACTCGGTTGATACAAGCGGCGTAGTGAGTCAGAGAAAACTGTACACATGAGAAAGTATAAAGCTCAGGTATAGAAAGGACGTAGCTGTTCTATATTCCATGAGTTGCTGATGAGGACACCGTCTTCGGTCTTCAGTCGGTAGGCGCCTGGCCGCGTAACCTCGGCTATAATGAATGGCCCTTCCCAAAGTGGGGATAATTTGTGCCTGTCTTTGGTGGTTTGTATTTTTCTCAAGACGAGATCCCCGACCAAAATGGCGCGGCCACGGACATTGCGATTGTGGTAGCGACGTAGGCCTTGAAGATACCTTGCCGACTGGATTGTTGCGATGTCCCTTGCTTCTTCCAACTGATCTAGCTCAACCAGTCGGGTATTGTTTGAGACTTCTTCTGAGTAAGCCTGGACTTGCGAAGAGCCAAACTGTAACTCTGTCGATAGCATAGCCTCAGCACCATAGACCAGGAAGAAAGGGGATTGCCCTGTTGCTCGACTAACCGTGGTTCTGAGAGACCAGAGAACATATGGGAGTTCTTGTACCCACCGGCCCGCATATGGTTGTAGTCGGTTGAATATCCTGGCCTTGATGCCTTGTAAGACCATGCCGTTGGCTCGCTCGACCTGCCCGTTGCTCCGTGGGTGTGCCACAGATGCATAGCAGATCTTGATGCCGAAATCTTCGCAGAAGTCTTGGAATACTCCGCCCGTGAATTGAGTACCGTTATCGGTGATAATGCGGTTAGGGACCCCAAATCGGTATAGTATACTCATGATGAAGTCCTTTGCTCGTGCCGCTGTTATAGTTGCAACGGGTTTGGCCTCAATCCACTTGGTGAACTTGTCAGCTATGACGAATAGATGTGTGAACCCTCCTGGTGCTTTCTTGAAAGGCTCGACCATGTCGAGCCCCTATACTGCGAATGGCCAAGAAATAGGGATAGTTTGGAGTTCTTGGGCTGGGAGATTTGTTTGTCTTGCGTAGAACTGGCAACCCTCGCACTTGCGAACAATTTCTTTTGTGTCTGTTACTGCTGTGGGCTAGAAGAATCCCTACCGATAGGCCTTTCCGACTAACGTCCTGGATGTGGCATGGTTGCCATATATGCCCGAGTGGATCGATAACAGGATCTGCTTGCCCTCCTCGGTGGTGACACAACGCATGAGGACACTGGATGCGCTCCCTCGGTACAGGTCTTCTCTGACTACTAGGAAGCTTTTGCTTCGACGCTTGATCTGCTCGGCTTGACTGCGATCTTCTGGGAGTTCGTCGTCCAGGAGAAATTTGATAACAGGAGTCCACCAATTTTGACATATGTGCTACACCTTGTCTGTAGCCGAGGTAGGTTTGCCTCCCGACTGCTCCGGTGCCGGTTTCTTCTTGACTGATGGCTCCATGAGTTGCTCGACAAAAATTCCAGTCGGAACCGCTTCTCAGTTGGATCCCATATTTGCCAGCTCGTCTGCTGCGTCATTGTATTGGTGCAGGACATGTGTTATTTTCAGCCCGTCGAACTTGTTTTCCAGCTTGCGGACCTCCTAATAGTATGCGCCATGGTATCATCGAGACAAGTCCAGTCTTTCATGACTTGGTTCACCACAAGTTGAGAATCCCCGCACACAACCAGTCGACGTATGCCGAGTGATATAGCAATCCGGAGCCCATGGATGAGTGCCTCGTACTCGGCGACGTTGTGGGAAGCCGGGAAGTGGATTTGTAGGACGTACTTGAGTTTTTTACTGGTGGGGGATGTTAATATGACTCCAGCCCCGGCGCCGCCGATCCGTAGAGAACCATCGAAGTACATTGTCCAGTACTCTAGCTTCACTGTTGATGTAGGCAGTTGAACTTTTGTCCACTCGGCTACGAAGTCGGCTAGAGCTTGTGATTTAATTGTTGTCCATGGCTGAAAGGTGATATCGAACGCCATCAGCTCGAGTGCCCATTTAGATATTCGGCCGGTGGCCTCGCGATTATGAAGGACATCCCCGAGTGGAAACGATGTGACCACTGTGACTTGATGTGCTTGAAAATAATGCACCAGCTTCCGGACTATGATGAGTAGGCCATATTGCAGCTTCTGGACCTGCGGATATCTCGTCTTCGAGTTGGCAAGCACCTCACTGGCAAAGTAAACTGGCCGTTGTATTTTTTGGATGTGACCCTATTTGGATCTCTCAACTACCAGCACCGTGCTAACTACCTGAGTGGTTGCTGCCAGATATAGCATTAGCGGTTCTTGGGGCATAGATGATGCCAACACGGGAGGTGATGTGAGAAATTGTTTGAAGTCTTCGAAGGCTTGTTGGGCGTCCGAAGTCCACTGGAAGTCGTCAGCTTTCTTCAATAGCTTGAAAAAGGGCATACCCCGTTCGCCCAGTCAGAAAATAAACCAGCTGAGTGCCGCCATGCAGCCTGTCAGCTTCTGGACGTCCTTCTGATTAGTCGGGGGAGCCATGTTCATTATTGCGTTGACTTTCTCCGGGTTGGCCTCGATGCCTCGGTGCGAGACGATGAAGCCGAGTAACTTGCCGGAAGGCACACCGAAGGCGCACTTTTCCGGGTTCAACTTCATCTTGAATCTTCGAAGATTGTGGAAGGTTTCTTCCAGGTCAGCGATGAGGTCTTCTTTGGACTTGGTCTTGATCACCACGTCGTCGACGTAGGCTTCCACGTTGTGCCCGATCTAAGTGTGCAGACACTGCTGAATTGCCCGTTGATAGGTTGCTCTAGCATTTTTCAGACCGAACGGCATTGTGATGTAGCAGTACGCTCCAAACGGCGTGATGAAAGATGTCTTTAAGCAGTCTTCCTCCCTCGGGCTGATTTGATGGTATCCCGAATAGC
The DNA here is from genome assembly GCA_003991445.1 of Oryza meyeriana var. granulata. Lineage (NCBI taxonomy): Eukaryota > Viridiplantae > Streptophyta > Magnoliopsida > Poales > Poaceae > Oryza > Oryza meyeriana. Next base: position 45,244 of record RYFJ01001922.1, read on the forward strand.
AGTCGAGAAAGTTGAGTAGGTCGCACCCGGCCGTGGAATCTACCACCTGATCTATCCTGGGAAGACCAAATGGGTCCTTGGGGCATGCCTTGTTGAGATCAATGTAGTCGACGCACATGCACCATTTACCGTTTTTCTTCCGGACCAGAACTGGGTTTGCTAGCCAGTCCGGGTGATAGACCTCCTTGATGAACCCGGCTGCGAGGAGCTTGGTGATCTCCTCCTGAATAGCATCCTTGCAGTCTTGAGCGAAGCGCCGTAGCCGTTGCTTGACTGGCTTGGCATCTGTCTTTACATTGAGGGCGTGCTCGATCACCTCCCTTGGTACGCCTGGTATGTCAGACGGTTTCCACGCAAATATGTCCTTGTTGGCTTGGAGGAAGGTGACGAGTGCGTCTTCCTATTTGGGGTCGAGTCCGGTCCCGACTAGGGCAGTCTTGGAGGGGTCGGAAGGGTCCAGGGGAATCTTCTTCATGTCAGAGTCCACTGAAATTCCCGACTTCGCCGCCTTTTTTGCTGGAACTAGATCTTCCTCGACTTCGGTTGTGGCGGCTTGCCGAATGCTGTTGCGCCCGACTGCCGCCTCTTGTGATTGAGCCAATTTGCAGCTCTCCTTGTCGCAGGTGAAGGCTTGCTTAACATCGCTGCGTAGGGAGAGGACTCCTGCTGGCCCAGGCATCTTGAGCACCACATATGTATAGTGCGGTATCGCCATGAATTTGGCGAGTGTTGGTCGTCCGAGTATCGCGTGGTACGCGGTCTCAAAGTCGGCGACCTCGAAGCAAACATTTTCCGTGCGGAAGTTATCCCATGTGACGAAAGTTACTGGCAATGTGATCTGCCCGAGTGGAGTTGATGACAGGCTGGGAATTATCCCGTGGAAGGGCGCAGTGCTCGGCCGTAATTCTGAACGAGGAATCCTCATCTCGTCCAAAGTCTTAGCGAATAAGATGTTGAGCGCGCTGCCTCCGTTGATGAGGGTTTTTTTCAGCCTGATATTTCTGACGACCGGGTCCAGGACGAGTGGGTAGCGTCCCGGGTGTGAAACCCGATCTGGGTGATCTGCGCGCTTGAAGGTAATGGCCATCTCTGACCAGCGCAGGTACTGGGGGGTGTCCGTTGTAGAGACCGTGTTGATGTTGCGCGCTGATAGCTTCTGTTTGCATTTGGACTCATAGGCAGACGGCCCTTTGAAGATATGGTTGAGCTCGGCTTGAGGATCTTGAAAATCGTCGGCCGAACCCTGATCTGGCTTGTCTTTGTCTTTGTCGGTGCCAGACGATGAAGCCTGCTCGGAGGCAAACTTCTTGAGCATGTAGCAGTCTTTGGCCACGTGCTTACCCTTGGGATGGAAGGGGCATGGCCCGCTCAGGACTTTTTGGTAGTCATTATTCCGCTGGGGCCGCGACCGAGTGCGCTCCATGTTGGCCACCTCGTTGTTCGACTTCCGCTTGCGGCTGCCAGACTTGTTTTGAGACGGCTCGTTGTCGGCTTTTGCCTTTTGGTCTTTCTGTCGGGACTCCTTCTTCTCATCGAGGGCCTCTGCAACCGCTTCAGCCAAGTTGGCGTATTTGTTGGCCATGTCGAAAAGAGCCCAGACAGAGGGTGGTGGCTTCTGAGTGAATTTCGCGATGAACGGGGCGTCCTTTACTCCCTTGTGGAAGGCGGCGATGACGGTGTCGTCTTGGATCATTGGGATCTTGTTGCGCTTCTCGGAGAACCTCTTGATAAAATCTCGTAGAGACTCGTTCTTCTTCTGGTGTAGTTGATACAGGTCATGTTCAGAAGATGGCCTCTCGTAGGTTCCCTGAAAATTAGCGATGAACCGCTCCCTGAGTTCTCCCCAGGAACCGATCGACCGCCTCAGGAGCCCTGTCAGCCATGTCCTCGCTGAGTCGGCTAGGGCGACCGGGAGGTAGTTAGCCATGGCTTTGCTGTCGCCCCCAGCAGCTTGAACTGCCAGGGTATATACGGTGAGCCAGGACTTGGGATTTGTTTTGTCGTCATACTTTTTGATCCCCGTGAGCTTAAAACCAGTCGGCCAATCGACATCCTAGAGCTCCCGTGTGAAAGCAGGAATGCCTTCGTCTTCATGAGGGCTCGGGCTTCGACCACAGCGGATAAACCGCTCGTGATGGAGACCGAAGCGCTCATTTTCGTCCTCCAGTCGGCGGCGCTCATCCTCTTCTCGTTCGTGGCGCCGGGCGTTGATGGTATGGTGGAGGTCACGTTGTAGGCGTACTCGGAGATCTTGGTTGGGCCGGCGGTCATACTGGTGACGCTGCCGGTTGTCGTTGTTAGTGTTGCCGAGTGACGTTTGCCTCGACTCCTCACGTGGCCGACTTGAGCCGGCCGCCCGATGTCGTGCTGATGTTGATGAGCCTGCTGCTGGAGATCCCGACCGGTTAGTCGGTACCACGGTATCGCCCGACTGCTGTTGTTGTTGCTAGTGGGCTGCAGCCGTGATCATCGTCTTGATCTTGGCGATAGTTGGGGTGGCCTGGTGATCAGGCCCGAGCTGGAGCATATCCAACAAGGTTGCGGCGGCCACAACATTCTGTTGTGGCGTGACGAAGATGTCGTGATCGCCGACTTTAGTCTAGAGAATCTGCTGCTGAGCTGCTCGCCCAGCCTTGCATAGCCCGTCATAGCGAGCTTCGCGGTCAGCCTCCTCCTGTTGTTGTAGTCGACGCGCCTCCTCCTGTTGCTCCTCTTGTAGTCGGCGCACCTCGGATGGTGGTGTTGAAGCCATAAAGATCTCGCGGGATAGAAGAAGACTTGCCAGACTAGAGTCCGAGCTAGTGCTCGAACCGTTATCCGACTTGGAATCGGACTCTGAGTAGTATATCGGAATAAGAACGACTCCGACCTCTCTAGATCCAATCTGAAACGGTGCTTGGCCGTGTCCAAACTGAATCGTAGGAGATCGGGTCTGCTGCGTGGGATGTAGATCTGCAGCGTCGCCGAATCTGTGTGGGAAACCGACGATCTCCCCCGTTCTTGGCCCAACCAGGGCTGGCTCAAGGCCTAGCGCAAGTCGAACGCCGAAGGAGAGAGCTGTCCCAATTCTCGGTGAAATAAAGGACTGCCGCAGTAGATCATTGAAGGAGATCATGGCGTCCTGTGGGCCGACTAGCGCAACATCGGCTGGTTCCTCGGCCGGCTTGATTGGATCTGCTTCGGCCAAGGTGAGGTTGCCGATCTGGTCGGCAACAAAGTCGAGGCTTCCGAAGGAAATTGTGTCTCCAGGAGAGAACTTGTCGCCATCGACTTCGCTTGTTGGATCCATCGAGCTTGTGGATGTGGAACTCGCCAGAGTCCCTACCTAGCACGCCAACTATCGATGTTTTACACCGGCAATAGAACTATAGGGCTACTCGGCAAGGGGAAAGTCGGTGGATTGCAGAGGAACGCAAAGAGATTTTATACTGGTTCAGGCCCTCGATGTGAGGTAATACCCTACGTCCAATTGTGGTGTTATTCCTCTGAGAGGTTATGTCGATCAATGATCTTCCCGTGCCCTCATGGGGCGCCCTGCCTCCCTTTATATACTAGGGGACAGGGGTACATGATAAGGATCCCAGCCAGAACGGCCAAGGGATTTCCTCCTTAGAGATTCCTCCTTAGAGATAGAAACTTATCCGACTAAGACTCTGTTTTCCCTATCGTACAAGGCAAAGTCAGCCGGGTGCTATCTTATCTCTAACTACACAATTCGGCCCATCCTCTATCTGAGTGGCCCATATGTAGGTAGTGAGGTACCCAGGGCCCATGGCCTCCACACAACCTACTCACAGAACATATGCACCCTGGGACAATTCCAATCCCATAAAAATTTTAACACACGCACATGGATAGCTCCTATAAAACATCACCAAGAGTAATTCATACTACAACCGCCTCCCGAATGCAAGGTTAGACGCATATACAACTTAATAGGCTAAGGCCATCCCATACTAGCACATGTGGTTGTACTGTAAACAATAGAGGGTGACATAGAGTTCGGTCCTTAATTGACTTAGGTGAACACGCCCCCTATCAGTGTGCAACTACTCCATATGCACACCACTTACCGCCCAAGTCTGAAATCTCACTTTTCCATCAATTTAGTTCACAATTAATCAGAGCCTTCACCTCTATTCAGAAGTATGAAATTCCCAAAACACCATTTATAAAGTGATCATAATCTATTTTAGTATAACTCTAAGCATGGCTAAGCAATTTGCATAAGTATAAGCATGTATAGCCCCAAATGAACACAAGTAAAATACTCTAACCATTTCTAAGGTTACAATCAGCAAGGAATACAAGTTCTCAAGGTTGAATATGCAGCAATTAGGTTATAACTACCAATTTCCATATTTTAAATACCGATAGCTGCAATTACGCATGCAATTTTGCAAACAACACATTTCATTTCCCAAAATATAGGATTCAAATTGTTCAAAGGAGGAGAGGAGAATACTTGCCTTACTCTTGAATACTTAGAGCAACAATCAACTCAACTCCTTCACCAACTTCGAATTCGTACTCTAAAAGAAAATTATCGTACAATCATATAAATAGTAAATAATGCGAAAAATCCAAAATGCTCTAATATGCATGAGGTTTGTGCAAGGTTTAGGTATTGACCTAAGGTGAATTTAGGTGAAAGAATTTCCATTTTACTACTTTTCATTTGGGAGTTATGAATTTTACAAGTCTTTCGGTGGAAATACGATATTTGTACTTTAGGTGAATTTTAGAGTTACCTTAAGAGGTAGTTTTGTCAAATTCTTAGTTTTAACTTTAAAATATCTATTTTCAAGGATGGGTGGTGTGGAAAATCCTAATTTAGCATTTTTATCTTTTGAGGAGTGTTGCATTTGAGATATATGTTATTTGGAAGTCTTATACGTGTATACATCTTGCTACAAAATTATATTAAATGTCCAAATTACTTTCAAGTGTGTGGAACCTATGTTGTGGGTTCGTACTGGTCCTTGATGAATTTTTGGTGATAAATTTTCTATTTTATCCACTTTTATTTAGGAGATATGAATGTTGTAAGTTTTAAGATTGTATACGGTACCTAGCTATACATGTATTTTAGCATATATGTGTTTTAAGACTAGGTTTTTATGAAATCTAACTTTACATATTTTGAGAAGAATGTCTTGTGAACCTACTGCCATATGGGTGTATTTCATTTAGAGTTAAAATAGAGTTTCTATTATTTTTAGAAATTTTTGTACATTTTACCTTATACAAAATATTTGTCTATTATACAAATCCTAAAGGTGTTTTATATATATTATTTTTGGTTTATCCTCTGCATATAGAATTAAGGAGAAAATGATCGTGAAACTAACAAAATTGGATTCATGTTATTTGAAGCTAATATGAATTTTCTACGAATTTTAGAAGATACTACACATTTTATAATCAATCAAAATATTTAGGTATTACCAAATTTTATAAAAGTGCCTTTTGTACATGTTTGATCAAGTTTCAGTTCTCAACAGAAAGGTTCAACAGTTTTGTGAATTTATCAAATCTTGATTTACCAAAGTTAAAATTAATGTGAAATGGCTAAAATTACCAAAGTGGTTATGTGCTTTTATATATTATTCTATTTTTGAGGCATATTATGTACTAGTTCTTTCAGATTTTAACATACAAAAATAAAGTTTATAATTTTTTGATTCCAATAAATTTTGTTTCATCCAATTTGGAGTTAAAATGAATTAGTTATGGATTTTACATGTTTATCAAATTTTCAGTTGAACAGATAATAATTTTTCCTTTTTCTTTTAATTTTCCTAGATTTTAAATCAGTTGGGTCCACCGGTTAGTGAAATCAACTTTTCATAAAGGTCCTTGGAACTTCGGGAAATACATCCCGCAATCCTAAACACATGTGAAACGAAACTTCGTTAAGAGTTCGTTAAGTTTTTAGTATTTACATTTGGGTCCTTGGTCCTATCTGTAAGTCTAAGCGTCTTTGCATATCGATACCCATCCTTTTTAAATTATTTCTAATTAGGTCCTCGCATCCTGTTTTGTTCAGGCCCACATGTCACCGAGACAAAGGCCGAGCCAGGCAGGGCAGGGCAGAGGCGCGTGCAGCCGACGATGTTCTCGCCGTCACCGGCGGTGAACGGCGCGGCGGACCGAGGTGTGCCCAAAAGGGAAAAGGTAGAGGTCCCTATGGCGCACTTATCGGTGGTCACATGGCGTATGGAGATGATCGGAGCGTTGCCAACGATGAGCTTTAGCAGCAACGGTTTCAAGTAGTTCGGCGAAGAGAAGTTACGGCCTGTTTTATTGAGGTTTAATGCATGTGTGGGCATCCTCAGGGCTCCAGGAAACTTACCCAGTGGTCATGCATGGCGGATAGGTGGCGTTGAAGATAGAACGGCACGGCGACAGCTCAACGGTGGCGAAAATAGCAAAACAACGACGTCAGATAACTCTAGCCCATAGCGACTGGGGATAACGGCATCAACCGAGTTAAATGAGCTCTAGGGAAGGTACTGGAGTAGGGAATCGAGCGGAGGTTAACCAGAGAGGACGAATCAATGGCGGCGGCGACTTGACCAGAGGGGAAGAAGACGGCATCGATCTCCTAGTACACAGCGTTGCAGTTTGATTGGTTCGGGCGATGCTAGCAGCGAGGTGGTTCGGGCTAGGATCGCTAGAGCTCGCTGGAATGGCAACAATCCAAGCTGCGGTGGTCCAGAGGCGAAGGTGGTGGCGACCGTGACGGTGGCAGGTGCAACCTAGGAAAGAAAAGGCGAAAATGGATCATCCAAATGAAGAGGATCACATTCTGGTGGTCGATGTGCGACGAAGCTCACCCAGATGGTAGCAATGGCGGTTGAACACTCGCCGGTGTCAAAGAAGATGAATCTGTGGCCGGTTATCCTGAGGTGGAATCCTATGTTTTCTCTGGGGAACACGATTAGGCCGAGGAGGAGTTGCTAAAGGCGAGTTACCAGCTCAAATGGTGGAGTTTGACATGGAGGGGGTCGGATACGGTGGCTCTAGGCAGTGTCGATACGTGGAGAGTGGCGTGGCTTGTTCCTGGGTGAGAGAGCGAGCTAGAGCGGTGTCTCTGACTGCTAGGTGGGTCCAGGAATCCAGTGGGTCCCACATGGCAGTGAAAGTGTGGAGGGTTGTGCCAACAGCTGTTTTTCTCTGATGTTTTCACCGAGCTAAAGAGGGCTTCTGGGGTTAGAAAAATTTATATGTGTAGGCGAATATATTCTCTATCAACCTGCCAAGTTCCAAGGCTAGAGGCTTTATATTTTTAATGTGGCAAAAAGATGAAATAGGCTTGGTGGCACAGTTTTCTGCAGTCTCATTTATTCCCTAGTGCATTGCACTTATCATTTTATGTGTTTCCTTTGAGAATTAAATTATGCCAAATTTTTTGGTTGCAAGATACATTATGGTACACATTTTGGTAAAAGGGCACTGACTAAATAGTCCTTATTTTTATTTAGTGAAAATAGGAACTAATCAATTTATTTTGGCTAGTCCACCTAATTTAATTGATATGAAGGATTTTATTGAAGTACCAATTGAAGTGATAAAATCATGCAAAATTTACAGTAGACTAATTGTGATGGATAGTGCTTACAGGAATTCTGTTTTCATGATTTTATGTTAAACCAATTATTTTTAGAATTTCCTTAGGCTATACAAATGCATATGCATCATATTATGGAAATGTATTTTAAGATCCAAAAGCAATCAAAAGATGGCATGCACATGAAATGGTAAAGCATTTATTTATCCTCACATTTTTATGTCAATATTTTATTTATACATTTTTAGACATATTACACTTTCCACTTTTATAAATTAAGTCTTAAAAGTTTATGCGCCAAACCCTAAGGTATTTTAATTTGAACAAATTTTCCTATACATATTTGGATGAGTTACTTCCATTTCATTTAGCTTACAGAAGATCTTAGAAATTGTCTTATAGCTTCTAGAGTTGTGCTTTGTACTCTTTTAAAATTTTATATTGAGACTTAGGGTGAGTTCTTGAGTAAATTGAAAATTTAAATATATAAATGTTTTAGTATGCACATTTTTAAAATTTACTCTAGTTAACCTACTTCTTATTTCACTCCCTTGTGTAGAACTATAGGATTTTATTTTTGAGAGCTTTTTATTGATTTAATTTAGTTCAAATTTCGAAATTCAAAATTTGGGTATGTTACAGATCTAGACTCTAGTCAGCCCGTCTCACTTCAGGTCCGCCAGCAGCTTCAGAAAGACTTGCACTTGCTTCATCTCCTTGTCATTAGGGAGTGCGGTTCAACTGTTGAGCACCTTGGGGGCGTGGCCAACGAAGGCAAGTAGAGAACGGGCGGGATTGGAGCAATAGAACTACTCCTGGTGCCACCCCTTCAAAGAAGTCTTGAGGGGGAGATTAATGTATACCTTCTTCAACTTGTTGTGGAGCTGAAGACCGGACCCCCCGACTACCTGGGGCAGTTGTTTGTTGGGCTGCGGTTTGAGGTGGTAGAAGAAGCAGAAGAGATCGAAGTGGGGGAGGATGCTGAGAAATGTTTTGCAAAGTGATGAAGGTAGAAAGTTGAAGGATTGAGTTGGGGTTGAGGTGGACTAGCTCGATCTAATAATAAGCAAGCAAACCTCACAAAAAGTTGCAAGAGGGAAGAGTAAGACCTTGGTAGAAGAAGGATTCGAAGACCACAATCTCGTGGGTCTCCGGCGTAGGGATGGTCTTGCCCTCGACGGCGCACTAGCCTATAAGCTCCTTCACCGGCAGCGCCCCCTCTCCCACCAGATGCGCCAACCTGAACGTCGATGATATCGAGGTCTGCCATTCCCTAGTTGGTAGCGCAGCAGAGTCCGAGGCAGAACCCGACATTGTTTCAGATCTAGGGTTTTTTGGGTAGGCTTGGTGGTTTTGGGAGTGGGGATGTGGAGGCGGCGATGGAGGAACTCAAGGATCTGGGACTACTTGCTCAATGCGTGTAAACCCTAGTGAGCTTGGAAGTCAAGGGCGCAAAGTTTTCAAAGAAAAAGCGGTGCAGGAGCTAGAAGCTGAGAGTTTACACGATTAAGGAAGATGAGGAATCTTTTCTCTCTGCCTGATACTTAAAAGGTTGTGCTGTGTTGGTTTACTTAAAAGGTTGTGTTGGGTTGGTTGACTTGGGCCAGGTTATTCAGTAGTGACCGAACGATATGACTTCTTGAATAGCATGTCCTATTGAGCCGCTAGCTGATTGCGTTAAAATCACAACTCGAGTGCTGTTTTATAAGAACCGATTAAAATAATCAAATATGCTTTATGCTAAGCCTATAGCTGGATGTATACATTTGGGTATCTAGATTATTTTTAGGTATTGAGGATATAGTAAAATTGGAGATGTAGATTTCTCTCAAGTACACCTGTGGGGGCCATGGGCCCTAGGTACCTCAAGGAAGGCAAATACAGCCACCGAACAGAGGGTGGGCCAGCCCGTATAATTATGGTTATAGTAGAACTCGGCTTCATGTAACCTTGCATGACAAGAAAAGGGATATAGTCCTAGCCGGTTACTCTATATTCTGATAAGGAAATCCCTTGGTCGAGTCCAACTGGGATTCCTACCTTGTAACCTTGCCTCTTTGGTATATAGGAGAGGCAAGGAGCCCCCTAGGGCATAACCAATCTCACCAGAGAACCTGTGAAAGCAATACACAAACAACTGGAAGTATGGTATTACCTCACATTGAGGGTCTGAACTAGGATAAATTATTGTGTCCTTTCGAGTCCATCGAGTTTAGATCAGACGAGTAGCCCTATATTCAATATTGCCGATATAAAACATCGGCAATTGGCACCCTAGGTAGGGTTTCATCAAGATCATCGTCAACAAGCCCAATGCATCCAACCATTGGAGTCGCCGGCATCGCCTTCTCTCCTAAGCAAGCAATCAGATTCGGGAGCCTCAACTTCGGCAACCTCACCCTGTCCGACTCGGTTTCAATCTGGTCGGCTAGGGACCAAGCCAACTTCACGTCAGTTGGCCTTCTCAACGCTGTGGCAGTTTTCAACAACATGCTTCGGTGATACCCAAGATCTATGAGCCCTGGAGCAAATCTCTTTCCTAGTGTTCGACTCGAGCATGGCCCTAAGCCGATTGAGATCGGATCTAGGGGAGACATGATCGTTAATCCCCTACTCAGACTCAATAACTCCGTAGCCGTCTTCAACTCCAACTTGATGTGGCAAACCCAATCCTCTGGAATTCGACTCGGATACGGCCTAGAGCCACTCGGGATCAGATCTAGGGAGGTTGGGGTCATCATCACACCGCTCCATTACTCGGACTCTGACTCTTAGTCAGAAAGCAACTTAGGAAGCTTCTCACCTCCACGCGAGATCTTTATGGCGTCCAAGGGCTCTACCCCAAGTCAAGATGCATGTCGACTATGCAAACAACAAGAGGAAGAGGCTCGCCGACTGTGTGAGCAAAAAGAGGAAGAAGATCAACGCTTGCAAGCCAAACGGGAGGCTCGCAACCGCGAGCTATGTAAAATTGGACGGCAAGCACAACAAGAAATCATCTAGACCAGAGTGGGCGACCACGACATCTTCGTCACCCCACAATAGAACATTGTGGCCGCTGCAACACTTCTGGATACCCTGCAGCTAGGACCTAAGCACCAGGCGACACCAACTATCACCTGAATCAAGGCTATGATAACAGCAGCAGCGGTGCCACAACGCCAAGAGTCTGGAGATACTTTGATCCCTTCAAACAGGACAACTTCTGATGCTGTTACTTCATCAACCACGCGCGCGACGCTAGGCAGTGGGGTTTGACCACCGTCACTCAGAATCCAACCGTGGATCGCAAGGCCACAACGACAATCACCGAATATACTAGCACGACGGGCACCAGGATGGCCATGACCCCCGAGAACGACTACGCCGTGATCTTCGTCAAGATCTTAACGCTCGTCAGCGTGAATGCAAGGAAGATGAACGACGCCGACTAGAAGATGAACATGAGCGCTTTGGCCTCCACCATGACTGGTTCACCGCCGCAGTCAGAGTCAGAGCCCCCACTCGGATGAAGAAGTTCTAGCCTTCACGCGTGAGCTACGCCAAGTCGACTGGCCATCAGGTTTCAAGCCAACTAGGATCGACAAGTACAACAGCAAGACCAACTTGGAATCCTGGCTGACAGTATACACTCTGGCAATCCGACCAGCCGAAGGCAACCACAAGGTGATGGCAAACTATCTCCCTGTCACCCTAGCCGACTCGACGCGAACGTGGTTAATGGGGCTTCCTAGAGGGTCTATTGGTTCCTGGGGGGAACTCCACAAGTGCTTTGGGTCCAATTTTCAAGGCACATACGAAAGGCCGTCATCCGAGTACAATCTGTACCAATGCCACCAGAGGAAGAATGAGTTTCTCCAGGACTTCATCAAGCGCTTTTCTGAGAAGAGGAACTTTATTCCCAAAATCAACGACAAGGTGGTCATCGCTGCCTTCCGCAAGGGAGTCAGAGACACACCATTCATCGTCAAGTTCACTCGGAAGCCACCCAGCTCTATCAAAGCCCTCTTTGAGATGGCCAATAAGTATGTTGATTCAGCCGACACAGTTGCCGAGGCACTCGACGACAAGCCCCGATAGAAGGAACGACATGGGACGGACGACGCGGCTCCATCCAAACCTAGGAACCATAAGTGCAAGTTGGAGGACATCGTGACCACAGTCGACCGCAACCAACCACGAGCCCCCAAGGCGGACGACTACCAGAAAGTCATGAATGGACCTTGTCCTTTCCATTCAAAGGGGAAGCACATGGCCAAAAATTGTTTTATGCTAAAGAAGTTTGTCATCGAGCAAACATTCACATCCGGCAAAGCCAAGGACAAGGACAAGCCGGACTCGGGCCCAGCTGGCGACTATCAAGACCCCTATGTTGAGCTCAATCATATATTCAGGGGGCCATCAGTGTATGAGTCCAAGCGAAAGCAGAAGCTGACCGCGCGCGAAGTCAACTCTATTTCGGCCGACACCCCTCAGTACTTACGGTGGTCTGATGTTGCAATCATGTTGGACCGCACGGATCACCCCAACCAAGTGGCACATACGGGGCGCTATCCACTCGTCCTAACCCAGTTATCAAGAACATCAAGCTGAAGAAGGTTCTGATTGATGGCGGGAGCACTCTTAACATCCTTTTTGTCAAGACGCTCGATGAGATGAAAATACCTCATTCCGAGCTACTTCCAAGTACAACTCCCTTCCATGGGATAATCCCCGACCTCTCTTCAACGCCACTCTGCCAAGTCACTCTGCCGGTCACCTTTGGCACGCGGGATAATTTTCGCACAGAGAACATCTGTTTTGTGGTCGCTAATTTCAAGACAGTCTACTATGCTATACACGGGCAGCCGGCAGTCGCCAAGTTTATGGCAATTCCCCACTACACCTATATGACGCTCAAGAAGCTAGGAACAATAGGAGTACTCTCCCTACGCAGCGACGTCAAGCAAGCCTTCACTTGCGACAAGAAGAGCTACGAATTGGCACAATCTCATGAGGCTACAGTCGGACGAAGCAACATCTCACTGGCGACAACAACTTCAGAGGAACACGAGGAGGTCCCGGCGAAAAAGGTGGCTAAGTCAGGAATTTCAATGGAGTCAGAAACAAAGAAGACCCCCTGGACCCTTCTGACCCCCGCCAAGATGGCACTTGTTGGGACCAGACTAAACCCCAAATAGGAAGATGAGCTTGTCACTTTCCTCCAGGAGAACATGGATATATTTGCTTGAAAACCTTCCGACATGCCTGGTGTACCAAGGGAGGTGATCGAGCATTCGCTCAACATCAAGTCGGATGCCAAACCTGACAAACAACGACTACAACGATTTGCACAAGACTGCAAAGATGCAATCCGCGAGGAGATCACCAAACTCCTGGGAGCCGGGTTCATCAAGGAGGTCAACCACTCGGATTGGTTGGCAAACCCAGTCTTGATTCAGAAGAAGAACAGTACATGACGCATGTGCGTCGACTACAACGACTTAAACAAGGTGTGTCCCAAAGATCCATTTAGTCTAGCCAAGATAGATCAAGTGGTTGACTCAACTGCAGGATGCGAACTACTCAGTTTTCTAGACTACTACTCGGCATACCATCAGATCAGGCTAAAGGAGGAGGATTGCCTGAAGATTTCTTTCATCATGCTGTTTAGCACATACTGCTATATCATTATGCCGTTTGAGTTGAAAATGCTGGTGCAACGTATCAGTGCGCTATTCAGTAGTGTCTTCATACTCAACTCAAGCGCAACGTGGAGGCATATGTTGATGACGTGGTGATCAAGACCAAGGTCAAAGGCGATCTTATTGCTGACTTAGAAGAAACTTTCCTAAATCTTTGACAATTCAAGATGAAGCTGAACCTGAAAAAGTGTGTCTTCGGAGTACCTTTAGGAAAACTACTCAGTTTCATCGTTTCACATAGCGGCATAGAGGCGAACCCGGAGAAGATCAACGCAATTATGAACATGGCTCCCCCGACTTGCTAGAAGGATGTCCAGAAGCTGACCGACTATATGGCGGCACTCAGCCGATTCGTTTCCCAACTGGGAGAACAGGATATGCCCTTTTTCAAGCTCCTAAAGAAAGTTGACAACTTCCAGTGGAGGCCTGAAGCTCAACAAGCCTTCAAAGATTTCTAGAAGTTTCTCATATCCCCACTCGTACTAGTGTCACCTTTGTCCCAAGAGCCGCTCATGCCATACCTTGTGGGGACTATTCAAGTGGTTAGCACAGTGTTGGTCATGGAACACGAAGAGCCAAGTCACATCCAGAAGGTACAACGACCAGTCTACTTCGTTAGTGAGGTCCTAGGCGAATCCAAGATGTGCTACCCTCAAGTCCAGAAGCTATTATATTGTCTACTCATCACTGTCTGGAAGCTGGTACACTACTTTTAATCACACCCAGTTACAATCATCACGTTGTTCCCACTCGGAGATGTTCTACACAATTGCGAGGCCACGGGCAGAATCGCTAAATGGGCACTCGAGTTGATAGCGTTTGATATTACTTTCCAACCACGAACATCAATCAAATCTCAAGCACTCGCCGACTTGAAAGCCGTGTGGACAGAAGTTTAGTTGGCTGCACCTGCGGATAAACTTGAGTATTGAACAATGTACTTCGACGGTTCTCTACGGATCGGCGGAGCAGGGGCTGGTGTTGTGATAACATCAGACAATGGAGAAAAACTCAGATATGTCCTTCAGATTCATTTTTCAGCATGTCACAACGTCGCCGAGTACGAAGCACTCATCCATGGGCTTCATATCACCATATCGCTCAGTATCCGACGGTCGGTGGTTCGCGGAGATTCCCAACTCGTGGTGAACCAAGTCATGAAAGATTGGACATGCTTGGACGACAACATGATAGCATATTGTCAAGAAGTACAGAAACTGGAGAATAAGTTTGACGGACTGGAATTCACACACGTTCTGCGCCAGTACAACAAAGCCGCGGACGAGTTAGCCAACATGGGATCCAAGCGTGAAGTGGTCCTGGCTGGTGTTTTTGTCGAGCAATTGCTAGAACCATTAGTCAAGAAAAAACCTGAACCTGTGCAGTCAGGGGCTGACCCAAATCTAGAACCAATGGAGGTGCTCATCATCTCTCAAGACTGGTGGACTCTAATTATCCGATTACTACTGGAAGATGAGCTTCCCAAAGATCTCAACGAAGCCTAGCAAATCAAGCGCTGGAGCAAGAGCTTTATCAAAGTCAGAGAAGACATGCATCGTCGAAGTGCATCCGGAGTTCTCATGCGCTACGTCACACCTGAGGAGGGCAAGAAGATCCTGCAATCGATCCACTCGGGAATATGTGGCAACCATGCTGCATCAAGAACGTTAGTTGGAAAGGCTTACAGACAAGGCTTCTTCTGGCCAACTGTGGTTACCAACGCCAAGGACATTGTTCGAAGATGTGAGGGGTGCCAATTTTTCACTCGGTAAACACATCTCATGGCTCAAGAGTTGCAGACTATCCCAATATCTTGGCTATTTGTAGTCTGGGGGCTCGACATGGTCAGGCCATATAAAAAGGTGCCAAGAGGGTTTACACACCTGTTTGTCATTGTGGATAAGTTCACAAAGTGGATTGAGACGAAACCCATTGCCACCATTACTGCAGCCAAGGCAAAAGAGTTCATAATGAGTATTATATACCAATTTGAAGTCCCCAATCGTATAATCACAGACAACGACACTCAGTTCACAGGTGTTATAGTCAAGGATTTCTATGATGAATTCGGCATCAAGATCTGTTATGCTTCTGTGGCACACCCACAAAGCAATGGGCAGGTGGAGCGTGCAAATGGCATGGTCCTACAAGGCATCAAGACTAGAGTGTTTGACTGACTATGGCCATACGCAGGGCGGTGGGTACAAGAACTCCCATCTGTTCTGTGGTCACTTTGAACGACGGTCAGTCGGGCAACAGGGCAATCCCCTTTCTTCCTGGTCTATGGTGCTGAGGCCGTGTTACCTACCGAGTTGGAGTTCGGCTCTCCGCGAGTCCAGGCCCACTCTGAAGATCGATCCAATAAAGACCGACTGGTCGAGCTAGATCAGTTGGAAGAAGCAAGGGACGTCGCTACAATCCAATCGGCCAGATACCTACAAGGCTTGTGTCGTTATCACAGTCGTAATGTCCGTGGCCACGCCTTTTCAGTGGGAGATCTTGTATTACAAAAAAATACAAACCACCAAAGACAGGTATAAGTTATCTCCCTTATGGGAGGGGCCGTTCATTATAGCTGAGGTGACATGCCCGATGGCTTACCAGCTGAAGTGTGGAGACAGATCCCGGATTGACAATTCATGGAATATAGAACAGCTATGTTTTTTCTATACCTAACGATTGTATTATGTTCAATTCATATATATATGAATAAAGTTTTTATGCTCTGACTCACTACGTTGATTGTTTCCAACTAAGTACTGAGTCGGGGGCTACATGATAATATCATTGCTTTGCTTTATTTTGTTCAAAGCCGAGCATTTTTTGTCTAAGTCACAAAGTCTTATAACGATCGTGCTAACTCGCACCGAGTATAGCTTTAATGGGATAAGCGCCTTTTTGAGCTAATCCCTATCACTCGGAATGCACAGTTAGTCGGATAAGTCTAATGACGACTATGACAATATAAGTACTTGGTCTATTTTACAAGCAACAAAACAACCAACATATTTACATTCTGTACAACATAAAGTGCATAACATTTTGTACATATCCAACAACACATACATGGAGTACTCCTTGGCAATGGTTTTCGCAGTTTTATTCGCCTGGTTGATTAACTCCAACGCTTGCTCGGGAGTCGTGCCATCAGCAAACCCCTCGCCGACTACCTCGATATCCACTCGGGGATAGAGGGACTTAGTCATGGTGAGGGCCTGCGTGATCCCCAGAGTAGCATGCTCCATCGCGAAGGACTTTAGGGTCGCCGGAGCTGCCTGAAGTACATGGGCGGTGGTAGCAGTGCTAGGGTTGGCCTCCTCTTGCTACATGTTGTCCAATAAGGCTTTGGCAGCGTCAACTATGGCGTTGCGGGAGTCTTCCACTAGTCAGATGTGCTCGCCAAAGGAATCAAACTGTGACTACACTTTGACCTTGTGTCCAAGGGGCAGGCTGTAAAAAGGCTAAACAAAACAAGCCGAGATATACTCAGATGTAGACAACAGAAGAAGAGTGCGTACCTGCAAACTCAATCTCCAACTTGGCTTTTGCAGTCCCGAGCTCCTCCAGCTCCTTGTTCAGGCTGCCGAGTTCATTGGTTTGGTTGTATATGGTCGTCTCACAAACTACAAAGACAGAGTACCAAGTGTCAGCAGGAGAGTACAATAGTGAAGATCTACTCGGGAGATGGCGTGGGCTTACCTCAGACTTTGCCGATGAGGTCAAATTTTTCCTCCCGGAGCTCATTCACCGCACCCCGGAGCCATTCTTCCCATTCCTTCCCTTTCACTAGATCTCGTCCTTTCTCTTGTTGAAGCTTGGTCAGCTAAGTAATTTGAGGAGCAAGCCTAGCGAACACCCGTTGTAACTTCTCAAACCTGGCGGTTATTTTCTACACAAGACAAAGATCAACTATTGCGACAACACAGAGGGCACTATAGCTATTTCAGCCAAGTCAGACTACTTACCTAGACTTGCTGCGAGGCTTTGATTGTAGCCTCATACAGCTCGATCCACTCATTATTGGTGGCCTCCTCGTCCAATGTAAGCATATCCACACTCTCGTCCGGGTTCGCCCAGGTGAACACCTTCGGGGGGTTGCGTGGCGGTGCTCCAAGCCTGGGGTAGCCATCGTCTAAATCATCTCCAGAGGATAGGGACGAAGGCGGCTAGGGAGTCGGAGGCCTTGGGTCAGTCGAAGGAGCTGGCTCTGCGGATGGAACAGCTGTCTCCCGGCTGGGTGAGGCAGGTTGGGCATCCAAGTTCTTTGTTGTGCCCTCGGGGGCTGGAGCAGCACTTGTCTCAGCCTGTTGGGCTTCGGCCTCAACCTCAGCCGGGGTGGTGTCGGGAGCTGGATCTGGTGGCGGTGGCCCTTTGGGATCAACGTCGTTGGGCTTCCTGCAAATAGGCATCACATTCAAGACATTGCAATAACTCCAAGATGTTTGAAGATAATTGGAAGACTGAGTACCTCTTGGAGGTCTTGAACCTCAACCCATGTGCACCATGGGGTGAGGAGACTGGTGGTGAGCCCGAGGGCTTATCACTTGTTGCCGCATCAGCCGGCGTTGAACCTGCCGATGCGGCATCACGTGGCGGGCAACTGGATGGCGCAGCGGTCTGTGTGGTGGTCGACGCCGCAGTCGGCGTGCTAGGTGGCGCTGCAGCTGGAGTAGCTGGTGGTGGAGACGGTGTGGCAGCCGGCGCTGTGGCTAGGGCAGCCGGCGATGTCGGCGCTGTGGCCCTTGTGTCCTTTATCTTCGGACCACCAAATGGCCTAGTCGGCATCTGCTTCTTTTTGGCCAGTTCCTTCACCGGCTGTTTCCCAGCTTTCTTGGAGCTAGGCTGGTCGGTTGAGGGGCTGGTTGAGCATTTTTCGACCCCCCTCCCCAGTCAGCTGGCTGGGGGGTGAGAGATGAAGTCAGTGTTTTCCTGCAAAAACAAGGCATATGACATCGTTTCATACATCGTAATCATATCAATCACCATAGGCATTTCATCAACAATCAAGTCAAGATATCTGAGGTTAGGCAACTTACCACTGGCTGAGGCCTTTCTAGGCTGTACGGCTTTGAACATTTCTTCGGATCAAGGGTATCCAGAACACCGCTGCTGAAATACCGACACAGGTTGTCGGTGTGACCACGTCCTTGTTTACCCACTCGGAGCTCTCCCGAGTGGGGTCATTCTTCCTCTGGTACTAGTCGCTAGTGTGCACTCGGGGTCTTTAGAGGATTGATTCTTTGGGTGAGAAATGGTCACGCCACCCAGACCCCTGTCAATCCCTTTTGCTTCACAAAAGGAGGCAAAGGAGAGCTCTGGATTCGAGCAATAGAACCACTCCTAATGCCAGCCCTTCAAGGAGGTTTTGAGGGGGAGATGGATGTAGATCTTTTTCAATTTGTTCCGGAGCTGAAGGCCGGCTCCCCCTACCACCTGTGGCTGTGATTTGGACGGCTGGGGCTTAAGACGGTAGAAATAAAGGAAGAGATTGAAATGGGGAAGGACGCCAAGGAAAGCTTCACAGAGGGTCATGAAGATGGTGATCTGGAGGATTGAGTTGGATTAAGATGGACCAGCTCGATCTGGTAATAATCAAGTAAACCCCAGAGAAAATCGCAAGTGGGAAGAGCCAAGCACCGATTGAAGAATGATTCAAAAACCACAATTTCATGGATCTTCGGGGTAGGGATGGTCTCACATATGGTGGGGCGCCAGTTGATGAGTTCCTTAGCTTGGAGTATCTTCTTCCGCTCCAGATGAGCCAACCATGACGAGCAAGTGGCCGAGGTCGGCCAAACTCCCACTGACAATGAAGAGGCGTCAAATTCGGATTTCGGCATTGCTGATGGATTTGGTTGCTGTAAGCGGATGAAAAGGTTCTAGAGCGGGGAAATAGAGGTGAATGCAAGAGAGCTTGTGGATCTGGGGTGGTTTGCTTGGAGGCGAGGAAACCCTAGGTTTTAGCTTGGGAGCGGAGAGCACGGAGTTTGGACGCGATTGCTAGAAGCCAAAGTGATTTGGCGATTTAGGGAAGAAAGGGTAATCTTTTCTCTCTCCCTGATACTTAATGGGCTGTTCTGGGTGGTTGGTTTGGGCTGGCCTGCTCACTAGTGGGCCGCAAGATATGAGTTATTAAATGGCATGTCCTATTGGGCCATTAGCCAATTGTGTTAAAATCACAACTCGGGTGTTATTTTATAGAAACCAATTAAAATAATCAGATATGCTTCATGCTACGCCTATAGCTGGACATATATGTTAAGATATCTAAATTATTTGCAGGTATTGAGGATATATCCTTATAAGGATTAATAGCTTGTCTCTATTAAAATTAGGGATGCAGGTATCTCTCAAGTACACCTCGTCACACATTGGATTTATTCCATGGTGATACTCGGCTTACATGGTTAGCCAAATTGCCATGAGCAAAATTTCTAGCTATTATATAGCTGAGGAGTCCAATTTCTGAGAAATATAGCACTCGAGGAAGACTTAAGGGTTAAAGATCTTTGACTTTATGTTTAATTGTTTCTCAATTAAGCACAAAGTTAGGGGCTACACCTAATAGGTGCGCCTATTTGGCGCACATTATTCATTTATTTCCATGAAGTCCTTCATAGCCTCAACACCAGCTGACATGAAGAAGGATTTGGGAGAAGAAGTACTCAGGAACAATGTACTTGGGATTTCTTTACCTTGGAGGACAAGCACTCGACCTGAGTTGTGACTCAACTATGAAGGTCTGAGGGGCTACTGTGGAGACCATGGGCCTTAGGTACCTCAAGGAAGGAAAATACGGTCACTCGGATAGAGGGTGGGCTGGCCCTATAATTATGGATATAGTAGAAGTCGGTTTTATGTAACTTTGCACGATAAGGAAAGGGATATAGTCCTAGCCGGTTACTATATGTTCTGATGAGGAAATCCCTTGGTCGAGTCCGACTGGGATTCCTACCTTGTAACCTTGCCTCCTCAGTATATAAGGAGAGGCAAGGAGCCCCCCTGGGGCATAACCAATCTCACCAGAGAACCTGCGAAAACAATACACAAATAGCTGGAAGTAGGGTATTACCTCACATTGAGGGCCTAAACCAGGATAAATTCTTGTGTCCTTTCGAGTCCATCGAGTTTAGATACGACGAGTAGCCCTATATTCAATATTGCCGATACAAAACATCGACAACACCTCATCATGCATTGGGCTTCATCCATAGCGATACATAGCTTACTTGCTTAGCCAAATTGCCATGAGCAAAATTCCAGTCAATAATTGGCTGGAGAGTCCAATTTCTGAGAAACATATCACTCAGAAAAGACTTAAAGGTTAAAGATCTTTGATTTTATGTTTAATTGTTTCTCAATTAAGCACAAAGTCGGGGGCTACACCTAATAGGTGCACCTATTCAGCGCATACTATTCATTTATTTTCATAAAGCCCTTCATAGCCTCGTTGCCAACTGACATGAAGCAGGACTCAGGAGAAGAAGGACTTAGACAATGAGTACTCGGGAGCAAAGCACTCAGGATTTCATCACCGTGGAAGATGAGCATCCAGCACAAGTTGTGATTCAACTATGAAGGTCTTAGAGATTACTGTGGAGGTCATGGGCCTCGGGTACCTCAAGGAAGGCAAATACGACCGCTCAGATAGAGGGTGGACCGGCCCAATACAATTAGATAGAGTATGACTTGGCTTCATGTTACCTTGCATGACAAGGAAAGGGATATAATCATAGCCGGACTCTCTATGTACTGATAAGGAATACCCTGGGTCGTATCCGACTGGGTTTCCTACCTTGTAACCCTCATCCCTCTGGTATATAAGGAGGGTTAGGGAGCCCCCTGGGGCATTAACATCTAGCATATCAGAATTTCACCAGAGAATATAGCAAAAGCAATACACCACAACTAGAGTAGGGTATTACCTCACATCGAGGGATTGAACTAGTATAATTCCCAATGTTATTTCAAATCTATCGAGTTTAGGTTCGACGAATAGACCCATATTCAATACAGCCAATATAAAACATCGACAGGTGGGGAAAAATAAACCAGACACCAAAGATCGACCGAACCACACTGAACTGAGTCAAATTTCTGGTTTCCTCATTTTCTATTGTTTGTTCAGTTTTTGTTTTGACATTGTTCAATTCTCAGTGTCTAGTGCGGTTTCTGATCTGCTAAAACCAAGCAAGTCGACTATACCGATTTGTACATTCAAGTCTTTCCTATGACTCCTATAGCTTTGCTATTTAGGCATTTATGCCCCCACTTCATCCCCCCTTATATCACATTCTCACTGGTCCTCATGAGTTGGCCTAGCCAACCTAATCCTCTCACCTAGTAAAACGGGATGTTATCCCCATGCATCGACCCAATTCACGAGTACCGCACTTGGTGTGTCGACATGGACACAGGCAAAGCCATGTGTTTCAGTGAAAACCGAAATCTGAGAAAACCGAATCTACATTCTTTGAGTTTTTTAGGTTGGCTTTTTTTTCTGAAAACTATTTCGGGGGCCAATTTGGAGAAACCGATAAAACCGAACCAATGAAACTGAAAATGAACGCCCACCCCTAACGGACAGTGGGAATGCTGGCGGCAAGGCATGTGTGTTCCTTGTGTCGTCGCCGCTGCCGACAAGGTGGTCTGCTGAGCATGATGACGCCGCCGCTGCACATCATGTACAACTGCCACAAATCTTCCAGCGGCGGTGTCCCCTTCCGCAGTGGTTCCATGAGCTCCTCCAGGAAGGACACCATGAGCTCCATAGTGGGTCACCTGGAGGCAGTGACCCATGGTGCAGTGGCTCGACAGGGCGGTCGGCGACGCATGCAAACTCGTACCGAGCTCAGGTCAGCACCAGAAACCATTGTGCAACTGCCGCCAGCCAATATTAGGTCGATCCCATAAGACCTAGGTTTAAATGGATCAAGTCCATTTGGCCCGTTTAGAATTTGGATCAATCCTAGTGATCCATTTAAGTGAATTTATGGATCGGAGCAATGGATTAATGGACGAACCTAACCATTCCCACCCAGAAATGTTTCACACATGGTTACAAAAAGTTTTCGCTCGGATTTGACATTGTTTCACTTTTGTATTCATTTTTTATGTTAAGCATTCTACTTCTCAAGATGTTTGGTCCATGTATTTCTAACGTAGCTCTATTACACGTTACTTTTTCATATATTTTTTCTTAAATATTTTAGTGGCTAAACTTTTTGTTCCATACTTGATGTTTTATTGATGGCTGAAATACTTTAACCACTCAATTTTTGGGTTTAGATCAGGCGTTCTCTTGTTTTCCCCTTCTGAGTAGGGATGGCAATGGTTTGGGTCGAGTGTGGGTAGAGAAAAACCATGCCCGATCCGATACCCGACTTCACCTACCCAACCGATGCCCGATAAGGATGGCGGGTAGAACTCAATGCCCATGTCCATGCCCGTCGGGCATAGGCAAACCGGTGGGTATCCAATAGGTATCTCACAACATCCGTAATATCTCTATGGACAGACAATGAAACAAAAGGTAACACAATCAAGTGATCAACAAGCTAGCATAATTGCATTACTAACCGTTCACCAACATAGCAACAAAAATTATCATCAACAAGCAATCATTATGCAATCACCCACAAGCATTCAACAATTAAGAGCTAAACATTATAGTGGATGGGTCAAAATCAACAACCGTTTCACTTGAGTTTATATATACTACGGTTATTAAAAAGGCCAAAACATAGAGGATGGGCCAAAATCAACTAAAAATGCATATTTTGGGTTGGGTTCAAATTACCCACGGGTATAAAACAATACCCACACCCACCCGCTAAGATTTCGGGCATTGGATCGGGTGTGTTCATGGACAAAAAAAAAGTGAACCCAGTTCTGAGCCTATCGGGCACAGTGCCCGCTTGTACTCGTACCCATGGTTAAAATTGCCATCACAACTTCTAAGCGTCTGCTCACGTCTGCGGCTCGTTCGGCGCCACTCAGCCTCCTCTCACAAACCTCGTCGTCCGCTGCTCGCCTTGCTAGACCCATGACGACCATGCTTGTCAGAGTTTATGTTGAATATGTTTACTAGTCGGTTACCATGTAGGACTTGGAGTTGTAATAGGTATATGGTTGAGTTAGAGTCGAACTCTATCCTAGGTCTCTTTTAAATAGATAGGCACACGAAAGGTAATTGCATGGTGACTTACTATAGGTAAGGAAATGACTGGCCGGCGTACCGGCCGATGGTCATGGATACCCTGATACACTGTAATTATGCTAGATCTAGGAGGAGCGCCCATAATCAATGCCCTAGAGATGTAGGCTTAGGCTGAACCTCGTTAACAAATATCGTGCCTCGGTATCGTCATCGGTTTTTGGATTTTCTATGGTGTGCCTCTGTGTTTGGCTACCGATGTCAATTTTGGTGTCAATTTTATAACAAGTGGTATCAGATCCTACGGGAGATCCATAGGTAGAGGCGCCATGGAGGTGCCCTACAACACAACTACTGCACATAATGTCCAAGGAGGGACATTGACACAAGGTGGAGCACGACAACAATCAACGAAATTCAATCGGTGGATTTGAACACTTCGGGTAGCGGCCTAAACGGTTCGATGAGCTGTAATCGACAAGGAGACGACCAGATGTGGTGCTTAGGTTGATTAGCGGCGGAAGCAATTGGTGATCCAATCAGTGGTGTCGGACACTTCGGGCAGTGGCCTGAACTTTCTGGTGAGTTACTTTTCATAGGGATTCGCTCAGGGTTGATTGAAGCTAGAGGCAATCGACAACTCAATCGGTAGAGTCAAACACTCTGGGCAGATCGCCTGGGCCTTTCGATGAGCTGCATCCAATAGGAAGATGGCCAAACGTGGTGCTCGGGTCGTTTGGTGGTTGGGAAGATGACGTGGTGATTCATCAGCTTTGGCTCGTGGTTAGATTGATGGGTGGTCAATTGGAAATCGGAGCTGTGTTGTCATGCGAGTTGCGGGGCACGGGCCTTTGGTGCAGTAAGCGGCGGTATAGGTAGCAAAACTCGACAAGCCGTCTCCAGCGAGAGGAGGTGACGGCGAACCCGGGCAACAGTGGGTCAAATTTCGTTGATGGAGTCAAAGGAGTTGTTTGGCAGTATATGATATATCCAAGATCTGCGGGTTGGTATGATGGGGATATATGAAAATCTGCGTCACTGAAGTGGAAGAGCGAGGGCTATCATGGTCATTCTTCAAGTGACTCACGGCGGCGGTGAATTTCTCAAAGTATTAGGTGCCCAGCCTAAGGATGCGGGAAGCGTGGATGTTGGATTTGTTAACTTGGTTCATAAGGCGACAATGAAGAAAATGTTCTCTTCGTATCAATTTGGTGAGTTTGAATTTGTTTATTTGGTGATGACGCATGTTATCTGGCCATGGTGTAGATAAAATCAAAGTCAAGATGAAAGATGAAGGTGAACATGGTCTTTGGGGTGTGCCAGCAAGGGAGGAATCTAATTTCGCTTGGCAAGACGACTGTGATGATAAAAGAGAAGGTGGAGCACTGTTGTAGGTGGAGTCCAAAGGAAGTAGTTACAGGGATAGTGGAGTCTCTTGATAGTGGTGAGCCTAGTGTAGGTGTCGATGTTTTATATTGGCAATAAGAATATGGGGCTACTTGTGAGACCTAAACTTGATGGATTGCAAAGGAACACGAAATGATTTATCTTAGTTTAGGCCCTCGAGGTGAGGTAATACCCTACTTCCAGCTGTTGTGTATTGCCTTTGAGATTTCTCTGGTGAGATTGTCATATACGTTTATCTGCCCTTAGGGGGCGCCCTGCCTCCCCTTATATACCGGGGGGATAGGGTTACAGGGTAGGAATCCCAGTCGGACTCCGACCAAGGGATTTCCTTCTAGGAATACAACGTGCCCGACTTGGACTATATCCTTTTCTTGTCGTACAAGGTAATGTATGTCGAGTCCTATTGTATCCCTAATTACAAGGTTAGGCCCATTCTCTGTCTGAGTGGCCCTAATGCTTCTCATGAGGTACCCAGGGCTCATGGCCTCCATAGCAGCCCCTGAGACCTTCATAGTTGAGTCACAACTGATGCCGAGTGCTCATCCTCCTTGGTGAAGATTTCCCAAGTTCCTTGCTCCCGAGTACCCGCCGTCTGAGTGCTTCTTCTCCAAGTCCTGTTTCATATCAGCTGGCAACGAGGCTATGAAGGGCTTCATGGAAAAATATAAATAGTATGCGCCAAATAGACGCACCTATTAGGTGTAGCCCCTGACTTTGTGCTTAATTATGAAACAATTAAAGATAAAGTCAAAAATCTTTAACCTTTTAGTCCTTCCCGAGTAGTATACTGCTCGAAAATTAGACTCTTCAGCATCATGTCAACTGGAAGAATTTTTGCTCATGGCAATTGTTGGCTAAGCATGTAAGCCGAGTACCACTTCATGGATTTTAACCCAATATGTGGTCAGGTGTACTTGAGAGATACCTGCATCCCCAATTTTAATAGAGACCTTATAAGGATATATTCTCAATACCTGGTAAATAATTCAGATATCTGAACACATGTGTCTAGCAATTAGGCTTGCATGAAGCATATCTAATTATTTAATCGATTTCTATTAATAACATCTGCACTGTGATTTTAACACAGCCAGCAGTCGGCTCAATAGAGCATGCCATTTAGAAACTCATGTATTGTGGCCCAATACTGAATTAGTCGGCCCAAGCCCACTTATCGGCACAGGCTTTATAAAGTGAAGAGAGAAAAGATTCCTCCTTCTTCTCCAATCCACCAATCATTTCATCTAACAGCTTCCGCGCCTAAATTTCACTCTCCGCCTCGCTAGGGTTCACTATAGCCTGCATCCCCCAATCGAGACTCGCCCGATTCTGCTCTGGCTCATCCATTCCAAGCCTCCACAAGTCTTTCCCCCAAAACTTTTACCTTCCAGTAATGCCGAAAGCCCCATTTGAGATCCCTGAGATGACCACCGGAGTCTGGCCGATGTCGGACTGTAGCCCGGTGAAGCTGAAGCTACTAGAGAAATGGTTGATGCTGCATCGACAAGATGTCATCCATTGGCACACCGCAGAAGGGGAATCCATGCCAGCGCCCAAATCTGGTGAGATCGTCGTCTTCACCTCATTTTTTGATCATGGTCTTGCCCTCACTTCTTCGGATTTCCTTCGCCAACTTCTGTCTTTCTATCAAATAGAATTGTTGAATCTGAATCCCAACTCTATCCTTCATATCTCCATCTTCTCCACCTTGTTCCAATACTTGTTCCATATAAAGCCCCAGCCATCCAAGAATAAGATCCAAACCATTGGGGACCGGTCTCCAACTTAGGAATGAGATGAAGAAAAATTATCTCAACGTTCCTTTGAAAACCTCCCTCAAGAGCTGGCACAGAGAATGGTTCTACTGTTCTAATCTCGAACCTTCTCTACCCCCTTTCACTGGTTCTCCACCAACAGTTCTGCCCAGCTGGTCTTCAGTGCCAAATTATGAAGAAATGGGACAAGTATACCAATTGATGGAGAAAATGGACCTCCTGAAGAGCTCGGGACTGACTGGTCCCTAGGTGGCGAGATGCTTCCTCACCTGCCGCACCAGACCTCTGAAGGCCAGGATATTTTTTCGCTGGGACTACGAAGGCAAGGATGATCCTAGCCGTGAATACCCCGACGTAGCCGACAAGAACAAGGTCACTGATACCCTACTTGGCTTCTTCGTCAATGGGGTAGTGGAGACTGAGGATGAAGAGCGCGCCCCCATGCCCTACAGCCAGAGCAGGCCTCGGCCATAGGTAATCTTGAAAGATTGATATTGGATTGTTATCCTTCTGTGATGAATGTCTGTGGATTTCTATCATGGATTGTTCTGCAATGCATGATATATGTCGTTGAAATACTTGTAGGACTGCATGGAGTTCGACAATGACTCCCAAGATCAGCCGGCCATCAAATTAAAGAAACGGCCAGCCAACCCTTCTGCTGCCCAACCCACTCCAAGAGGGCTGGGATGAAACCAACTGAAGACCCAGGCAAGAAGAAAACAAGCACACCGAGTGCAGCGCCGGGGAGCTTGAAGATCAAGGATCCTGTCAATTTAGCTCCCAGGCCGCCAAGCCCAAGACCGACATTACTAAGCCCAAGGTTAGCACCACCAAGCACTTCGACCCCCCAGTTGGCCACAATGGGAACAGAGCCGACTGGTGCCAAACCTCCATCGCCGACTACCACGTCGACTAGCCCGACAGCCAGCAGCTCTCCGCCGCCGAGCAGGCTGTCAAGCCCCTCGCCGACATCTCCTGGAGCTACTCAGTGGAAATTCAAGACTTCCAAGAGGTAATAAAGAATATCATCAATCTTCTGAGAATATTGAATGATATGGTAAATGTATTGATATTTGGTATATGATGCAGGAAGCGAGTTAACATAGATCCAAGGGGACTACGCCAGCAGCTCCTGCCACCGAGCCCATCCCAGCCGAGCCAGAACTAGTAACGTCGCCTGCCGAGCCAAAGGCTACCCCAGCTGCTGAAGCTGAAGCAGTCCTGACAGCAAAGTTACCAACGCTGGCCAACCAGGGAGCGGATGCTAAAACTGCTGCCCCAACCCCCAAGCAGATCGCCAAAGATCCTGCAGCTGCCAAACTCAGGGCCAGGACCCCATCGCCGGCAATATCATCGTCTTCTAATGAAGGAGATCTTCCTAGGCTCGAAGCCCCACCGCGCAACTTCCCAAGGACTTTTTATTAGGTCATCCCCGAGGGAGTTGTAGAGAGCTACGAGCACGACGAGCAAGCAGCATTGAGAGAGCACAAAAATCTCATACATGCTGCAATCGTTGCGTCCAAGGGAGTCTAGGTATGTAGCGAATCTTGCCATATTAGGTTCTTGACAGTTTTCGTTGATCTGGTATTCTGCCATTTGACTCTAATTTCCCCTGGTTTATTCTGAGCAGAAGATAGTCGATCACTCGGAGAAAATGAACAAAGTCCTAACTGAGCCCCCCAACTCCAACAACTGCGCCAGCTCCAGGTAGCCAAGGACGACCTAGAGAAGACTAGAGAGGGAGACATGGCTGAGGGGATCGGTAGATAAGCTCAGGGACAAAAACTAGGCCCAAGCTGAAAAGATTAGAAGTAAGTCTTCTGTGTTATCCTCCCGAGTGAATCCCGAGTAGTATTTCTCCAGTGTTGTTGATTCCCGACTGCCTTGTTGAGTTTTGACTGCAATCTTGAGTTCTTGACTGTTTTGATTTGCAGCCCTCGAAGCCGAGCTAAAAGCCCAGGCAAGGAGAGGAAAAAAAAGATGAAAAGCTGAGGAAGTGGAGAAGGCCAAAGCCAAGGTGGAGGCTGATTATGCTAGTAAGTCTCCCACCTGACAATGATCTTGGCTCGACTGCTTGTTGCTCCGACTACATGTCTCGACTAACAAATATTCTTATTAATGCATCTGAACAGCTTTAAAAGCCAACGCCCAGATTCAATTTGGCGCCTTTGCGAAGTAAATCAAGATGATCAAGGAGTCACGGGAAATCCTCGTTGAATCCGTGAAAGGGCTCCTAGACATCATGCAACCTCACAATCCCGAGACCAGCTCTAGTACCGTCACCCAAGTGCACGAACGCCTAAGCGAAGCCCCGAGTATCTTGAAGAAGTACTTGGATGAGCAAGTAGTTGTCGGCGTCATCC
This sequence comes from Oryza meyeriana var. granulata, assembly GCA_003991445.1. NCBI lineage: Eukaryota > Viridiplantae > Streptophyta > Magnoliopsida > Poales > Poaceae > Oryza > Oryza meyeriana. The sequence continues at coordinate 74,205 of RYFJ01001922.1, forward strand.
AAACTCTCGCCATGACCAAATCGATCTACCCTAGGGTAGACATCGAGGCCGTTGGTGAGGGTTTTGCCGAGGGGATGACTCCCAAAGAGGCATTGGAGCTAATCAGCCAGGTGAGGCCAACCGCGGAGGCAATAGCCAGAGACCTGGGCATGTAAAAACAGAACGATTATGCAGTCGGTGACTATGAATGTATATAACTGTTGTAAAGACTTGTGTAAATATCTTGTAAAGTGCTGCCGAGTACTTGCTTATTCTGAGTCGTCATTAGCTTTACCCGACTACGTAATCTGCGCCGAGTAGATCGAGAGGAATTTAAAAAAACCGTTCACCTCTAAAAGCTATACTCGGGCAAATTTAGCATAGTCATTGTAGAACTTCATGTCACGCCCGGAATTTCCATCCAAAATTCCAAACGCTTACTTGTATATTAAATCCTCGTCCAGGAATCAGCCGAGGTACACAATAACAAAATTTGGTAACAAAGTACAAATCTATATTGAATAAAGTGACAAATGTATAATTATTACAGAGGCAGATGGAACCTCTCAAGAAATAAAAAGTCTACACAACGGAATTAACTAGCGATAACAATGTCTCCATAATCCACAGGCAAACTTGACTAGTACCCAGCCTAGTCCTCCAAATCTTCTCCTTCACTGTAGTACTCTTCTTCTGATGATTTGATATTGCAAGGTGAGTACATGGAATACTCAACAAGCCACACAACAAATATGCAAGTGCACAGGATAGCAAAGGATGGCATATAGGGCTAATTTGCATAAATAGCATTTAAATAAACAGTTAAGAGAGAATTAAAACAGTAGAGCAATTAAGCAGTATTAGATCAACACTGTACAGCCCACCTAGCTACACAGGCCCAAACCATCCCAATCTGGATGTCTCATATCTCATTTAAACATTAATTAATAAATGGGACTAATCACGAAAAACATCATTCAGCTCGCCCATGACCGCAGGCATGGCTATTCAAATAATTTTACTCTGGCTAGAGGTGTACAACTTTACCCACAAGACACAACCCCTCAACATGTCACCATGCACCTTGGCACCACCATGATACCTCGGAAAGGAGTTGTGACAAAACTCTTCACATAACACGCCCAACAGAATGACCACCTGCCAAGTCCCTAGTAGAGGTGGCCCAACCTCCAAACATATGGTCTTATTGGCACTGCCATTGTGGATTTATTGACACTACCACCTATCAACTAAACACACCATGGTGTCTCCTGCTGGGACATGCTACACTACAAGTCCAGCCGTTGCCTATGCTGGCTTGTGGTTAGTACGGTAAATGCTTAACAACAGTAGATCGTGAACCGGTCCTTAATTGTCATGAGCACCGCTAGCATCAAAACTAACCTGGTGCTCACAACCCACCATTCATCCATGTTTTAGTTGCCCATTAAGAATCAGCGTCACACGACCACCGTCGTGAACAGAACCATCATCATTTTATGTGTAATCATATGTAATTAACAACCTTTATATGTTTCTACAGTTTCTACGCAGGGCTAAGCTACCTAGAATTATTCTAGCTAACCAACACTTTAGCTAACTAGTCATATTAATCCCATAGGCACAAAGGCAGGTTATCAAAACAATGGGCTATAAACAAGGATCAGGATTTCCCTTCTTGATGATTATAAAATAAATGCACCTTTGAATCAAAACAGAGATTTAAATCATAGGATCAACATGCTCAAAGGGTTGTGGGTCTGTATGACTTGCCTTGCTGCTCCGCAAAGTCTTCCGAACCCTCCTCGGCGTAAACCGGCTCTTCCGGAACGTCCGAAACTATAGGCAAGTAATAAAATGAACAAAAACAGTACATAAGCACATAGCAATAGCATATGTTAATGTTTTTAATGGATAGATCTTGATTTTTAAAGAATTTAGAGACTTGAACGACCTCAATCCGAGTTCGTATGAATTAGTTATGATTTTTAGAAGTTTAAACCGATTAAAACTATTTATAGGAAATATTAAAGCAATAATGACGTAATAATGAATTAATTTTGAAAGGAAAAATAGATTTATTGCGTCATCAGAGAGCGGTCCTGTCGATGTTTTACACCGGCAATAAATATATGGGGCTACTCGGCGGATGGAAACTCGGTGGATTGCAAAGGAACACAGGGAGATTTTATACTGGTTCAGGCCCTCGATGTGAGGTAATACCCTACGTCCAGTTTATATGTATTCCTTTGAGGAATTATAGTGGCGATTCTGATGAACCGTATGGCCGTGAGCTTATGTCTGCTCTCCTGCCCTCAGGGGGCGCCCTGCCTCCCCTTATATACTGGGGGACAGGGTTACAAGGTAGGAGTCCCCATCGGATCACGACTAGGAGATCTCCCCTTAGAGATATAACGCACCCGACTAGGACTGTATATTCCTTTCTATACAAGGCGAAGTCTGCCGAATCTAGCTATATCTCTAATTACAAGGCTAGGCCCATCCTCTCTCCGAGTGGCCCATATGCTTTTGTCATGAGGGTACCCGGGGCCCATGGCACCCACAGTAGCCCCCGAGACCTTTCATAGTTGAAGTCACAGCGATGCTGATAGCCAAGTGCGTCAGTCCTCCACGGTGAGGCTTCCTCGCAGGTACCAGACTGAGACATCATACCCATTGAAACGTAGCATTGCTCTACCCGAGTAAGTACTCTTTCTGTCTGAGTGCTGCTCCTAATATTTTTCCCCAGAGTCCTGCTTCATGTAGCGGGGGCAGCGAGGGCTATGAAGGCTCCATGTAGATCTTGTAGGAATAGTAGTGTGCGCCGAAAAATAGGCGCACCTATTAGGTGTGGTTGTTGTAGCCCCCCGACTTTGTGCTTAATTGGGATGAAACAATTAAAATAAAGTCAAATAGATCTTAACCTGATGTAGGTCTTTCCCGAGTAGTATATACTACTGGTACACGTTGAGACTCTTCGGTATCGTTCAACCGTGGGAATATTAATTATAGTCTTGCCGAGCAGGGAACTTACTCGTATGTAGGACTCTTCGACTTCGCATTGCCAGTCGGAATGTATAGTGGATCAGTCTTGCCGAAATAGGATGCTACTCGTATATGGACTTCTTCAGCGTCATGTCAGCGGGGAAAGGGGTGTTTATAGTTCTTAGTCCCCGAGTAGTATACTACTCGAAAATCAGACTCATCGGCATCATGTCAGCCGAGGATTGATTATTTTAGTCTTTCCCAAGTAACATACTACTCGGGAATTAGACCCATCAGCTTCATGTCAGCTGGAAAAAGGCGTTTTATAGTTTTTCCAATCAACATAGTGGCCTCGTCCCATTCGGGAAGTTTAGGACTCTTCAGCTCGTCAGCTGGGAAGAATGTTTATAGTCTTTCCCGAGTAATATGCTACTCGGAAAGTTAGGACTCCTCCGCATTCATGTCAGCGGGAAAAAGAAATTTATAGTCTCTCCCGAGTAGTGCACTACTCGAAAGTTAGGACTCATCCGCGTCATGTCAGCGATTAGGAAAAATAACGTTGCTGGGCATGGCAACTGATGGCCACGTATGTAGGCCGAGTACCACTTTTATGAAAATAAATCCACGGCCTGGTCAGGTTTTGTACCCGAGAAAGATACCTGCATCCCCAATTTTAATGAAGACCAGCTTCGTGTATCCTTATATCTGTAAGGATATATCCTCGAACCTGAGTGGATAAAACAGATACCCAACATATATGTTTAGCAATAAGGTGTCATGAAGCATATCTGTTGTTACCTCATCGGCTCCTGTTGTAGCACCAGCGCTATTAATTTTCAACTCAGCCTGCGAGCGGCCCACATGGAGCATGCTACTGTAGGAACTCATATCTGATGGCTGCTTATCAAATAAGCCGGCCTGAGCCGACCTATCCAGCATAGCTCTATAGATTAAGTCATCATCCCTCGCATGTTCAGGATGAGTTTTTTTTTTGGAGAGGAAGAGCGGTGTCTGACGATAACCGCTTCATGTGAGCGCTGGGTATGTGTCGATAATCACCGCAATCTCAAGCCAGAGAAAATCTATATTTGGCAAAGCCTTCTCGACTGTACGTTCTGGATGCAACCTGGGTTGCCACATAAGTCTGAGTAGGTATATTGCAGGAGATCTCTTACCCTCCTCAGTGTGACGCAGTGCATGAGAACTCCGGATGCGCTTTTGACAATGTGAGTCTTCTCTGACTTCAGGGGAGAGCCCGAGGTCAGGTAGATGTACCCGAACCTTGCATTAGCGTAGGATCGGCTAAGCGACCCTCATGGGGCATACCCTACCCAACAAGTTATAGCCAAGCTAGTACCCAAACCTTGCAATTAGGCATAGGATTCGGCTGGCGACCCTCATGGGACGTACCTACCCTGACAGAGTGCAGGTGACCAAGCTAGGTACCCGAACCTGCATAGCATAGGATTCGGCTGGCGACCCTCATGGGCGTACCCCTTCGTCGTCGTACTTAGCCGAGTAGCACATGAGCCCGAGTGGCGCGGAGTCGATTATATTAGCCGAATAAGTACCCGAACCTTGCATTAGCATAGGATTCGGCTGGCGACCCTCATGGGCGTACCTCACCCAGCCGGTAATATACGACCCCGACTAGTGCCGGAAGTCGGTTATCAGCTCACATGGAGCGTTTAGCCGGGGAAGATGACGTCCCGACTGGCGCAAGTACTCGGTAAGTTAGCCCTCATGGAGCATCCCGAGTGTATTTTGCAGACTTGTCCAGCCCCCGAGCGTAGGAGAGATAGGCTCGCAGCCCTGAGTTCCTGTCAACGTGTATCCGGAGCTGGGCCTACAATATAAAAGATATCGGAATGAGTAGCATCTGATGATGAAAACAATCATCCGAATAAAATGTATTTTACAATATATGTAAATTCATGTTCTTTCCTCTTATTGATATTAAATTTCCCCAAGTAGTTGACCCCTTACGTTTAAGACTCTGCTCCGACTAGTCATAGCCCCTAGCGTCGGGAGTTGCTCATGGCTCTTTCCCAGACACACGTTTTGGGTGACTTGAGTTCGTCTTTCATGGAGCAAAGTTTCACGGATCAGGATTTATGCTACTCGAGTACTTTTGCAATCATTAAAGCAAAACAGAGAAGAGTGCAGCTTGTGCACCTATTAGGTGTAAGCGGCTGCGGCATTGGTAAAGCCGAGTGAAGAAATATTTATCAGGAAGCGACTTAGTTGTTCGGTATTTCGGAGTGGGGATGCCATCCTTGCATTTGAGCTTGTGAGCCCCCGAGCATGTCACTTGTTGTCCTGATAATCTTCAGTTGTTGAAAGTCGAAGACGATTGTGACCGACTGCCACAATGAAGCCGTCTGACTTGCGTTTGTGATTCCCGGCTTTAGTCGGGACCGCGTCGTTGGTGCCCTTCCGCTTCTTCTGTCAGCATGCCTTTTTATCTTCAAGGGCCTTAGCAACAGCATGGGCTGAGTCGGCGTATTTGTTCGCCATGTTGAATAGAGCCTTGACAGAGTTGGGAGTTGGAGCTCCGAGTGAATTTGTCGCTGTGTATGAACAGGTGTCTTTGACTCCTTTTTCGAAAGGCGGCGATGACGACTCATCCTTTGATGTTTGGGATCGAATTTTTCTTCCAGAGAACCTCTTGATGAAGTCACAAAAGAGACTCGTTCTTCCTTTGATGCAAACTGATATAAGTCGCTGCTCGAAAGATGTCATCTCGTATGTTCCCTGGAAGTTGGCGATGAAGCGTTCCCGGAGTTCTCCCCAGAGCCGATTGATTGCTTGGGAAGTCCTATTAGCCATGTCCTCGCTGAGTCGGCCTAAAGCGACTGGGGAGGTAGTTAGCCATGACTTTGTGATTTCCCCAGTTGCTCGGATCGCCAGAGTGTTGGTAGACCGTGAGCCAGGACTCGGATTGGTCTTGCCATCGTATTTGTCGATGCCTGTAGGCTTGAAACTCGACGGCAGTCGGACCTGTTGTAGCTCCTGGGTGAAGGCAGTATGCCTTGCGTCTCATGAGGGCTCCGGCTCCGATACAGCGGCTCGGAACCGCTCGTGGGTGGAGGCCGAAGCGCTTGTTCTTGTCTTCCAGTTGGCGTTGCTCATCTTCTTCTCGTTCACGGCGCCGAGCGATGATGTCTTGCCGAAGGTCGCCCGTAGTCGGTCTCGGAGTCCTGATCGAACCATCCCGACGCGTTGCTTTGACGTCGCCGGTTGTCGTCTGGGCTGCCGAGTGCGGACGTGCCTTCGTAAAGGTGCAGCGACTGGAGCCAGCCGCTCGGCGTCGCTTTGAGGTAGATGAGACTGCCGTTGAATGTCGACGGTTGGTCGGTATGAGGGTATCACCCGACTGTTGGTGCTGCTGATATGCAGCAGCGGTAAGCAGGGCTTTTATCCTTGCGATCGTCGGGGTGGCCTGGTGATCAGGCCCAAGTTGGACCATGTCCAGTAGGGTTGCGGCGGCCACGACGTTCTATTGTGGCGTGACGAAGACGTCGTGGTCACCGACTTTTGTTTGGAGGTGTTAACGCCAAAATTTGGTACGGGTCGTTACCATGTTCGGTTAAGGAAAAGAAGCGATATCAGCCATTGGGAAACTAATCCAGAAGAGGTCCGAGCTTGGAAGGAATCGTGAAGACCACGTTATGGCAGTTATTATCTTATCTATTAGATAGTTTTTATCTTTTAGGAAACCTGATCTCTTGTTCGATCAGGCCTGTTAGTTTTCCTTTTCTAGTTTAAGAAAGTCCTGTTCCGTGTCCTATAAGGACTCTTGTAACTCGGGTATATATACGTATGCCGGGGGACCTTGTAATCTATCTCTCGATCAATCAAATTCGGCGCATCGCCACCCTTTACCAACGGCGTTCTTGCTTCTCGAGCGGGGCTGCATCGGTTAGGTCCGAACTCCTGCGAGAGGGTAAGTCTCGTTACCCGGCTACCAATCGGCTAGGACTTTCTCGGTTAGGTCCGATATTCTAGTCGGTCTATGGTAGTCGCTTACCACGCTGTATCGGATCTGTCTACGGCTGCATCGGTTCGGTCCGACCTCTTAGGCTGGTCAGGTATATCACATCACGCGTGCATAGTTTTTATCAGTTTATCGGGGGTAGTTTATCATCAGTTTCAATTTGTGCTGGCATCGGTTGGTCCGACCTACTAAAACTGCTAGTGATAAATTATTCCTTTAGGCTGATATCCTTTGTGCAAGCGTCTTATCGGAACTGTATAGCCGGTAAGTTATTTTCATCACAGTTGCATTAAGTTTATCGGCTCGTTGAGGTTCCTTTACTATTATCAATCTGTGCTGCATCAGTTAGGTTTGAACTACTAGATCGATAATAATAGATTTATCCTTGCCGAGCCGATCGGTGTATATGCGACATTCTATCGGAGTGCTTAGCCGATAGGTTATCTTTTTATAAAGCCGACTGTATTATCCTTACTGTTTGTCATCTATATTATCATCGGTTTCCTAGCCGATGCACATGTGTTTCCTCGGCAGTCGGCTGGCTTACTATCCTGCATATCTATTTTATCATCGGCTCCTAGCCGATGCACATGTTATACTGACATCTTGTCTATTTGCTCATAGCGCTATCGGTTTCCTAGCCGATACACAGGTGCCATCGGCCATCGGCTACAAGGAGCCTACATCAGCCCGTATCGGCCGATAGCCGATGTGCAGTTACTGCTGACCCGGGCGCGAGCACAAACGAGGACCCGGGAGCACGAGTACAGGCGAGGGCCCGGGCACGAGCATAGCGGCATCGGCTGGAAGGAATCCGTATCGGCTTACTGGCCGATTGGATCAGTAATCTAATTTCTTCATCTCCTTGTCAATTGCGAGGTCAAATTGACTGGCACGCCTGCGAACCTCAAGATTTTAGGACCTGCACTGGAGCTAAGCAGATCTCCCAGGCCTTCGCGTGTCTCTAGGCGCCGAACCAGATCGTCAGCAAGCTTTTCGGCACACCCGGCGGTTTTCGGCGTCAACAGGAGGGTTTGTTGCTGAGCGGTTCGCCCAGCCCTGCATAGGTCGTCGTTGCGGGCGTGCAGGCGTCTTGCTTCTTCCTCCTGTTGCTCTTGCAGTCGGCAGGCCTCCTCCTCTTGTTGCTCATGTAGTTGGCGCGATTCCTGAGTAGGAGTAGAGCCTTTGGATGCCATGAAGATTTCTCGTGGCGGGGAGAAGCTTTCCGAACTGCTGTCCGACTTAGAGTCAGAATCCGACTGAGAGTCGTAGTCCGACTGAGAGTCGTAGTCGGAATAGTTGATGGGGGTGATTACAACTCCGACCTCCCTAGATCTGATCTCGAGCGGCTCGGGGCCGTATCCGAGTCGAACTCCAGAGGATCGGGTTTGCCGCGTCGGATGTAGATTGTAGATATCCGTGGCGTTGCCGAGTCCGAACGGGAAATTGACGATCTCTTCCTTTTTTGGCCCGATCTCGGCCGGCTCAAAACCGAGTCCGAGTCGAACACCGAAAGAAAAAGTTGTCCCTGGGCTCGGGCGTATTGGAGGTTGCCGCAGCATGTCGTGAAAGATTGCTGCAGCATCATGTAGGCCAACTGGCGTGGAGTCGGCTGGTTCCCTAGCAGATCGGATCGAGTCCGAGTCGGCCAAGGTGAGATTGCCAATCTGGTCGGCGACGAAGTCGAGGCTTCCGAATGCAATTGTATCTCTGGGGGAGAGTTTGCAGCCGTCGACTTCGGTTGCTGGATCCATCGAGCTTGTAGATGTAGATCACGCCGAAGCCCCTACCTGGCGCGCCAACTGTCGATGTTTTACACCGGCAATAAATATATGGGGCTACTCGGCGGATGGAAACTCGGTGGATTGCAAAAGAACACAGGGAGATTTTATACTGGTTCAGGCCCTCGATGTGAGGTAATACCCTACGTCCAGTTTATATGTATTCCTTTGAGGAATTATGGTGGCGATTCTGATGAACCGTATGGCCGTGAGCTTATGTCTGCTCTCCTGCCCTCAGGGGGCACCCTGCCTCCTCTTATATACTGGGGGACAGGGTTACAAGGTAGGAGTCCCCATCGGATCACGACTAGGAGATGCTCCCCTTAGAGATATAAGCACCCGACTAGGACTATATATTCCTTTCTATACAAGGCGAAGTCTGCCGAATCTAGCTATATCTCTAATTACAAGGCTAGGCCCATCCTCTATCCGAGTGGCCCATATGCTTGTCATGAGGTACCCGGGGCCCATGGCACCCACAGGTCCACCGTAGACCGAGTCCACGGGATCGGTCCACCGGGTCCGACGGTTTGGATGTATTGGATCAAGATCCAATGGTTCCGATTTAATGAACCTAGATCTAACGGCTCAGATGAAATCCGATCATGGCGCACGGATGGACAACACCTGGCGCTGATCTGGGGAGGTGACGCGGTGGCTGACGAGGCGATGACATGGACAACCGGCGACAGCAGTGGCTCGGGCGGCGAGGCTTGCTGACAATCCAGGGCACGGTGGCGGTTGCTGTTAGCGCTAGAAGGGAGAACTTGACGAGATGAACTCATCTGACGGTCACTCAACGACGATCGGCGATGAATTGATCACCTGTGATGAGAAAAGGCAGCGGCGAACTTTGGGTACTCGGCGGCGATGGCACTCCGGCGGGGAAGGGCAGCTACAGGGTGGCGGACGAGGTGCGGCTCTTCCTAGTGAACATGTCTGGACCGACGGTGAAGCATGGCGATGAACCAAGCGGTGGCGTGGCGTGGTTGAACTTGGAGGCAGCGGCAGCGCTAGGGTCTAACCGTGGCTAGGGCTCTCCGGGGTGTCTAGGGCTAGGGCGAGGGCGGCGACGGACAGAGGGGAGGACGGTGGTACTTATAGCGTTGCCAATTGAAGGAGTCCGAGGTGGATAAGGCGGCTATGGCAGCGGCGGACTCGTGCGGCAGCGGTCTCCGAAAGAATCTCAAGTTCGGGCTCAAATCTCAACCGATTCGCTCCGGATTTTGAGGGGATTGGCGGCGGGGATAGAGGGGAGGATTTCTCCTCAACTAATTCGAAGAGATCATGAGCGGGGCGACTGGATTTCGCGCGGGATGGCGGCGCCAGCTCGAGCTTGGACTCGGCCTGAGGAGGAAGAAGGTCCACCTGTCGGTGACGAAAAAGAAAGAGAGGGCGAGCAGGCCGACCTGGGCCGCAGGCAAGGGAGAGAGAGAGGAGGAGAGATGGGCTGAAATCGGCCCATGGCCTCGGGAGGGATTTAAAAACCTTTTTCCAATTTATTTATTCACTGATTTAGTTTTTGATTTATTAAAAATACTTCCACAGCTCAAATAATTCCCAGAAAAATCCAGGGACTACAAGAATTAAAGAAGTATTTAATAAAATTTTCTTTGGCCCATTTTTACATTGAAATTTATTTGGGATTTTTATTAACCCACTTCTTTTAGGCTTTTAATTAATTTCTAAAAATTATATTTTTGAGGTATTATTTATTAAATAATTTTTAGGGTGTGACACTTCATAGCTTAGATAAAACAAGCTTGGATTTTATTAACAAAGGCACATAATGCATGGCCCCCCGACTCACTCTCGTTAGGACAAGCAATGTAGTGAGTCAGAGAAAAAAATTTATTCATACGTAGAGAAGAAATACAAGACTCAAGTATAGAAAGGACGTAGCTGTTCTATATTCCACGAGTTGCTGACTAAGGCACTGTCTTCAGTTTTTAGTCGGTAGGCGCCCGGACGTGTTACCTTAGTGATAATGAACGGCCCTTTCCATAAAGGGATAGTTTATGCCTGTCTTTGGTGGTTTGTATTTTTCTCAAGACGAGATCTCCCATTAAAAAGATGCGGCCTATGAACATTCTGATGTGATAACGATGTAGGCTTAAAGATACCTTGCCCAATTGGATAGTTGCGATGTCCCTTGCTTCCTCCAACTGATCAAGTTCGACCAGTCGGTCTTTGTTTGATTTGTCTTCTGAGTAGGCCCAAACTCACAGAGAGCCGAACTCTAACTCGGTTGGAAACATAGCCTCGGCACCATAGACTAGGAAGAAAGGGGATTGCCCTGTTGCCCAACTAACCGTGGTTCTTAGAAACCAGAGAACAGATAGGAGTTCTTGTACCCACCACCCTGCATATGGTTGTAGTCAGTCAAATACCCTAGCCTACCTTGTAAGACTATGCCATTGGCATGCTCGACCTGCCTATTACTTCGTGGGTGTGCCACAGAAGCATAACAGATCTTGATGTCGAAATCAACACAGAAATCTTGAAACACACCACCAGTGAACTGAGTACCGTTGTCCATGATGATGCGGTTAGGAACTCCAAATTGGTATAAAATACTCATGATGAAGACCTTTGCTCGTGCCGTTGTATGGTAGCAACGGGTTTTGGCCTCAATCCACTTGTGTGTGAATTGATCCACTGCGATGAACAAGTGTGTGAACCCTCCTATGCACTTTTGTTGAATGGCCCGACCATGGTTGAGCCCCGAAACTGCAAAGGGCCAAGAGATTAGAATTGTTTGAAATTCTTGAGCTGGAAGATGTGTTTGCCTTGCATAGAATTGGCATCCCTCGCATGTGCGAACTATGTCTTTAGCATCTGTTATCGCAGTGGGCCAGAAGAAACCTTGTCTATAAGCCATTCCAACTAACGTCCTGGATGCAGCATGGTTGCCACAAATAACTGAGTAGATTGACTGCAGAATCTGCTTGCCTCTCCAGTCGGGTGTGACGCATGCGGCATGAGGACTCCGGATGCGCTTCGATGGTAAAGGTCTTCTCCGACTACGATGAAACATTTGCTTCAACGTTTGATCCGTTCGGCTTCACTGCGATCTTCTGGGAGTTCGTCGTTCAAGAGGAATTTGAAAATTGGAGTCCACCAATCTTGAGAGATAATTAGCACTTCATTTGTTGCGGGGTGGTTCAGCCCTGACTGTTCAAACACTAGTTTCTTCTTGACTGATGGCTCTAGTAGTTCCTTGACAAAAATCCCAGTTGGGACCACTTCTCGTTTGGATCCCATGTTGGCCAGTTCGTCTGCAGCTTCGTTGTATTGGTCGTATACATGAGTTATCTCTAGCCCATCGAACTTGTTTTCCAGCTTTTGTACCTCCTGACAATATGCCGCCATATTATCATCGAGACATGTCCCGTATTTCATGATTTGGTTGGACCACGAGTTTGATAATCCTGAGTACGACTAGTCGGCGGATGCCGAGTGATATGGCAATGCGGAGCTCATGGATGAGTACCTCGTACTCGGTAACATTGTGGGAAGCCGAAAAGTAAATCTGGATAACGTACTTTAGTTTTTCGCCAGTGGGTGACGTCAGTACGATGCCAGCCCCTGCACCTCTGATCCGTAAAGAACGTCGAAGGTACATCGCCAGTACTCTAACTTGTTCGTGTTTGTGAGTCGTCTGGACTTCTGTCACTCGGCCACGAAGTCGGCTAGAGCTTGAGACTTGATTGCTATCCATGGCTGAATATGATGTCAAAACGCCATCAACTCAAGCGCCCATTTTAGTGATCCTGGCCAGTGGCTTGCGGGTTGTGTAGGATGTCCCCGAGTGGATACGATGTGACAATAGTTACTTGATGCGACTAAAAATAGTACACCAACTTTCGGATAGTAATGAGTAGGCCATATAATAGCTTCTGAACTTGAGAATATCTCATCTTGGAGTCGGATAGGACCTCGCTGATGAAATAGACTGGCCTTTGTATTTTCTGTATATGCCTGGCTCTGCTCGCTCGACTACCAACACCGTGCTAACTACCTAACTGGTTACTGCCAGATATAACATTAGCGGTTCCTAGGGCATGGGTGATGCCAACACTGGTAGTGATGTGAGAAATTTTTTGAAGTCTTCGAAAGCTTGCTGGGCTTCAGGCGTCCATTGAAAATTTTCTGCCTTCTTCAATAGTTTGAAAAGGGCATACCCCATTCACCAAGTCAGGAGATGAATCGGCTGAGTGCCACCTTGCAGTATGTCAGCTTTTGGACGTCCTTCTAGCTAGTTGGGGGTGACATGTTCATGATAGCGTTGATTTTTTCTAAATTGACCTCGATGCCTCGATGTGATACGATGAAGCCGAGTAGCTTTCCAGACGTATAGAGCCGAAGAGCATTTTTCCGGATTCAACTTCATCTTGAATCTCTAAAGGTTCAGAAAGTTTCTTCCAAGCGACGATGAGTCTTCCTTGGATTTTATCTTTGATCACCACGTCATTCGACATATGCCTCCACATTACGCCCGAGTTGAGTGTGTAAACACCGCTGAATTGCTCGTTGATACGTTGCTCCAGTGTTTTTCAACCCGAACGGCATAGTGACATAGCAGTATGCTCCAAACGGCGTAATGAAAGAAATCTTCAGGTAGTCCTCCTCCTTCAAGTTTATTTGGTGATCGTCGATCCGAGTAACCAGTCAAAAAGGCTGAGAAGTTTTTACCCTGCAGTTGAATTCCACCACCTGATCTATTCTGGGTAGACCAAATGGGTCTTTGGGGCACGAGCTTTATTTAAGTCGGTGGAGCCATGCGCCATTTTACTATTCTTCTCCGGACTAAGACTGGTTTATAGCCAGCACAATTACTACTAATTGGTGTAGACTTTTTGATGAACCGGCTACAAGGAGCTTGGTTATCTCTCCCGAATAGCACTCTTTGCGCGTCCTGTGCGAGCACCGTAGTCTTGTTTGACTGGCTTGGCGTCCGGGAATGTTTGAAGCTTGACATTAAGGGAATGCTCGATCACCTTCTTGGTTTCACCAGGCATGTCAGAAGGTTTCCAAGCAAATATATCCCTGTTCGCCTAGAGGAGGGTGATGAGCTCATCTTCCTATTTGGGGTCGAGTCTGGTCCCGACAAGAGTAGTTTTGGAGGGGTCGGAAGGGTCCAGGGGGATCTTTTTTGTTTCAGAGTCCGCTGAAATTCCTGACTTAGCTGTTTTTTTTACCGGAACTTGATCGTCCTCGCTTGCTGTTGTAGCGCCCAATCAGATGTTGTTGCGCCCGACTGCCGCTTCTTGAGATTGGGCCAACTCACAGCTCTCCTTGTCGCAGGTGAAGACTTGCTTGACATCGCTGCACGAGAGAATCTACTCTAGCGAAGTTAGTCCACTGGCATCTTTTGCAGCATCATGTATGTATATGTGGCACTGCCGATGAAAATTTGACTAGTGCTAACCGTCTGAGTATTGCATAATACATGGTTCTCGAAGTCTAGCAACGCAAGCAGACTCCGGTGGGAAATTATGTCGTGCCAAAAGTAAGGTACTGGCAAAGTTTCTACCGAGTGGAGTAGAAGACATGCCGGGGATTACCCCGTGGAAGGGCGCTGTACTCGTCCATAGCTCGGAACGAGGGATCTTCATCTCGTCGAGCGTCTTGGCAAATAAAATATTGAGAGCACTTCCTCCATGGATGAGAACCTTCTTCAATTTGATGCCTCTGATGATCGGGTCCAGAACGAGTGGGTAACATCCTAGATGAGTAACCCAATCGGGGTGATCCGCGCGGTCAAACATGATTGGTGTTTCTGACCAGCGCAAGTACTGGGGGGCGTCTGCTGAGACCGAGTTGACTTCACGTGCTGTGAGCTTCTGCTTCCTCTTAGACTCATATGTAGTCGGCCCTCCAAAGATGTGGTTGAGCTTAGCCTGGGGATCTTGGTAATCGCTGGCCGCACCCGAATTTGGCTTGTCCTTGTCTTTATTGCTGCCAAATATTGAAGTCTGCTCGAAAGCAAACTTTTTGAGTATGAAGCAGTCCTTAGCCGCGTGCTTGCTCTTTGGATGAAAGGGGCATAGCCCATTCATCACTTTTTGGTACTCGTCTGTCCTCGGGGGTCGCGACCGAGTATGCTACACGGCAACCACCACGTTGTCCGACTTGCCCTTGCGGTTGCCGGACTTGTTTTGTGCTGGCTCGTCGTTGTCTTTTTTTGTCTTTCTGCTAGGGTTCCTTCTTGTCGTCCAGGGCCTCAGCAACTGCGTCGGCCGAGTCGGCATATTTGTTCACCATGTCAAAAAGAGCCTTGACAGAAGAGGGAGGTTTTCGAGTAAACTTGGCAATGAACGGGGTGTCTCTGACTCTCTTACGAAAGGTGGCGATGACGACCTCGTCCTTGATCTTCGGGATTAAATTCCTCTTCTCAGAAAACCTCTTGATGAACTCACGAAGAGATTCGTTTTTCCTTTGATGGCACTGATACAGGTCGTACTCGGAAGATGGCCTCTCGTACGTTCCTTGGAAATTGGCAATAAAGCGTTCCCGGAGTTCTCCCCAAGGGCCGATTGACCTCTTAGGAAGTCCAGTTAGCCATGTCCTTGCCGAGTCGACTAGAGCAACCGGGAGATAGTTAGCCATGGCCTTATAATCTCCTCCAGCTGCTCTGATCGCCAGGGTGTAAACTGTGAGCCAGGACTCGGGGTTGGTCTTCTTGTCGTATTTTTCAATTCCAGTCGGCTTGAAACTTGACGGTCAGTCAACTTGTTGTAGCTCGCAGGTGAAGGCCAGTACTCCTTCATCTGTATGAGGACTCCGACTCTGACTACGACTGTGAAACCACTCGTGGTGGAGGCCGAAGTGCTCGTTCTCGTCTTCTAGACAATGACGTTTGTCTTCCTCGCGTTCGCGGTGTTGTGCGTTGATGTCTTGCCGGAGATCTCATCGTAGTCAGCCTCGGACATCCTGGTTATCCCGACGGTTGTGACGTGTGGTGTGACTCCGTGTGTGGCTGACTGGAGCCGGCCGCTCGGCGTCGTGTTGAGGCAGATGAGACCACCGTTGGAGAAGCCGACTTGTTGGTCGGTATGAGAGTGTCACCCGACTGTTGACGCTGCTGACATGCAGTAGCGGTGATCATGGCTTTTATTCTTGCTATCGTCGGGGTGGCCTGGTGATCAAGTCCAAACTGCAGTGTATCCAGTAGAGTAGCAGCTGCCACAACGTTCAGTTGAGGAGTTACGAAAACGTCATGGTCGCCGACTCGGGTTTGGAGGATTTCCTGTCGAGCAATCCGTCCAGCCTTGCGCAGATTGTCGTTGAGAGCGTCGCGCTCTGCCTGTAGGCATCTTGCATCTTCCTCCTATTGTTCACGTAGTCGGTGAGCTTCCTCTTCTTGTAAGTCGCGTAGTCGGCATGCCTCCTGAGTAGGAGTTGAGCCTTTAGACGCCATAAAGACTTTGCGTGGTGGAGAGAAGCTTGCTGAACTGCTGTCCGACATTGAGTCGGAATCAAAGTAGTTGAGAGGGATAATTACGATTCTGACCTCCCTAGATCCAATCTCGAGCGGCTCTGGGCCATATCCGAGTTGAATTCCAGGGGATCGGGTTTGCCGCATCTGATGCAGATTGAGGTTATCTGCGGCATTGCCAAGTCTAAATGGGGGATTGACGATCTCCTGTTTTCTTAGGCCGATCTCGGCCAGCTCAAAACCGAGTCCGAGTCGAACACCGAAAAAAAGAGTTGTCCCTAGACTTAGGCATGTTGGAGATCGACGCAGCATGTCACCGAAGATCGCTGCAACGTTACATAGGCCGACCGGCATGGAGTCGGCTTGGTCCCTGGCTGATCGGATCGGATCCGAGTCAGATAGGGTAAGGTTGCTGAATTCGTCGGCGACGAAGTCGAGGCTCCCGAAGTTGATTATTTGCCCGGGTAAGAAGTTGATGCCGTCGACTCCAGTAATTGGATCCATTAGGCTTGTTAAAGATGATCTCGCCGATGTCCCTACCTGACGCGCCAACTGTCGATGTTTTATATCGGCAATAAGAATATGGGACTACTTGTGAAATCTAAACTTGATGGATTGCAAAAGAACACGAAACGATTTATCCTGGTTCAGGCTCTCGAGGTGAGCTATTACCCTACATCCAGCTGTTGTGTATTGTCTTTGAGGTTTCTCTGGTAAGATTGTGATATACGATTCTCTGCCCTCAGGGGACACACTGCCTCCCCTTATATACCGGGGGGACAGGGTTACAGAGTAGGAATCCCAGTCAGACTCCGACTAAGGGATTTTCTTCTAGGAATACAGCGTGCCCGGCTAGCACTATATCCTTTCCTTGTCGTATAAGGTAATGTATGCCGAATCCTGTTGTATCCCTAATTACAAGGTTAGGTTCATTCTCTGTCCAAGTGGCCCTAATGCTTCTCATAAGGTACCCGGGGCCTATGGCCTCCACAGTAGGCTTATCGGGTGGCTTGGCGTGAGCTGCAAAAGGGATTAACTCAAGTCCGAGTACACGGAGGTTCACGTAAGGAACAAATTCAGGTTGGCATTGCATATTTGCCAAGGTGAAGTTTGTTAGAGTTTGTATCAAATATATATATGTAGTCGGTTACCATGTAGGACTTAGAATTGTAATAGGTATAAAATAGAGTTAGAGTCGAATTCTATTCTAGGCTCTCTCTTAAAAAGAGAGACACACCTGAGATAATCGCATGGTAACTTAGCTGTAATTATGTTAGATCAAGGAGAAGCGTCCGTAATCAGTGCTTTAGGGATATAGGTTTCGGTTGAACCTCGTTAATAAATATCATGTCTCGGTGTCGTCATTAGTTTTTAGATTTTTTTATGATGTGATTTCGTGTTTGGCTATCGGTATAAATTTCTGTACCGGTTTTCTAACAATGCTGGCAACGGCTGTTCTCTGTGGTAGGTTGCTGCCTCAGCGGATCAGCCCCCGCCTCTTGTTGCCTTGCCGGTTGCCGCCGCATTACATACAGTTTCTTCCTCCCCGGCCCGTTGATTGCAACAGGCAAGGGCACCAAATTTCTCCTCTTCTTCATAAATTAGTCTTCTTTTTTTTCCCCAAGCAAACCCCCAGAATTGAAAGGTGAATGTTTAAACTATGTGGTTACTACTGTTGTTTTTCTAGATTGCAGGCTAGGGTTGAAAGAATCGGGCCTTTAAATTGGGGGATGTAGAGAACTGGAATGAAATTGTATGCAAAAGCCTCAGAGTAACATTTCAGATTAATTGGAGGGACTGCCACACTTGGAAAGTGGTAATTTCACTGACTTTTGGATATACGTTCCAAAGTTGTGCATAGTTATTTGCTATGTAAAGAAAGAATACATGAACAAAGTTTTGTGATAAATTCATGGCTAAATCTATGGTTTTCTGATATTGTAGCTAAATCTGTAGTTTAGTGGTGAATACGGTACTAAATCAATACTGCTTTTGCCAGAGGGATTTTGGAGGAAGGCAAACTGGATGAAAAAGTTCAAGCTTGTATGTCAGGATTCAGGCTAGAACCCATTGGCTGTAGGTAGGCCTAATTCTGTTGTTGGGAGTAATAGGTAATAGGTGTCATCAATTGGACTTTGCAATTGGGAGTAAGCGTTGTAGAACTTCTTTTTCATACCTTTGTATATGGAGCATGAATGCAGTTTAAAATATGCTTTGTTGCCCTATATATTTTGTGGAGCATGTAGTTCATTTATTGTTGAACTCTGCCTGCATGTGAGTAACTTCATTTAATTGGCTATGTTTGTGTGCAAACCGTGTCAAGACTCAGGAGATCTGAGTGCATTTTGGTGAAGGATAAACCGAAAACACAACACACCACATTGTAGGAGATAACTGAGTTTTGTTTATATTCCTCTGGGCCTTTACAGTTAATTTTCAGTACAGATTCTTTTCTTCTTTATGGAATATCACATGACCATGCCAGATATATCTGCTGCCTAACATTTTGCATGACCTTTGGTTCTATAGAAGGGGATCACGTCTCGGACGTCCTTGAGGCCGGTCACAAACAAGATGAGGCGCTCCATGTCTATGCTGAAACCAGAATGCTTTACAGTGCCATGTCTGCGCGTGTCCAGGTACCATTCCAGCTTCTCAATCTGCAATCCTGACTCCTCAATCCTGCAGTTAAGATGGAAGTTAATCAAACGGCTGCTAATTGGTTGTTTATTTATTTTTTAAGAGGTAATTTGGAGTTCTTAACCGGAAAAATGGTGACTTCTTTAAAGCATGTTGGGCCCAAATTCCACTTCTTGTCCGTTTACTTAGGGATTTCATTTACTACTTGAACTAATTAAGGTTCAAACAAAAAAGATTACCTTGAGGTTAAATTATCCATCCTTTCCTCCTTTTGAGCTCCACAGGCTACAATGCCAACCTGAGTAAGTGACACAACAATTAGGATAACATGAAAACCGTGAAGAAATGCTTGATTTGAAAATCTCCCCTCCTCTAGTTGACGAGTTTTCTTCACCTTTGGCACAACTAAGTCAAAGGTAGAGACTGTCTTCAGGTCTTCCTTCAGGCGTGCATAAAATGGCTTCAGCTGTTTTGGGTACTCATATATAACCACTGGCTTCTTGTATAAATCATCAGCTAGATAACTGCCATTGTTTTCCGCGCGCAAAATAGCATTAGAAGTTTAGAACATTTAAAATGGCAAGTAATTTTGAAAGTGTCCTTCAGTACCTCAGATGTTCATGTGACAACGGCATGCCCAACTCAAGTTTTGATTCAAATGTTTTATCTGTGACCTGATGACAGCGAACAACGTTTGTTGTCACATATATTTGCAAATAAGGGTGGAGAACAGCACTGTAATTGTAAGTGAAGCATGAATACTAAAAATACCTGGAGAAGAGTATTGACAGCTTCAGTGTACTTAATCCTTTGCCAGGGGCTTGAAACTGCAGATTCGACGCGGCTATTAGTGGTATCACCTGCCTGACTGGACGACAGAAACTTCAGCTCATCTGAACAATCTTTCGACACTGTGCTGCAGAGTGACTTCACACAATCCTCGGTGCAGGAGATTGCATCCTGAAACAAAAGATGAACTCCACATCAACTGTCCACCTCTGAAGAACTTTGCTGTTTAAATGTGAAATGCATCATACCTCAAGCTCGGCGAAGGCGAGCTCCACATCAACTGTCCACCTCTCAGCCAGAGACCTGTCTGAATCCAAGCTCTCAGCCTGGAATGCTGTGCTGAATGTGTAGACACTGCTGAGTGCACAGGCATATGTCTCGAGATGAAGTGTATGGCCTGGTGTCAGGTAGGCTGGGCAGTGAAAGAAGTCATCCGGGGAGGACTCTGTACTTCCTCCTTGTTCAAGCTGTCTAGAAAGAGCATTTGCCCTCTGAAGATCCTGCTCTGCAGCTTGAAGGGCTTCCTTGTTGCTTTCACTTCTCTTCAGTGCTTCAACTTGTTTCGTCTTCTCCTTGATGGCAGCTCTGACAGCTTCAGGTGTGATCCTACTGTCATTATCTGATTTGCTGAAAATGCGGATTAAGCGGAACATTTTGCTGCGGTTTCCTGCACTGGTTGTTGTTATGATTGGGGTATTCACATGGAAGAATCCATTGGACTGGAAAAATGCATGGACTGCATGGATCATTTCACTCCGTACGCGAGCAGTTGAGGCAACCTACAACACACGCAAACAATGTGTGACTGTGTAAGGTTCATTTCAGGAAAAACACACCAACATGACTGACCAAACCTATGATGTGATCAAGACTTGAATATGATAAATGAATCACAAATTATCCTCTTACCGCCGCTGTACGAGCAGCGAGATGCGGGTAGCCCCTGACAAGATCCGAAGACAGATGCGCATTCGGCAGCGGGTACTTCTCTGAATCCACAGGCCCAATGTGCAGAATCTTCTCCACCTTCATCTGCACAACATGCTGCGGCGCTGTCCCTTCCACCTGCTCTATCTTGCCCTCCACAAGAACACAAGCTCCAGTAGCAGTGACTTGATCAAGAGGGCACAGTGACGAGTCTACAACTATCTGAACAAAAGAATCAAAAGAAGCATTACTTGCATCCATGCTATGTTACAGAAGCAAAATGAGTAAAGAGGTAGAAAATGGCCATGAGAATTGAGATGGAGTGGTCAATGACCTGGAGATCAGCCACGCAGGAGCCGTCGTTGATGCGCACCAGCGCCGTGCCAACGGACGGCCGGCGGGCTGAACCACCCGAGGCGGCGGCGCTGATCCCGCCGGCCATGAGCCTGGCAATGCAGCGGATGAGTGGCACTCTTGTCATGAGCACCTCCGTGCACGTCAGGCCGGTGGTCTCCACCTCGGGCTTCCTCGACGGCGACGTGGGGCCAGATGCCCGCCTCGCCCTGACGACGGCGGAGGACCGCACCCATCCGCCGACCACGGCGCGCTCTCCGGCCAGCCCGGCGCCGCCGTCGGGGCGGCCGACGACGGACCAGAGCGTGGCGCGCCTCGAGTACTTGAAGCACTCTATGTACGACGAGCCGTCCCCTTCACGGGATGAAGATGAAGAGGACGACGTGGACGAGGAGGACGCCATGGCTGAACTGAACAGTTTCTTGGTTGGAATGGTTGGTTGGTTTGATGAGGAATTGGGAGAGAGAGGTGGCGATGTGATGGGTTATGTAGCAGCGGAGGAGGAACATGGCCGGAGAGGGAAGGATGCTTTCCTTCTGGGAGGTTTGGAGGGTAATGTGAGGAGATGGGGTTAAGAGGGTAAGCTGGGTTTTGTGGTTGCTTCTGCTTGGGGTTTCAGCTATGCTTTGCAGTAGTTGAGCAACACTGCAACAGATTAAAGTACTACCTAGTTAAATATTTTCATGATCCGATGAGTCACTAAGAATTTGTCCTTGTTTCTTTTGTGTTTTTCTTTCTTTGTTTGGGAATGGAACAAAGGTATTCTTCTGATCAGTTTGGGACTTTGGGTTGGGTTGTGTCTTTTTTTCCCTTCTTTTTGACATGGAGGGGTGTGTTGTTTTTTTAACTAAAGATATGTTAAAGTTTTGGAATCACCTATTGGTCAAATGTTTAAAAAGTTTAAATCTATCAAATGATTTTTTCTACAGATTTGCTAATGATCAAACGTTTGATTTTTTGAATTCTATCAAACAACAACGCTGACCGTTGGATGGAACTTTGAGATTCGTGACAGGAAAAACGAGTTTCAAGTTGCGCTTTTAACTTGTTATAGTTGTCATTATTAATTTGTGTAATTTTAGTTATAAATTTGTGCAACTCAATCATAAATATATGCAACTGTTTGTATCTTGATTTTTGGATGAAAAAATCATTTAATAGATTCAAAATTTTCAAACATTTGATCAATAGACAGTTCATTTTTTCTACATTCAAAGACCAAGATACGAACCGTTAGATGCAGTTGCATATATTTGTGACTGAGTTGCACAAATTTATAACTAAAGTTATATAAATCGATAATAACAACTACAACAAATTAAAAGTACAACTACAACAAGTTAAAGTGCAACTTGGAACTCGCTTCCCTCGTCTCGAATCTTAAAGTTCTATTCAACGGGCAACATTATTATTTAACAGAATCTAAAAAATCAAACGTTTGATCAATAAGCAAATCTGTAAAGTTTAGGTGTGCATTTCACCAAATTCATTTTTTGACAGTTATTTCTTCAGTTTGCTATTGATCATACGTTTGGTTTTTTTGGATTCTATCAAACAACAAAGTTATACTTTAACTTGTTATAGTTGAACTTTTAAATTGTTATAGCTGCCATTATCGATCACGCGCAACTTTAATTATAAATTTATGTAATTGCATCAAACTTGATCACGCGTAAATTTAGTTATAAATTTATATAACTCAGTCATAAATATATGCAACTGCAATCGATTTATTTTTTTTAAATGTTTGATCAATAGATGTTCCTTATTTCTTTACAGGAAAAATTGTTTTCGTATTGTTCAACAAAGTTGTACTCCCTCCACTTCTTTTTTGTTTGACGTGGGTTACGTCAAATATTTATAGATGGAGGGAGTAGTTCAAATAAACTGGAATCCACCTTTTTATGACTCGTTTTATGTTTGTTTTTTTTTTCAGTTACATGGAATACGCGCAAACACACATACCACGACGCAATGCACATGACACTTTTTTCGGACAGTTTGAATGAACAATTCTGTTGAATCCTTAATTCTGCCGTTCTGAGGTTCTCCATTAGGGGTGAAACGGATCGGAAACAGTCGGAAACTAGCTATACCATATTCGTTTTTATATTTTTTTCGGAATCGGATTCGGAATCGGAAACCTCGGATATGAAAACGGAATCAAATATTACCGATACAGATACGGAGCGAAGATACGAATCGGAACGAATACGCGAGTAACGAATAATTTATTCGAATATAAAAACACCTCAAACTGAAAACTTTAGAAACCAACGGAGAGGACAACCTATCATTTATTTTTAAACAATACATTAATATTCTAAATTTTTAGCCCTAAACAATGTATCAATATTCGAATAAGTGAGCGAGCAGGGCCGGCGCCGGTGGCCGCGGGGGGCGCGACCGCGCGAGGCACGGGCCGCGGCGGAGGCCGACGAGGGAGGCGGCCACGGCGCGAGGGAGCAGGTCAGCGCCGGTGGCCGCGGGGGGCGCGAGGCCAGGGCGACAGCGGAGGCCGACGGGGGAGGCGGCCGAGGCGCGAGGGAGCTGGTCTGAACGCCAATGGCCGCGGGGAGCGCGAGCGGAGCGGTGGCGGAGGCCGACGGGGAGCGGCCGACGGGCGCGAGGGAGCAGGGCCGGCGGCGGAGGCCGACGGGGGGCGAGACCGGGCGGCGATGCAGAGGCCGACGGGGGGAGGCGGCCGCGGGCGTGAGGGAGCAGGTCCGGCGCGGTGGCCGGGGGGCGCGAGCCGGGCGGCGGCGGAGGCCGACTGGGGAGGCGGCCGAGGCGCGAGGGAGCTGGTCCGGCGCCGGTGGCCGACGGGGGAGGCGGCCGCGGACGCGAGGGAGCAGGGCCAGCGGCAGAGGCCGACGGGGGCGCGGGATCCGGATGCGGCGAGCGCGGGGAAGCAGGGCCGGCGCTGGGGATGGCATCGTCGCTGTGTCCTGTGTGTGGACTGGAGATAGAAAAGAAAATAGAGATGTTAAGTTTATCCGGATATCCGAAAATTTTTCCGGATAATTTCCGACCGAATCCGAAATCCGCCGGATAATGCCTTTACCGTATTCGTATCCGTATCCGAAAAAAATTATCCGTTTCCGTATCCGAATCCGAGATTATCCGAAAATTATCCGTCCGATCCTATCCGTATCCGAATTTTCGGTCGGTAAGCGGATATTATCCGAACCGTTTTCACCCCTATTCTCCATACAAGAAACATCATGCATTGACAGTTTTTTCTTAGCGGCGATTGAGAAAATTTCTCCTATCCTTATCCTGATTTGTATAACTTCAACATACAAATTCAAACTTTCGGCTCCTTCATTAGACCATCAACCAGTGAATTTTTACTGTTACTAATTTAATTTTTTTTTGAATTTACAAAACTAATTTTCGATTTGGGAAATTTGCAAAACTAACCTCTTGCCGCCCTGGGCCACGGCGGTATTTAAAAACCGCCGTGGCCCAGGGCGGCGAATGGCATCCCCGTCACCCGGGGCTAACGGCGCCGGCAGCCGTTAGCCCCGGGAAGGCCACGTGGATTCGCCGTCCCCCCCTGGAGGCATTCGCCGCCGTCCCCCAGGGCGGCAAATCCACTGGACCATCCGCCCAGCGCTCGGACGGTCCGAATCGTTGGATTGGACCGTCCGCACAGGGATCGGACCGTCCGATTAGATATCGGACCGTCCGATCGGACCGTTCCCTCCCGATCGGACCATTGCCCAGCCCAGGCCTCGGCCCCCTGGAGCCATTTGCAAATTACCAAATTTAAAAATTTTATTGCTAATTTTTAACCCCAAAATTTTTGAAAATTTATTTGTCAAAATTAAATTCTTAAATTCTATTTATTGTGCCATTGCATTTATTGAGTCGATGTTTAAAAAAAACCAAATATCATATATTGTTCACGTCGTGAAAAAGAACTTGTCAAAACTGAGGGTATTCCCGGATCTCCACTCGCATTCCACTCCTCGTATGTCTGGATTGGCACTCGCAATCCACACCTCCCCGTCTTTCGCCTACACGCTTAACAAAATTTAGTTTTAATCGTGGTTTAGGGTATGTTTTTGAAAGTTTTTTTTATAATCCGACGATGGTGGGCATTGGTTTGTAAAATCGTGCTGATCATTTTTTCAAGTTTATTTTTGGTAAAACTTAATTAATGACATGGTAATAGGCCGGTCCGTTTTAATGACATGATATTAGGTAGATGCGAGCCATTCGCATTGCGGCATGATGAATGCGACACCCATAGTACGAAATACAACAAGCGAGACTACATTGTTAGCAGTACAATGTATCTAAAGGATGGGATCGAGTCTACAGGAGGTGAATATGGACATGATAAATTTAAACAAGTAATGCGAGACCTATAAATAAATTAATACAACAATAGCCCCTAGGTCATATGCCTCCTCGTCCTCCTAGGCTGCGCTCGCACGTGCCCGCGCGAGTACGTCAGGCGGTCCGCCGGTACCCCACGGGTGGCTCGGACCGCCTGAGAAGCAGGGGAAGCACCGGCGTCGTGCGGCTGTGTGTGCGGTGCACCTCCGAGCTGTGACGACCCGATCACGTCCTGCTCCGGAAGGAAGTCGTCCTCGGTAGAGATCCAAGCAGAGGTGCTCGGGGCAGATCCCCGCCCAGTGTCCCCCAGGTGGAGGTGAGATCCGCTGCGTGGGTCTGGTAAAGTAAATCTCGCGTTAGCGGTATAAAAAGTGCAGTTAGTTATGTAGAATAGGTTCAATCCTGACGTACCTGACAATCCTCGCCCGATCGTGGAGGCTGCCGACCTCGATCCTCCGGCGGTACCAGAAGGACCTGCTCCCCACGACGTACTGGCCCCTGCAAGAACCCGCCGCTCCTGCCGATGTCCCTTCACCATGGGGACCTCGCATATGTATCTGCATCGGTGGGACTGCATCGGAACGGCGACAACTCAGAGCACGGATGACCGAGCGCATGCGTGTTGCACATCCGGTCGAACGTGATCGTCTGCTCCTGCTGCGTGAGAGGGATGCCAGCCTGTAGGCGCTGCCGCAGTAGGTCCAGCTCCGTGTGGACCTGCCTAGCATCGTCCGCCTGTTCAGCAGGACATGCGTGGTTAGTTGCGCGTGGCACCTACCATTGAAAATAGTATGAAAACCATTGACTCACCGCGCGGAAGTAGTCCTGGTCGCGGTGCATCGGGTATGCGGCTCGCACCCCCGCGACGTGCGCCTGTGGAGCCTCGGGAGTGTACGTCACCCGTAGTCTGGTACGGGCCTGGTACCAGGAAAGGTACTGCTCGTATCTGGCGGCTGTGTAGGGGTGCAGCTCCGTGATGACGTCCTCCGTGGCTATGAGCCAGTCGTTGATGTAGTTGACGACGGTGGGTCTCCACAGCCTACCGGCAGCCTGATCCGGCGCGATTAACCTGCAGAGCAAAAAAACAACCGGTGACACAATGCCCAATACGGAATATTCATTTCCACATATATACCTATGAACGTGTTGCGGTTACGCCCCTATGTTGTTGATGGCCGAGGTCTGTCGCATACCGAACTGCCGCACACCTCTACGGGCAGTGCGGCTGACAGAAATGTCGCAAGCAGCATTGGCGTCATCGTCAGCCAGTACGCTGGTCCCTGTGCAGAGGACGACAGCCGTGCGCGCGCACGCGCGTGCCTCGCCTCGGCGCTGTACGGCTCCTAGACAACGTCGTCATCCTTGATCCTGTCGAACTCTATGATGAGTCTGGTGGGTATGACTTCTTGCACCTGCACGTGAGCGTACCGACGCTACAAACAGGAAAAGGTTCTCGTTAGTCCAAGTAACATAAAAAACCGAGACGGTTCTAACACCGAACATACCTCACGACGAACCACACCTCCCCATCGTCGGATAGTCCTCCGGGGACACCCGTAACAAGCTCTCCTCTCGTACGGACTGTGGTCCACAACGGGGCGGAGCCGACGCGAACCGCTCTGCCGCCCAGAGCTGTAGGAGGAGTGGAACCCGTGAAGACCGCTTCTGGCTCGGTCTTCCTGCATGCCGTCGCACAGACCCTGTACGTCGCGCAAGGACTGCGATCCCCAACTTATTGGGGAACAGCCACGTCCTCGGCGTCGGCTATCTCCCTCGGTAAGGGATCAAGCCCTTATCGACTGCGTGGCCATTGCGATGGTGAACATCACCCACCGACACCCACAACAGGTACGCCTCCAGGCTCTCTGCAGTGAGTACGCGTCGGCCTCCGGCTAGCTGATCAGACTGCGGTAACATATAAGGAAGTTGACACTGTAATTCTAGTACGTACTGAAAGGACGAAATAAAACAATAAGAAAGCATTCTTACCGTGTAGTCAAATACCCAAGCCTGAGGGGGCCCGCATGCGTGTACGGGCAGATATCGCCGACGCAGGGGAAGCCCCGGAGCACGGTAAACCGGGGCGAACCGCTGCAGGATGTCCTCTCGCATGCTGGAGGTCGTCAACTGGGCCACCGCCGATCGCCGGCTAGAGGGCAGTCCAAGGAGGAAGCTGACTCCTGCAGCGTGGGGGCCATCTCCCGCATGGGAGTGGAAGGTGTGGCGTCTCCGTCCTCCACCGGTCCACAAGAGCTGTGATCAAGCGACCGGGTTCGATACCCCACTTCTTCGTCGGGTCATTCGCTTCACCGCGGCTGCTACCAGCCTACACAGCGGCCGAGAAGCCCTGCTCCGCAACCTGACAATCAAACCAAAGCAAGTTAGCTAAGTTGACATATACAGATTCACAGTACAACGTTCGTACGTAACCTAGTCGTAACCTGTCGTCATGGGAAGTAGTCGCCTGGAAGCACAGAGACGTAAGGTACGCGAGCTCGAGGTTCTGCACCGCGAGAGAAATGACCGTAGGACTGATGGTGGCGTGATCCAGCAGCTCAGGCGTCTGGTAGTCCATAAATAAATCAGAAACTGCAAGGAAAAAGAAAGCAGACGATTAGCTCAATTAAACATAAGTGCATTACAGTCAGAAAATTAACAGAAAATTTAACACATTACAGGGAGATTACATATCAACCAGTGGCTATACTAGACACATACCGAAGGTGCACGAGGACGCCTGCGACGCACGCTGCCTATCAGTGGGCCTGTCCCCAGTTGGCGGCCTCCGTCGGCGCCTGATCCTCCATAGAACTTCCGCTGCACTTGGGCCTCTTCGGCGTCTTTCGTGCACTTCTTGTAGGTATGTCCCTCCCTCCACACTACTGCAACATTGAGCGCTAACGCCGGCCTCGGATTCGTCCATATCATTGCGTATCCTCCGTGTCCGACGTCGGCCTGCCTGTTCCTTGCATTCGTCGGGTCAGGGATGTAATAAACTGGACTGTGTCTTCAGTGAAAGTGCCGACGATGCCGAAACCAAAGATCTCGGTACTCCATGTATGCATGATTGCTTCTTTTTTGAAGTACGGAGACACATATTGGCGTTCATCATGCCGCACTCCCCGCAAGCGGCAATGACATGAGAACAGGGCTTGTGGTACAAGCTTGGTTTCCGGCAGGAGCACGTGCATGTCCCATCTTCCTTTAGGACACACTCTTGTATAGGCTTCCTTGCGAATATGCCACACCTGGACCTGTCGGCACACAATATCTCAAATCTACGCTCTCGTGTGCCCTGCACTCGGACTCGGTGCTCTCTTGCCTTCTTGCATTTCTCCTCAATGTACTCTGTCATTTTGGTGCCGAACCAAAGGTTTCCATCGGCCATAGATGGGCCATTCTGTCTGCACCTGTCGTGGAAGTACGTCTGTGTTTTATGTAGGATGAACTCCACGATGGCAACAAGAGGGAGTTGCCGAACACCACGTATGACCCAGTTGTACACCTCTGCAATGTTCGTGGTCATTATGCCGTACCTTGCTCCACCTTCATCGTACAGCAATGCCCATTTCTCCTTCGGCTCGTGCTCGATCCACTGCGAAAATCTGCTAACCGAGGAACCGGGCTTCCTTCTGAATGTACCGTCATCGGTGGGAAGTGCATCTAGAGCTTCAGGGCCGTCAACACCTCTAGCTGGGGGTCTTGCAGAACTCTCGCGTCTATATTTGGCTGTCAGCTCATCAAGTCTCCTCCACAGCTCATTGAACTTCTTCTGTTGATTCTGGGCGCACAAACGTTTGAACATGGCCATCAGCTCCTTGTTTCTGAACTGCTTATAAAAGTTTGCGCCCATGTGACGTATGCACCATCTGCTCTTCACATCTTCCCACACCGGAGGGTATCCCTTGTCTGCGCAGCCGTTTCGCAGCTCCTGAATTGCACGCAGTATCCCTGGATGACGGTCATGTATGAGACATACATCTGGCCTCATCCCCATCACCTTTTCCTTAACCAGCTTCAGAAACCAGTACCAACTCTCTGTGTTCTCGCCCTCGACGAAGGCAAAGGCCACTGGCAACACTTGGTTGTTCCCGTCTACTCCGATTGCCGTCAACATTTGACCTCTGTATTTTCCAGTTAGGAACGTGCCGTCGATGCAGAGAATGGACCTACAATGAAGAAATGCAAACATGCACGCCTACAGAGAGAGGAAAGCCCGCTGAAGGACGCTCTGCCCAGGACTTGCTAATGATGGGAAACTTTTGATTTCGGAGTAGCTGCCAGGATTCCTCGCACAGATGGTCTGCAGTAGACGAGGCAAATTATTGTACGAAGCTTCAAAACTACCGAATCTCATTTCAATTATCTTCTGTTTGGCCCTCCATGCCTTGGCATATGTAATGGTGTACTTGTAT
This sequence comes from Oryza meyeriana var. granulata, assembly GCA_003991445.1. Classification (NCBI taxonomy): domain Eukaryota; kingdom Viridiplantae; phylum Streptophyta; class Magnoliopsida; order Poales; family Poaceae; genus Oryza; species Oryza meyeriana. The sequence goes on from RYFJ01001922.1 coordinate 103,860, forward strand.
TTCTCCTCGATGCGACTGATAATTGATTTGGGCTCAAACCGGAGGTTCTCCACAACAGCATAATACAGCTCTAAAGCGATGAATGCAGATGATATGTTCTTGTGGTATTTCTGAACACCCGGAAGATGGCAGTTGTGCTCCGTCACGATTGACACGGACCAACAGTCGTCATATTTCTTCCTGGATGCGTACATCCTCCATGGACATCCATCACTTGAACTTGTACATTTCACTTCGTACACCGATCTTGTGGACTTTGATACCCAGAACTCTCTCCCAAGTGACATGGCCCACATCTTCACAGCCTCTGTCAACTGTGCTTTTTCGGCGTATCTAGCGCCTTGCACCACTTTATTCTGCCGATACTCCCATGCCACGGTGTGCCCCTCTGAGACAACGAGTCCGGAGAAGTCCTCGTTGTCCCATTCTGCCGGGTGTACATCGTCCTCCGAAGAATCATCATCCTCCATATGCTCAGGTTCTGAGTCTTCAATTTCCATCTCCTGTACTAGACCTGGGTGTCTCTCTCCTTCATCTGCAAACCCCCCCGGTCCCATGTCTTCTTGGCATCCTTCCTCTCCGGCACCCTCGTCTTCTGCCTCATTTTGCTCCCCTGTTTCATCGGGCCCTTCCGCTGTACTCGGACCAGCCTGATCAATGCTGACCACGTCATGCACTACCACTAGGATGCTCGGTGCCCATCCTCGCTGCAGTGCACTCTCCACAAAAAATACCCAGCTGGCCGTTGAATCTATTGGCATCAATTCCCACCAAAAACCTTCCACAGCCTAGCTAACCAGTGCGTACACCGTAATTGCATTTACTTGAGGATCTACTCCGAATCCCCTCATTAACCAATTGTAAACTCCAGGAAAACTTCTCTCAGCTGGAGCTATAATTCCCTTTTGTGCTACGTTGAACTCCGATAAATCTACCCCATATTGTCCTTGTTTGACATTTCCTTCACCGTGATATATCGCGAATACAACTCTATTTGCCATTTCTGTTCACAAAAAAGATTTTATTAATCTGTACTAATCAATATTCGTTCCATAAAAAGGCTATACGTATGAGTCAAACCATTACCGTTTCTATATTTTACAAACTGACCCAGCGGCGCTAATAAAGTTATACGCTACGTTTATCTAACGTGTCAAAATGACATATACCAACGATGGCCATGGCGGAGCATATTTATTTTTAAAATATCTACAATTTACTACTTCTCCGCTACGTTCTTCTAGTACGGCCAAATAAATTTAATACTAACGATGGTTATGCCAAACCGCTAATATTTTTATACTATATCGGATATTACACTACAAGTCTACTACTAATTAATATTTGTCTAAAAAATTGACTACATAACAGAGGGAGATCAAAAAAATACCTAAATTCGGCTAAAAAATCTGCAAGGGCTTCGCCGCTATACTTCTCCTCCTTTCCCTCAGCTCTATTGGACGAACGCTGGAGGCGGAAGGGAGAAATGACGCGCGGCGACTGCAGGAAGGGATTTTATAGGGGAGGGCAAAAAACCGCCCTCCCCCAGGGCGGCGAATGGCTATAACCCGCCCTGGGGGATGGCGGCGAATGCCCATTCGCCGCCGTCCCCCAGGGCGGCGAATCCACGTGGCCTCCCCGGGGCTAACGGCTGCCGGCGCCGTTAGCCCCGGGTGACGGGGATGCCATTCGCCGCCCTGGGCCACGGCGGTTTTTAAATACCGCCGTGGCCCAGGGTGGCAAGAGGTTAGTTTTACAAATTTCCCAAATCGAAAATTAGTTTTGTAAATTCAAAAAAAATTAAATTAGTAACAGTAAAAATTCATCAACCAGTGCCATTGCTAGTGGGGTGGAAAAGTCCAAACCAGTTCATTTTGGGCCAGATTTTCCATGCAAAAATGCCAGCCCATTGGAAAAATTTTAATTTTGCGTCTCTCAACTATAGGTCAAGTTTGATTTGTGTTCCTTAACTGTAAAATCGGATATAGAACGTTCTTTAACTTCTAAAACCAATACCTTGACTGTTTTGATAGCGGTTTCAACTGATGTGGTGCCTATATGACATGTTAACTTGGTCTTCATCCTACTTGGTGGCTACGTGACGCTCACGTTCAATTATAGTTAGCAAAAAATGAAAAACTTGGTAGGATCTATGTGTCAGTCAAAAAACATAGCACCTATGTGGCACTACAGTCACAAAAAAATTAAAAATCCTAGTGGACCCACATGTCATCTCCTCCACATTCTTTCTCTCTTTATCTCTTCCACCTTCCACCTTGACACCAAGGGCACGAGGTAGAGAGGTCCGGTGAAGTCGATGTCCGACGTGGCGAGGTCTAGCAGCTAGTTCTGCTCCTCCTCCCTGCTCTTCTCCTCTACCTCTGGTGCCTCCGAGCTGCAAGCGAACTTGTGGAAGGGGTGGAGCTCGGTTCTGGACGAGCTCAAGCTGGTGGAGCTCGATGCACAGGCCGATGGTAGAGAGAGATAGAGATAGATGGATGGGGAGGAGAAAGAGGAGGATTCAACTGTGTGAGCTGGAGACGGCGGTCGGCGAGCTCGCCAACCGAGCTCGATCGAGGAGGAAGCCATCCTCCTCACCCCCTCCCCCCCTCTTCCTTTGACTGATCAGCACTGGTGGGCGGAGAGGGTGGGGAGCCTATGGTAGCGAAACGAGCTCGAAGGGGGCGGGGATGCCAGAGGCACCTCGAGCTAGAGCTCCACTAGGGCCGCCTCGGCATCTTTGCCTCCGCTCGCCATGGGAAGCAGCAGCGGTCCTCCTCGGCGGCTCGACATCCTCACTCAATACGGAAGCAATGTCGTGGAGGAAGGGAAGTGGCGGTGGCGGCCGGTGAGCTCAAGCTTTTTCCGCGAGGCAGAGGCCGGTGGCGGGGGAGATGGTGCGGTCGGAGGAGGTCCACCGTGACCTTGTTGAGCTCGACTACGAGGGCATTGATGTCATCAGTGGCGCGACGGCTGATTGAAATCTGCGAGGACGTAAAGTGAAATTTTTCCTTGTCAAGCCTCCTTTTTCAGGCCTAACCAGGCTGAGATGGACTCATGGGCCATAGTTGGGGCTCAGGCCCAGCTCCAAAACCTTATGACAGATCTCTGCTTCTTGCAACGGAGAATCAAAAACTGAACAAGCACCTTAGACTGTTGGGTTTGTGATCATGCCGATGGAGTTCGATTGATTCCGGTCGCATCTCATCGGCTGCTCGTTGGCTTGTCGTCTGCAGGCAAGATTTGTATTTTAAAGTTAATTTAAGAGTTAATTTTAAGTGTTTTTTTGGTCGTAGTGATAATACAGGCAAACTTTAAGAGTGTTCTCTATAAGCCATCACGTGTTTTGGCGGCAGTGATTATCATTCTATCTTGTGTCTAGGTTATTTTCTCTGTCAAGAGAATTGCTCTTTTTCTCTCTTTAATGTCAGCATATGGTGCATATAGAAAAGATATTAATTATTGATCATTTTATTAGTTTCGCATAGGCGTAAGGGAATAAATGGTTTAGACCGTTGTTATATTTATAACCTTTTCATGTCATTTTCTTAATGGTACAAACAATTAACTCGTAAAAATATGTTGATCAATTAGCTATATGTATATGGTGGTTTCATACAGCTCATGATTTGACTCTATAAAATGCCTAATTAATAACAAATGTAAAATAAAATGTCTAATTATCACTCCCTCCTTTTTTTTATTTTAAACTAGAAGAGAATTCCTTCCTTGCGTTGTCTAACACAAATCTCAGCCCTATATATCCATGGAAACTTCCGAATGATTTTCATCATTTCTACTAAACCAGTGATTTAGACTTGTTAAAAAAATCAGATTATCATGCTAATCTCATGTCTCGTTTCCTCCTTGAAACTTCCATCCCTCTTTTCAACCGTTGCCACACAGCCCCATGGAAATTTCAGCCGGCTTCTTCGCCAACAGCCCGAAATGGCCCATGCCCGTCGGATCTGATCAACGGAAGGCCCCGATCTGCTCACCCAGCCGCATTATAGAAAAAAAATTCCAAAAATACATCCCAAAATCATCCTGAACCCACAAAATCCCTCAAATTTCCAGGGAAACAGAAACTCCCATTCAAATTCAAATTTCGGATGGCTAATCTCCTCTTCTCCGTCTCCGTGGCCCCATTGCCTCGTCACCTCCTCCTCCCACTCCGCCGCCACAAACCCAAACCCCACCTCCTCCTCCGCCCCAAAACCCTCCTCTCCCCGGCCATGTCCTCACCGGCGAGGGCCCAGCCATCGGGGCGCCCACCGCAGCAGTGGTCCTGCGCCCGCTGCACCCTCAACAACCCCGGCCACTCCCGCGCCTGCGAGGCGTGCAGCTCCTCCCGCACCGTGGAGGAGGTCGTCGACGCCGACGACGGCGCCCTCTGCAGCGCGGGGCGGCCGTCGGAGCAGTGGTCCTGCGCCGTCTGCACGCTCGTCAACCCGGGGCTCTCCCGCGCCTGCGAGGCGTGCAGTTCCACCCGCCCCGTGGAGGTCGTCGACGCTGCCGACGACGACGACCTGGACCTGGGCGCCCTCGCCAGCGCCTCGTTCCTCCCGCTCCGAAGGTCCTCCCAGAAGAGGGGTCGCGCGGCGTCGCCGGGCGCCGTGGAGGTGCGCCCCGACGAGGGTGACGGCGCGAAGGCCGGGGAGGATAAGGCGGCCGAGAAGAAACTGAAGAAAGGTTTGTTTGGGATGCTATACATTTGCGCATTGTTCGAATGGGGAACTAGCCTACCTCGCTGATGAATGTGCAAGAATTGCTTCTCCATTTCGTTTCCAGGGGCTTTTATTCTTTCATGTCTTGTGCGGGTTGGGTCCGGGAGTAGCAGACAAGGTGTCATTCTTTCTCTTGTTTCTAAGATGATTTGTTTCTGTTGTTGCCGACTTGCTGTAATTGTGCTATAATTCATAGTTGGTAGGAAAATATTGGGGGCACTGTACAAATTCCTGCGCTGCATGTCATTATGATGACTTATTGGCTACATTTGATCAGACAATGCACCAGTAGTAATTCTTCCGATTTCCTGATGGACTGGAAAAAATATGTGGTATAATCAATCTGATAGCAATAGGAAGTCACTTCCCTGCAAAAAAAAAAAAAGGCAATAGGAAGTCACTGCTTCACTGGTATCTGCTAGAAAGTAGTAATAGTTCTGCATGTCATATTGCCATCATGTGGAATTGGATTTATTGCAAATCACTAGGAAAATTGATATGCAACAATGATAGAATTTTTCCTCTAGTTTGGTGTGATAATTATACGACATAAAGTTTGCAACCACTACCACTACTTTTCTGCATTAAATCAGTTTTTTCATCATCTATTATCTAATCTAATTGTTGTAGCCAAGCTCTGTTTTTTATCAGTCAAAGTGGTCAAATTTTCTCAGCATTATATTTTTTTACCTGATTGCACTATGTATGTACAGCAGTCTTATACTGAATATTATAATCCTTATTCCCTCTGTAAATCAAAAGAAAAATGTTTTACCTGTCTTACATCCCTGGGACATGATGCATGAAGTTAGTTTTCATAATTGCATTTTGTTAATTCATAATCTTATCAAAAAGGTGATCTTTTTTGTTTATTCCACCATCACACCCAATGAAGTATTAGGACCTTTCAATAATGCCGTATCCAGTCACATGGTCTGTTGTTTCCACTGCTTCTTCTTTAATGGTTAGGTTTGAGTGTAGCAACTAAAATTTCTTCCTGTATAATCATAAGTCTTGTTTACCCGTGTTGCTCTTTGGTATTGATTAAAATTTGAATATCTTGTTCAATAAACTTTACGGACATTGCTTGCATATATCATAACTCAAAGGCTATCGGTTATACTGCACAGGCATTTATCCTCTTCCTTCATATGCAAACATGCACAATTATTTAATTTTATTTTCTCTGTTTGCCAGTCATTTGTTCCAACATAGCTTACATAATGACAACATGCTAATAATTGTGTGGACATTTATTAATGACAAATCATGTTTGTTCTCTGATACTATACTGTTCCTTCGACTGAAGATTTCGTACTATCATTCTCCCCTTATCCATGAATGAAATCATGAATATAAGTCAGTTTTTTGCTAATGCATGTTTCTATTTGTAACAGGGTTGTCTTAAATATGTCAATATCTTGTAGTCATCGTGGAGTTTTCTTTTGTTTGTGTAAACTGGTCTACAATATGTTTTTGATTAAATCTTTGTGATAGTGAAATAACCAGCTAATTATGCCAGTTAGTAGCTGATTATGTTTTTCAAGTTGTTGCTAATACCTTTTTATGCTTTTGATTTGTTATGGTCACTAACACAGCAAGGACTGAGATCGAGGGGGGCGGCATGGAGGTGTGCACCGACGAGGATGATGGCGTCAAGGGTGGGGAGGATAAGCCAGCTGAGAAGACAGGTTTATTTGGGATCTTGTACAGTTGTGCATTGTTTGATTGAGGACTTGTGCCTGTCATGTTGATGAATGTACCTAGAATTGCTTTGTTCTTTCATGTTTTGTGCTGGTCGGGTCTGGGCTGCAGACACCAGACAAGTTGTCTTTGTTTCTGTAGTTACTGACTTGCTATGATTGTACTATAGTTTGTAGGAAAATGCTGGGGCACTGTACAAATTCCTGCGCTGCATGCCATTTATCATGACTTATTAGCTAGATTTGATCAGACAATACATCAGGTGTAATTTTTCCGATTCCCTGATGGACTGGAAAAAATGTGGTATAATCAATCTTATATCAATAGGATGTAACTGCTTCACTGGTATCTGATAGAAAGTAGTAAACTAGTAATAGTTCTGCACCATGTGGAATTTGATTCATTGCAAATCACAAGGAAAACTGATATACAATGATAGTAGAATTTTTACACTAATTTAGGTTGTGTCTTGCATGCATTGTGTTAAGTATTGATATGGTTGATACTTATACGACTTAAAGTTTGCAACCACTACCGCAACTTTTCTATTTCTTTTCATCATGTATGATCTAACTGCTGTTCCCATACACTGTTTTTTATCAGTAAAATTGGTCAAATTTTCTCAACACTATATAACCCAATCACAGTTTGTATGTACATCAGTCTTTTACCAAAATTTTTTATTCCCTCTATAAGTCAGAAGAAAAATGTTTTATCTTTAATATATCCCTGATGACATGGTGCATTTCTGAAGTTAGTTCTCATAATTACATTTTGTTAACTCATAATCTTATCAAATAAGCATTTTTTTTGTTCCACCATCCCACCCAGTGAAGTATTGGGACTCTTTTCAGTAATACCCTATCCAGTCATAGGTTCTGTTGTTTCCCACTGCTTCTCCTTTAATGTTTAGTTTGATTGTCACAATGGAGCTTCCATAAAATTTCTTTTTGAACCAATCTCAGTTTTATTTTTACCTGGGATGCTCTTTGTTATTGCTTAAAATTTGAGTTTCTTGTTCCAATTAGCTTTACGGGCTATGCTCGGTTATACTGCATATGCATTTATCCTTTTCCCTTCATATGAAGCATGGCACAATTATTTAGTTTTATTTTCTCTGTTTGTCAGTCATTTGTTCCAACTTAGTTTACATACTGAACACAGTGTTGATAATTGTGTGGACATTTATTAATGACAAATCATGTTTGTTCGCTGATACTATACTGTTTCTTGGACTGAAGATTTCATACTGTTATTTTTCTCTTATCCATGAATATAGGTCAGCTTTTGCTAATACGTATTTCCACAGTGCTATCTTAAAATTGTAATTGTTGATATTTTGTAGTCATCGTGGACTTTTCTTTTGTTTGTGTAAACTACTCTACAATATATTTTTAAATTATTTCTTTGTGATACTGAAATAACCAGCTACATTATACCAGTTAGTAGCTGATTATGGTTTTCAAGTTGTTACAAATATTTTTTTTATGATTCTGGTTTGTCAACAGCAAGTTCTCAGATTATTTTGGATAAGAAGGCCTTCAAAATCATGACATATAATGTCTGGTTTCGGGAGGATTTGGAATTGCGTAGAAGGATGGATGCTCTTGCGGATCTTATTAAGAACCACAACCCTGACCTTATATGCTTTCAGGTGCAAATTTTGATAACTGAATTATTTTCCTTCTCCCTTCTAATGGGACTCATATGTGGAGCTGCAGGAGGTTACACCAACCATATATCTGCTTCTGCAAAAATCTGACTGGTGGCAAGATTACCAGTGCTCACTGTCGAATAACATGGCTATGCAGCGGCCATATTACTGCATGCAGGTTTGTTTTCACTAATCCTAAGGATATTTTCTTTTGAGAATTTTCGTTCTCCAAGATGCATGTAACCATAGGCTTATGTAGCGGTAGCAAAATTCATGAAAAATGCAAGATTATGAAAGTACTTTACGTGACACTAGCTAAGTCTCCGTGCTTTCTGATGAATTTTTTTTTAAAAAAAAGTGATTGGAAACATCTGAAAATCACTTGCTCTCATGAAAAAAAAATGTGATAGGGAACCTCTGAAAATCAGATTACACATCATAGAGTAGCTCAGATCTTTCTCACTTCTCAGTTCACCATGATCTAATATATTACTGCCCAACAAAAACCAAACAGAAAATAGATTGCAATGCTAAATCTAGGCTTATAGCAGGTAAATATAATACTAGAATTGGGTTATGGACAGAGAGGAGCGAACTTACATTGTTCTGTACATGCTACTTCAATTCATCTTGCTTGAACAAGAACAAGAATATAACTCTATTCAGACATATGATCTGTAACACTTTACAAATATAAAATTATAACAGGACCGATGAAACATATTTTAAAAAAACATAAAATGGATTCATTTTATCACAATTTTTGTCAGTTCCAATTTCCAATTATGAGCTGATTTTCTACTCTCTGAATCATTACCACAAAAATGTACAAAAATTAGAACTTTGATGTAAAAGTTGGACTTGATGTTTTATACAAATCTGCATGCTTTTACGTATGTTTGTATACAAGTTTTAAGATTTCCGCTGTACATTTTGCATAGCTTGATGTCTTGACATAATTTGTAATGTTGGGACCTAGTTAGCAAGGGCTACCTCAAATTTTGGAGTTGCCCTTAATGGGGTTTCATTACTGCATAAATTGTTACAGTGGCAACCTCACATTACTGATTTGAGGTGTTTGATTGGAATTCTTCTGCTAGTCTAGGAATTTATTAATTCCTAGTAATGTGATTCAATTGCAAACAAATGCAGATGAGCAAATTACCTGTAGAATCTTTTGACTGCATTCCATTTTCTAACTCAATAATGGGGAGAGAGCTGTGCGTAGCACATGTCAACACTGGAGGTGCAGTGAAGTTAGTGCTGGCCACTAGCCACCTTGAGAGTCCATGTCCTGCACCTCCTAGTTGGGATCAGATGTACAGCAAGGAACGAGTTGCCCAGGCAAATGAATCTCTAAAAATTTTGGGATCCTTCCGCAATGTAATATTTTGTGGTGATATGAACTGGGATGACAAAGGAGATGGGCCCTTCCCTCTACCAGATGGCTGGACTGATGCTTGGATTGAGTTGAAGCCAGGTGAAAATGGCTGGACTTATGATACAAAAGCTAATGCCATGCTTTCAGCCAACCGTAAGTTGCAGAAAAAGAATGGACCGATTGGTGTGCAAGCTGGCAGATTTCAAGATTGATAGCATCCAGATGATCGGGAAGGATGTGATACCTGGTGCCTCATATGTCAAGGAAAAGAAAGTCCACAAGGAGGTTCGCAAACTGGAACTTCCTGTGTTACCCAGTGACCACTTTGGACTTGTTTTGAGCATTACTCTTGAAAGCTGAGAATATCTGATTGTAGTAGTGGTCCTACATTTGTTCGATGTATGTCCATCTTTTGTGTAATAGATCCACTCTTTCAGTTGTGCTACTGCTTAGTATGACTAAAGATATATGTTAATGCAGGCCTCTGCCAATCTGGGTGCCTCTAATTTTGTATAGTTTAAGCAGAGGATTCCGTTGGCTATATACACATGCCAATTGAATATATACCCTGTTGGCTTGCTTATTGCTTATCACTATTAATGTTGTTTCGCGTGTCTGAGTTGCCATGTCTTCCCATTTCATGCGTAAAGCGTAATTGTATCGTTGCTTGTACTGGAAATGCTGTGGTTGAATTGTGCGATTGCATTCGATCTGGGCTGGATGTCAGACTGCTTATGTAGAACGGTGTGGTCGTGGTAAATGGATATAAATTGCTCCCTTTGCTCATGAAATACAACATTAAGTACTGATTTGTATAGTACTAATTTGTATTAATTCCTCGTTTTTCTGAAATTACCTGTAGAATATAGTTATATAATCACCTGAAATCTAGATAGTTCCATATTTTAATAAAATTATCATAAAGCTATATATTTAAGCTACAATATCCCAAAAGTGAAAAAGTAGCGTCTACCTCCTGATTGCTATTGACAAGGGCTGCAAATCCCGGTCTCCAACAAAGAGCGCGATCCAGTGTCTGTATTTTGGGTGATGTGAAGGCCTTGCTGTTCTGGGAAGACAATTGGCTACATGGAGTAGGGGCAGCAGGGTGTGAAGAGCTAGAAGGAGCTCGGTGCGGCGGCGTTAATGGCGGCGGTGCTCGGATCAGTGAGCCGTACTAGTGAGGACCTGAGCTGTGGCCGGGGCGGCGGCGTGCGGATGGAGTTTCGGTGAGAGAACCAGTTGCGGAGTGGCCGTGTAGTGAAAAAAACAGGGGAGCGGCGGAGAGCTCCGGCTTGCAATCGCCGGGAAGCTTGCGTACACTAAATTTTCCGCTTTTAATTCCAATTCCAATAAACTAAACAGTTATTAGTAGTAGTATATACCTCAATTTGGATGGAGGAGAAGCGTGAGTCCGCATCGGATTCCAATCCCACGGCTGCCTTTAAAAACAGACCAACCCTTCCTCTCGCTTCATCCACTTCCCACACACGCGCTTGCGCTTCTTCCTCCGCCACGCCCATGGCAGAACCTCGATCTTCTCCTCGAACTAGGCTTTCGCTTCAACCCCTCGCCGGAGGAGACCGTCACCTACTACCTGCCGCGCCTCATCGCCGGCGAACAGCCCAAGGACACCAAGTCGTGCATCCACCGCGCCAATGTCTACGGCGCCGAACCCAAGAACCTCGCCGCCAAGTTCGCGCCCGTTCCCCGGAGCTCCAACGGCGACAGGTTCTTCTTCACCCAATGCAAGAGGATCAAAGGGAGGGTCTCGCGCGCCGCAGGAGGTGGCACCTGGGTCTTGCAGTCGAGCAAGGATATCAAGAACAGAGAGGGGATCAAGATCGGCGAGACCAAGAATTTTCGTTTCAAGAAGGACGGCAAGAACACGGATTGGTTGATGGAAGAGTACCACAGCCTCCAAGAAGCCGGTGATCTCGAGCATGTCGTCTACCGGATGTACGTCTCTCCGAGGGCGGCTCAAGATTCAGCGGCGCGCCAAGAATCCACCGCTCTCCCGCGTCAAGAAACCGCGCCACCGCAGTGTCCTGCTCCAGCACCGGCGGCGCGTGAAGAATCCGCCGCTCTGCTGCGCCAAGAACCCGCGCCACTGCCGTGTCCTGCACCGGCGGCGGCGCCGGCACTTCAAGAAGAGCCCGTGATCACGCAGCAGACGCCCCAGAAGAGGCCCCCGCCGATTTCCGCGCCGCCGTGCGCCAAGAATATTAGAGGTGCGGTCTCGGCAAGCCCGGTGGTGCACCAGAGTCGCGTGACGGCGCCCTCGCCGCCGCTGCCTACTGCATCGGTGACCGGAGGACACCACACGCCACAGCCCGCGTCGCCGCTGGCTGCTGCACCGGCAGCGATTGAGCCGCCACGTCAAGAAGCTGTGATCACGCAGCAGCAGGTGCCCCTGAAGAGGCCCCCGCCGTCTGACGAGCCGCCCTGCGCCAAGAAGGTGAGAGCTGCTGTCTCTGCAAGCCCGGTGGCGCGCCAGACACGCCCGCCACCGCGGTGTGTGCCTCCGCGACTGACAACCCCGTCACGGCGGGTCATGGCGCCATGTGCACCGCCGCCCATCCAGAGCTGTCCGGTGGATCCGTTCGAGCAGACCTATCCGAGGGATCCATTCGAGCCACCGCCGCCGCCATGCTTACCAGCTCCTGGGAATGACAGGGAGTTACAGGACGAGTTCTTGAGATCACTGGATGAGGAGATTCAGCGTTATCACAGAGAACAAGAGAGCCATCACAAGCAGCTAAAGGATGCGCCTGCGCCCAATCACTCAGGAGCTGAACGTGACGATGAACTTGATGCGTTTATCAAATCAGTGGAAGACGAGCTAGAAGAAGTTGATGGTGATGAAATCACTGCACCTGTTGCTCCGGTGGTGCAAACAATTGCGCCCAATGACGATGACGACATGGACGAGTTTATCAAATTTGTAAGAGACGAGCTAGAAAAAGATGCTGGTGATGACAAGCCACAGAAGACACTTGAGGGAGACGACATGGACGAGTTTGCGCGCTTCATGGAACAAGGCATGCTGTCTCATTCTGCTGAAGAAGAAGATGAGATGATCGATGTGCTCGAGAACATTGATGCTGATCAAATTGACGAGGAATATCTCAAGATTCCATTGAAGGACTACCGCGATAAGCTCTTCTTCTAGTTTTGAATTGTCGGATGGAAATTTTGTCGAAGAGAACACGAAATTCTTCATGTGCCAACCTTGTATTTATCATAGCACAATTAGTACTGAACAGTTATAACCTTGTATTATCATGACACAAGTATTTATGATTTTGTATGAACGTATATTCAATTTGCTTTGTAATTTCAAGAATTGTTCTTCTGACTTTGAAACCATATGTGGTGTAACAATTGTTAAAGATTGAGATCAAGTTGAGACTGCAGGCACATTTTGCATCTCCTAAGTTGCTCCAACTGCTACAACAAGCAGAACCACGTTGAAATTAGGCAAAATTTGCTGAGCAGATCACTCGGCAACAACTAACTAGATTGGAAAGTACTAAATGGAACCGAAGACACGTAGTTGGTGTCAGAACATGTATCTGTCATCAATATGATTTCAACCTGTACAGTACACTAAATATTGTAACGAAAACAAAGACTAAAAACATGACGACCGATGTCGTTGCAATCACCATTACAGGATTATTTCAAGAGCAGGCTAATACATGTGCAGAGTTGAAGACAGCAGCTAGTGTGTAGCATGTAGCAACCAAGCCATAGCATGTAGCAACCAAGCCAGCCTTATAAATCAGGCTGGATCAATTCTAGCCTTGGCATCATAGGTTTTCTCCCAGTACAAGCTCAATTGGTGTATTATTTGGGCCAGCTGCACGAACGAAACAAAATAGTCAGAAGTAGTCATAACAAAATAAAGATGTGCCATGCATAGTAATATATCAATAGGAATAGAACCCATTCCTCCAAAAGAATTGACGATTGCCAATAAACTCCTAATTTTTAGTTCTTTATTTTTCCTGGTACCAATGTTAAGTTCCCAATTTTGGAGTTGAGGAAGAGATCCACATGCATCTGATCAAACTGTTTGTACACTGATGGCGTGCTTTCTGCCAATTGACCGTGCGTGTAGGATCTCAACATTTAGTAAGCCTTGTCTTGAAAACGGACGCATCACCTTCTGATTTCTTCTCTTTAGTGGCTGAATTGGTGATTACCATCTGTTTCCCCTTACTGCTTTCATAGTAGAGAACAAAAATATAGATATAATTCACCATTTAGAAAGCATAACATAAATTTTAGTGAAAATTTACAAAATGAAAATGCAAAAGATTGGGGTCCAAAATAGTACATACTTCTACCCACCCTATGATGATACACGACCCATGCTCCACCAATGACAAATGGCCAGACCAGATTAAATCTTGTTGTAGAAGAAGATATGAAAAATTTAGCTGACTACAGTCCTACAATATGTACACCAAGAAAAAGTTACACATATGGCGTAGTTACAAACCTATAAGAAAAAAAGTATTAAAGATGGGTAACTTGTTTCTTGGTTTTTTCTCCAGATGGACAGGGTGTTCTATTGACACCCTTATCAAAGTGTTTAAATCACCACCTGTTATGTTCCATATTTTTCCCTAAACAATTTTGAACAATTTGGTGCTCAACAATGTGGACACTATCTGCTACACCAGGAACTGAAATAATAACAGAAGCAATATTATTTTTACCAGTAAAGAAAATGCACTTATGTAGTTACTATGTGCTGTATCTTGGATGCTCCAGCAAATTCTTGCAGTCTTGAACCAGCCAGCGTAGATATTTGTTTTAAACACTTCTTAACATTTTCTATCTCCATGAAATAGGAAGCAGGCTGGCATCTTAAGATATTTGTTTCTTGGTACTTACTTACATAATTAGCAAGAAAGCACCACAATATCTTGGTTAGCATTGCTCACAAGTGTATGTTCATGTACTACCTTCAGGATTAACAGACAGAGCATGCATTGAGTAGGGTTCTTCTGGTTCTAGTCTTGTCAGTAAATAAAACTTTAGATTACTGGTTGATGGAAAGTTTCAGGCTAAAGCATTACCTTTTTTATCTAGCATGTGTTGATTCACAGCTTGAGATTCAACTTAACTTCAGGATCTTTAAGCAACAGATGAAGCTTTGACAAAGCAATTTGGAGAAGTAGCACTATATTTGTCGTCCTCTAAGAACACGGAACCCTACTCCTTTGCACAGCTTGAATCAAGATTCCTCCTATAGGTTTTGTTTTATGTTTAAGTTAAGCACTTCGAATGAAAAACAGGTTTTTCCTTTGTATTTTTTTTTCAGTATATGCACTTGCTCAGACACCTACAATACGGTTTATCACTTGAATTATGTAGATCGTCTGCCATTTCTAAACTACATATGATTGTTACAGCGGCTTTTTTGTCTTGTAGTAAAGATGGCTAAAAGCTGAGGACTGTACTGATAATTTTTTGTCAGGGAAGTTTCATTTGTTGATCATATCATTTACCAGACTGTGATTGTCAATGTGTAACATTCATACAAGCTGCAGCACATGACAAATTTCTTGAGTTTACATCGTGAGTTGAAGTGGATTTGGGCACTCAAGACTCCAATAACTTTTGCACGTATCCTACAAGCAATCGACAGAGAGCCTGCATAAACCATGACTGAATAGAGCTACCTGTAAGAATATGTACCAAATATAAGCATCTATTTCTTCAATGCAATTATTCACACCAAGTAGAAATAACTTGTCATTTCAACTTGTAACAATTCTCGCCAAAGAATATTTGGCAAGGGCAAGAAGATCACATCATCTCTTAATTGCAGTTAGCAAAATCCATATTATGTACTTCCTCTGGTTTTTAATGTTTGGTGCCGTTGACTTCTGAACATATGTTTGACCATTCGTCTTATTCAAAAATTTTATACAAATATGCAAAAATATGTCATGTTTAAAATACCTTTAATGATAAAATAAATCACAACAATATAAATGATAATTGCATATTGTTTTGATAAGACGAATAGTCAAACGTATATCCAAAAGTCAACGGTGTCAAATATAAAAAACAGAAGGGAGTATTGTCTTTTCTGGTGATAGTATGTGGACAGATGAGGACATGCCAAGGCCAGGGGACAATTCGATACAGCATTCCAGCACCAGGGAGGAAATGTTGGGGCAAAGTTGCAATTTGCTCATCATAAAATACGGATCAGATTCATCTCAGGTTCTTGACACTAATTTTCTCCTTTGGCAATACCTCTGCAGCATGACACAGTTAAATAACAATATTGAGTTTGCTTTTGCCAATACTTCGACAGATTCAAAAGATTGACCTGGGGCACTGGTAAAAATTTGCAACGACATAAGTATATTTACAGAAGGCATCCAGAGTTGATGTCTTAAATTGAGGAGATATACTGAGTTTTAGCTAAAAGATTCATCGAAGGTGCTTAATTAATAAAGTGTTCCAATTTAATGTAGAGCGATACATCGAGATAACAGAAATATGAACTGTGCTTTGAATTTTCTCTGAAGAAAAACACAACATCAAAAAGTGCTACAAAGTGTGAAACAACATTCCCAGAATTCAATAAATCAGAAAAGGCTATCATTTTCGAAACAACAAAGTTTAATCAGCTTAAGCAGGATGCCAATTTTAGTAGCTGTCATATACGACACATACCTGGAATTGCAATGGAATATAATGGCACCAGTGCCCCAGTGTAACAGTAAGCACTCCTATTTGGATCCTCACTGTTCTTACGCTCATGGCTTCTGACCAAACAGACGGCTGGACCATGTTTGAATGCAGAAGCACTTCCTATTTATCTGGTCTCGAACAAAATCATAAATCATGGACCTGACTACTTGTCCTGTTTGAATCTGTCTACCAAAGAGGGCATCTTCTAAGATCAGATGGTAAGACCGTGACGTATTTTGCATACTCACAGCCAGGCCCGTCGATAGATTGGCGGCGGCACAGGGCCCCCAATTCGGAGAGGCCCACCAGCCTGGGCCTGCTTCTGCAGCCTGCCGCCTGCGGTAGTCACACAGGCTGAGCGGCGAGCGTAGGCAAGAGGCAAGATCGACTCGCTCGTGCCGCGTGACAGCGTAAGTCGTGTCGATCCCAATTCCTCCGACACTCCAGTCTTCTGTTGGAGTTCGATGAGACAACGACTCAGGACTCGGGACTCACGACAATGACCAGATATAGACGACGCCGCATCTGACGCCGCTTCAGAGAAATTAATCCTTAGAGAAATTCTGAGAAATTAATCTATAAATTAAGGAGGAGGTAAATTAATTTATACAACACACAATTTTTATGTTCTGCTCATACTTTGATTTTGTTTAGAATTTTAACTCTATTTTATATGTTTTCTTAGATATATGGCTGTGGAGGAGGACCAAACTCGACAAGAGAAGTCTCAATCCAATGCTAATGTTGTCGGCGGTTCTGCATGCTCTTCGGCTTGTGCTTCCACGCTAGCAGTGGCAGTAGCTGTTTCAACTGATACGATGGCCATACGACAAGTACCCATAGGTAGCAATGGGATAGGCTCTCCACTAGTGCCCATGGTAAGCTCCTTGCCCGTGAGTCCGTGACCTTATTAGTATATGAGGCCGCGCCGTTTTCACGGCCTCCCGCGATGACCACGTCGGTGTGGTTTCTTTCTACCGTTGGATATGGAATGTATGGTTCGGATCTCCTGGCTGTCGATGCAACCTAGCACCAAGCCGAAGCCAATAGGTCACCGATTGCTGCAGAGCCTGAACTGGCACGCCGCGCAGCGCCAACAAAGCCACGCCAAAGCACTGACCCCATGCCGCGCCGCTAATCCCGCTGGCAAGCCCTAGTGAAGATGATAGCGCTATCAGTAGCAGCCCCTCCTCCAACTCGGACATGGCTGCCCATTTCCACCATCCTCCGGCTCCACTCCACCCCCATCCGCGCCTTTGCCACAACCGCAACAGCATCTTCCATCCCTCAACCTCTACCGGACAAGCTCCACCTCGTCGCTGACATCCGCTCCCCGTACAACCACATCCGCGTCACCGACGTCTCACGCGGCGCCGCCGGCCACCCTCTCGCCGGTGCCCGCCTCCTCCTCCTCGACGCCCCCGGCAACATCTACTCCCTCTCCTTCCCTCGCTGCCCCCTCACCTCCACCTACTTCGACGTCTTCGCCACCCTCCCGCCCCTCCTCCCCCGCGCCTTCCTCGCCGTCCTCGGCTTCGGCACGGGCTCCGCCGCCCGCGTCGTGCTCCACTTCTTCCCAGACCTCTCCGTCCACGGCTGGGAGATCGACCCCACCGTGATCTCCGTCTCCCGCGATTTTCTTCGCCTCGCGACGCTCGAGGAGTACCATGCCGACCACCTCTCTTCCGTGTCGGGACGTGCTCGAGGCCGAGGCAGTGCCCGGCGGCTTTGGCGGCGTGCTGGTGGACCTGTTCGCCAACGGGAGCGTGCTTTCGGAGCTCCAAAAAGCGGGCACATGGAGGCGGATAGGCGGGTTGGTGGCTCCCGGGTCATGGTGAACTGCGGCGGGCCATGCGTGGAGGCGGAGGAGGAGGGGAGGGAGGGCGAGGCCGTGAAGGACGCCACGCTGCGCGCTCTGACGGCAGCGTTCGGGTATGAGATGGTGTCGGTGATGGATGTGGATGAAAGCTGGGTGGCCATGACTGGGCCGGCGGTGTCGGCGCCGGAGGAGGTGGCGGCGTGGAAGGCTAATTTGCCGCCGGTGCTACGGAGATATGTTGATATGTGGAGGCCATGCTTGCCGTGAATTCTCTGAAAATCCGTGTGATTTGCGTAAATAATTACATCGCCGGCTGGATGCCAATGTGTTCTTCTTGTTCCAGTTACATTTTTGAATGTCATTAGTAACAAAGCACGTCAAAAACAAATGAAATTGTTTGCAAAGAACTGAAAAACTAACCTTAGCAGAGTGAGACTGTGAAATTGGTGGTTCTATATGGGTTACTGCCCAGATGATGAATTGATCTTTTTGCAAGACATAGAGGCATATCAGCAGCCAGCAGACATAGAGACATAGAAGCTATAAAATAAATTTACTAATGTGTCAAATAGTACAAAATAAATTTACTAATGTGTCAGAGTACAGCGCTGCCCCGGTTGCCGAGGCCAGATGGCCAGGCCGTGGACCGCGCCCCAGGCACTGTCGATGCCCCGGGGTCTCGGGCAGAGCCCCCCGTCGGGCCAGACTAGATTCCCGTGGCGGGCAGCGGTGCCCAGCCTAGCCAGCTCCACCCCGACCACCGCCGAAGCGCAGGGTGCTTTGCTGTCTGGCGACCCCCACGCACGGTCAAGGTCGGTTCCCGAGGGGCTCCCGGCGAGTCAAAAGGCACGAGCTTAGTACTTTGGCTATACCTAACCCACGCGGGGCATTTTTCGTATTTTCTCTCTCTTCTAGCAGTCTTTTCCCGCGGCCTCGCTGCGCTCCCGGGGCCAGGTGGGCTCGCGCGGCAGAAGCAATCACAGCTGTCCGCGTGCGAGCAGTGGCGGGGCCCGCTGGTTGGCGACCACGGTGCTCGGGGTGGGCTTGGGGCCAGCCTGGTGTGTGGGGTGCGAGCCCGAGGCGCGAGCTCGGTATTGGCTACGGGGCGCAAGGATCGGCTGTGGGGCGCGAGCTCGGGATCGGCTGCGCGTGCTCAGGGAATATGAGGCCATGCCGTCTGCGCGGCCTCCTGCCATGTCCATGTCAGTGTGATTTGTTTCTACCGTTTGATTTGGAATATACGGTTTGGATGCAAACTGCTGCCTATCCATCCAGCAAGCCGCCTATCCCTCCTACAAACTTACTGTATGTGTGGCCTATTGCTTGACATTGACCTATCACTGCATGCACGATGCAGCAACAAGCAAGATGTAGCTCTAAAAAATGTGATGCCTCAGCCACAGTGTCTCCACAGCCTTTGTTTGATGTGCATGCATGCATCAGGAGGGATGCTATTGGCTATCCATGCAGCAAGTTCACATGACTGCATGCATGATGCGGCAAGCAACCAGGATTGCCTATTTAAGGGCAGCATTGCCTTCTTGCATCTGCATACCCACACAAGTGCAAGCTAAGGCTTTGAGCGTTCAATAGATAGTTCTCACTCGATAAATAGTTCTCACCTAGACTATCTATAGCAGCTCAAAAGGAACGTACATGCTACAAGTGTCTTAGGTGTTCTATATCAACTATGGTCTCTTAAAAAACATTGTTAAAGAAATAGTATTAGAGTTAACAGACAAGATATGTATAACGAGGCTACCAGTGCTAACTTGCGTTGTAGCTTGGCTAACTATGACATTAATTGAAGGTGCTGATGTTAACGAGGCTTCGTACTGATTTTAACTTACGTTGTAACTTGGCTAACTATGACAATACTGGTACTGATACTAACTCGTATTGTAACTTTAACTGACTACTATGGAATTGTTATTGAAGTACCTACTAATTGTTTGGCTAAAGGTGGTTGTTGATCCTAACAATTTCTGATCTAACCTTATTGACTAACATCGACTAAATTATTTTACTTGCTCAGTTTTTCCTCATTGTATTGGGGTTAATTATGTGCCTTGTTCAGTTCGTTTTCTCATGTACGATGAGAGCGTTCGGTGTGTTTTCTAATAGTCTGCTTTGCAAGTCTAGTATCTTTCTTTAATTAATTCATATATTTCATATTGGTATTTGAAGGGTAAATTATGTTTTATGGATAGTACACCTTCCAGAACTCGAAAAAGAAAGCACTCACGTGGAGAGCAAGCTATTTTTACAACAGGTACCTTTAGTCTTGCTTTTATTGGCTTGATGTCGCATTTTATTTTTTTCCTAGTGCGGGATTTTGGCGAGTATCGACCAATAGCCATCCATCATGTCATATCATATGTACGGCTTAAATTTTAACCGCATTTACATGATCAAAATAGAAAATCTATGGTAAATTTGATATATGATCTAGCCATGTAATTTTGTTATATTAAATAATTAATACATTTTTAATTGTAGGTGTGAGTTCACATTCTGCTGGGGGGACAATACGTGAAAGGCAACAACGTCGGAGATCCATAATAAAAGCAAAGAAAGGTGGGCAGTTGACGCATGCAGTAAAATAATATATTCTATATTAACTATAGCATGAATAACAGTTGCGCTACCTCCCAATTTAGGTAATTGTTTGGCTGAATCGGGAAAAGCTACAGCCTCCGGTCAGAAGATTACAGGTAGCATCTAAGAAATGTATATTAAAGTCTATACACAAGATGTGTTCTTGTAGTTTTTTTATCTCTATTCACAAGATGTGTTCGTACACATACCCAAGAAAGATGGATTATTATGGATGATCTACAACAAGATGTATGCTAAATATATATGTAAGTCCCATTTATTCCATATGATTAAATGATGAGAACATTGTTAATCTTGCCTGCCACACACATATGAATACTAAATTTGCTTGAGCATGCAGGTAGTAAAATAAAATGATTTCACGCATGAAATTATTTACTTGCTCTCTAATTAGTAAATTAAAATGAACATACATAGGTTCTAGGATTGCCTCTTAAATAATCTCAGCCTTCCTAATTAACGGTTTTTTGTTTACAAAAATAATTTCACACATGAAATTATTTACTTGCTCTCTAATTAGTAAATTAAAATGAACATACATAGGTTCTAGGATTGCCTCTTAAATAATTTCAGCCTTCCTAATTAACGGTTTTTTGTTTGCAGTAGCTGTTTTGGACGACACTTCTTACTATGGGCCTCCTGTCCACGTGTGTCAATATTGTGGTGCCCAATTTTGGTATCAAGAGCGTGTGAAGAGGTCTTATTCAACTAAAGGAGGCCATATTCACTTTCATCTTTGTTGCAGGAGTGGGAAGGTTTGTTTGCCATATTTGGAATCTCCTCCACCTTTTTTGGCTAAATTGCTAGATCCAAATGGTGATATTTTATCCAAATACTTCCTTAAATCTATTAGATCATACAATTCTATGTTTGCTTTCACGTCAATGGGTGCTAAAATTGACTATGGTATAAACAAAGGTCCAGGGCCGTACGTGTTCAAAATTAATGGCCAGGTTCATCATCGAATTGGATCTTTACTTCCCGAAGAGGGTGAGTCTCCAGGGTATGCACAACTTTACATTGTTGATACTGAGAATGAGGTCCACAACCGTATATCAATATTTGATAGAGATAGGGATTGCGATGATGACAACAGAGTCGATAAAAAGATTGTTGAAGGCTTAATAAGCATGTTTGACAAATCAAATGAATTAGTACAATCATTTAGGGTTGCTAGGGACTTTCTGTAGCAAGGGCATAGCCAACCTTTGCGTCTTAGGCTATTGCATGATCGCTCTAGAGCTATGCCACAGTATAGTGCACCGACTGGATCAGAGATAGCTGCTCTAGTGGTGGGTGATTTCTCAGAAAAAAAGAAGAGTCCTGATGTAATAATTCAAGAGAGAGGTGGTGGGTTACGAAGAATTAGTAACCTTCATGCCAATTATATGGCTTTGCAATATCCTATTCTTTTTCCTTATGGTGAGCAAGGGTTTAAACTAAAAATTAAATACAACCGATCCGGGGACTTGTCAGTCGAACGAGGGACGAAGTTACGATGCTTGAATATTACGCTTTCCAGCTGCAACAACGCAAATGTGAGGCAATAACATTGATATCTGGTGATCGGCTGTTCCAGCAGTACATAGTTGACGCTTTTGCATCGGTAGAGGAAAACAGACTTAGGTTTGTCATAAAAAACAATAAGAATTTAAGGTCAGAGATTTACAAGGGGATTCAAGATGCACTGCACAAGGGTGATGTTGATGGGAATAATGTTGGTAAGATAGTTATTTTACCTGCTAGCTTTACAGGAAGTAAAAGATACATGGTACAAAATTACCAAGATGCAATGGCAATTTGTAGGTTCTATGGGCCACCGGACCTCTTCATTACTTTTACTTGCAATCCTAAGTGGCAGGAAATAGCTGACGCTCTTGCTTTTATTCCAGGGCAAAAACCAGAAGCTCGACCTGATATAGTAAGTAGAGTTTTCAAACTCAAGGTGGAGGAACTTGTTTTTGTGTTGAAGAAGGGTACTTATTTTGGCAAAGCACAAGCAGGTATGATTATTATTAGTGGTTTATGAAATATTGTTTTAGTTGAAAAGATATATAATGTAAATCCACGTTATTATGCAGCTTTATGAACATTTGCTACGTGTTAATTCGATAAACATAATGTTACCAAATTAGTTAACTATGCCTAGAGATATATTTTGCATGAAAAATATATGGTATGTGATCGTGTGGTTAGTAATTGTCTACTTTCAATTTATGAGAATCTAGTGGTTTGTAAATATTTGTTTTAGTCAAACAAGAGAAAATATCTGCCCTTTTCTTACTGTTACATACATCCGCTATTTGCTGGCCACTCTGGATGTAGCAGGATCCATCTCCATTCGCCCTATCTCTTGTTCTATTTGTTTGTCCTATATGCAATTTCTATATCCTGCCTCACCTGTTAGTAGGCATGCATTTAGTTGTATGTCATCTATGCTTTTGACCTATATAATTACACAACAAGATTTAGTAAGTTTAACATGCCGCTAATTACAATAATTTTAATTGACATGTTAGGGCCTTTTGAGTGATGTGTGTAACTAAAAGTGTAGAACCATGTTATGTTTATTCATCATCATCTTGTATGATTGACAACTAATGTATTATATAAATTTTGTGGTCCTTCGACATCTATTGGATATAGTATATTTATTTTTTTATTACCTTACCAGTTTTCTTTATATTTCAGTGCTCTACACAGTGGAGTTCCAGAAGCGTGGTCTACCTCACATCCATATTTTGGTTTGGCTACAAGGTAATACCAAAGACCCACACCCTTCCTATGTTGATTCGATAATATGTGCAGAGATACCCAATAGGTCATGTGATCCTGAGGGTTATAACCTTGTTGATGAGTTTATGGTGCATGGTCCTTGTGGGGATCAAAATAAAAAATGTGCATGCATGAAGGATGGTAAGTGTTCAAAATTTTTTCCAAAAAGCTATCAGGATGACACAATCGTGGGTGAGGATGGTTTTGTCCAGTATAGGCGTCGTGCAAAGATAAGTAATTTTGTTGAGCGATATGGGATTAAACTTGACAACAGTTGGGTTGTGCCATACAATTTGAAATTGTTAAAGCGCTTTAAGGCTCATATAAATGTCGAGTGGTGTAATAAGACACACCTTATCAAATACTTGTTTAAATATATCACAAAAGGCCCAGATCGTGTTAGAGCTGTAATTGAGAGCTGTGACGCTCATGACTCTACTAGTAATTTACATACTGGAGTTAATAGTAGTGACATTAGTTCAGAAACCATGAGTATGAAAGAACAGCCTAAAGATATTGATGAGGTTCGAGAGTATATTGATTGTCGTTATTTATCTTCGCATGAGGCTGTTTGGCGTTTGTTTGAATTTGATATACACTATAGAACACCATCGGTTGAGAGATTAGCTGTACATCTTCCCTTGATGAATAACATTGTGTACCCAGCTAAGAGACCATTAGTTGATATTGTAGATGACCCCCGTTCAAGAAAAACAACTTTGACCGAGTGGTTTTCAGCTAATGAGATATATCCAGATGCCCGAGAGCTAACATATATAGAGTTCCCAACAAAGTGGGTTTGGAACAAAAAGAAGAAATGCTGGCATTCTCGTAAGAGAGCCAAAAAATTTGGCTGGGCTATCTACATTAATCCTACTTGTGGTGAGCTCTATTACCTTCGTATGCTTCTAAATGTTGTCAAAGGGGCTACATCGTATGAGGATCTGCGAATTGTTCATGGTGTTTTGTACCCATCATTTAAGGATGCATGTCAAGCACTTGGTTTACTTGGTGATGACAATGAGTGGTGTGAGGCTCTTAGGGAAGCATCTATGTGGGGTTCAGCAGCTCAGATGCGTCAACTATTTGTTACTATGGTCCTTTTTTGCTCTGTTTGTGATGCACTGTCTTTGTTTACTGATTTCTATGTTTACTTCACTGATAATATCCACCGTAAAATTCAGAGAATAATACAGTTGCCTTCATATATAGTTCCAGATCAACATTTAAAAAGTCATGTTTTGGTGGAGTTTGATAATCTGTTTATTAAAAGTGGTGCTTCCATGAGTGATTATGGCTTACCTAAACCTGATCCTAACCTTTTAAGCAAAGTAAGAAACAGGCTGTTAGCTGAAGAAACGGCATATGATATTGCAAAGCTTAAAAATGAGCATGACATTATGATCAAGCAACTAAATGAGGAACAGAAGCATATCTATGATACTGTCATTTGATCGGTCTACGGTGAAACAGGAGAATGCTTTTTCGTGTATGGGTATGGTGGCACTGGAAAAACTTTTCTTTGGAATACTATTATTTCACGTCTACGGTCCGAAAAGCTTATTGTTCTTGCAGTGGCAACTTCTGGGGTTGCTTCACTCTTGCTTCCGGGAGGTCATACTGCACACTCCCGATTCAAAATCCCTATAGTCATTGACGAGGCATCAGTGTGTGATATCAAGAGAGGGACATTCCTTGCTGATTTAATAGTGCAGTGCTCCTTGATAATATGGGATGAAGCCCCAATGACCCACCAGTATTGCTTTGAATCGCTAGACCGCAGTATGCGTGACATTCTTGGTAAAATAGATCCTTCAAATTTTAATAAGGTATTTGGCGGAAAGACTATGTTGTTTGGTGGAGATTTTAGGCAAGTATTACCGGTAGTCGAGGGTGGGGGTAGATTGGATACAATAAATGCATCAATAACTAATTCATACCTATGGAGTTATATTAATGTCCTACGTCTAATGGTAAACATGCGATTGCTTGGGATGGTAGAAGGTGGTTTACCAGCTAATCAAATAAAAGAATTTAATGACTGGGGGTTGAGTATTGGTGATGGCACTGCAAAAGGTAGTTCACATAGTGATGATGGAGACTCTGAATGGATTGAGATACCAGATGACATCTTAATTCCAAAATTGGACTCTGCTATTGATGATATTGTTAAATCTACTTATCCAAACCTCAACGTATCATATTCCAATCCTGGCTATCTAAGGGAAATGGCTATTATTGCTCCAAAGAATGATACTATTGATGAAATCAACAGCCATGTTCTTTCTTTGGTCCCTGGCCATGAAAAAAAATTACCTTAGCTCAGATACTTTGGTTGAATCCTCTAGGGGACATGGTAATCTGGACCTACTCTACCCAGTTGAGTTCTTAAATTCATTGCAATTTAAAGGCATTCCTCCTCATAGACTTGTCTTGAAGGTTGGTTCACCTGTGATGTTGTTACGTAACTTAAATCAAAGTGCTGGACTTTGCAATGGCACGCGGCTTATAATAACACAGCTAGGTGATCGAGTTTTAGAGGCTGAAATTATTACTGGCTCACATATTGGTCATAAAGTCCTCCTTCCTCGAATCACATTGCACGTATCAAGCACTAAATGGCCTTTTGTTCTTAGTAGACGACAATTTTCTGTTCGACTTTGTTATGTAATGACAATTAATAAGAGCCAAGGGCAAACTTTGCAGAATGTTGGTTTGTACTTGCCATGTCCAGTTTTTACCCATGGACAACTATATGTGGCTATATCCCGTGTCACTTCTAGAAATGGGCTTAGAGTTTTAATTGACAGTGACATGGATTCCAGCTGTAGTGTTACTCAAAACATTGTTTACAAAGAGGTTCTACAGTCTCTTTAGTATCTCCCTTTCCATGCATGTTTCCAGCTTTTTTTGGCTCCTCTTGGTTTCTCGTTAGTTTCCGAATTTGAGCATCCCTTGTTTTTCTTGAGCTTTCCTGTGTTCTCTTTCTACTCATTTGTTATCTTTTCTTGTGATGTACAGCTTCACCATCATATTAATTAGTTGTAATATATCTAATCAGTTTGTTCGTTCTCGTCATTTCACTTAAAAGCTTCCGATGGAGTACAGTATATTATCCCAAATTAATCCCACTAGGCATAATTGGCGCATAAAGGCTAGAGTATCTAGGTTGTGGCATCTATCTGGAATTTCCAAGGGAAGAGGTTTTAGTGCTATGGAGCTTATTTTGATGGATGAAGAGGTACAGAACTGATGACTACATTCATTATATATTAATTTATTTATTTATTTTGCATAATATATGTATGCCATCTATTTTATTTCCCATGTACGGTATGGATGTCTTAGGGGGCAGGCATTACAGCTTGTGTAGGAGAGAATGAAATACACAAGTTTTCAGAGTCTATAATGGAAGGACATGCCTACTTCTTACGGAATTTCCGTGTTAGTAACCAGACAAGAAAGTTCAATGCTGTGCCTAGCAAATACACTATCTTTTTTACACCATGGACCATTGTTGAGAAATACCTACAGAGGTTCTGGCAATCTTCCTTTTACATTTTTAATTTTTTGTGGACTTAGAAGAAAGAGCAAAGCATCCAAAAGGTTTTAATAGGTATACTTCCTTGAATTTTTATAATGTTCTGTTTTTATTGTTCATCTAGTACATTTTTTTAGATGCAACCACATAATACCATTTTTCCACATAAAAATGCAGATGTTATTGGACACTTACGGTTGTGCACCCACTGATACAAGGCAACAGTTTGAATGGTCCATCTGTTTAGGCAAAATGTGGAATTACGAGACTGAGGTCTATTTTCTCTCCAATTAATTTTCTTGGCACATTGTGATTTCAAAAAAAATAGTTCAGTGTTTCTTATCAATAATCTTACAGTGACCGGCTTTTGGTGATCACTTTATGGGCTGAGCATGCAACTTCTTTTGAAGATCAGTTCCTTCTTGAAACTATCTGGTAAAATGAACCAGTTGTAAATTGTTTTGCTGGGCTTTAAATACAAAACTCTTCTTGGGTGAGCTTTAGTTTGTACATACCTTGCGTAGATGACGTGCTATATATAGCCAAGAACTCTAAGAAATATATGCCTATTTATAGATATTTTATAAATATGTAGGTGTTCCAAGCTATCGGAGCAGTGCTGGCAAAATGGTACATTAAACATTGATATTCCAGAGGTTAATGCCTTCCGTGCAAGGTACTACGTTTGATTCAGTACTTACACTTCCTCTTGTCAGTAGTATATATGAATACAATGTTTTGCCCATAATGTAATTTTTGCGTCGATATGTGCTTCCGCAGCCTACAAGGAAGAGGTTGTGAGGTACTTCTCCTACCAAGTGATGGTGATGCCGGCACTAGGAATAATGATGAGGCAAATGCTAATAGGAAGTCTATAATCAGAACTTTTTATCACTGAATCCTCACGACAACAATGTAAGCATGATTGCTACTAGATAACTTACTATTTTTTTGCCATATATTATTTTGAAATTGGTCCTTCGCTGGTTTTAGGATGTACGCTTCACTTGCGATGCATGTATAAAGGAAATTGATGTCTCAAGTGGTTGGGTGGTATAAAGGTTGCAGTATTTTGCAGGAAGGGTGTAAAGCCGACTCTTCAAGGATTTGAGTGTGTTAACTATGACACCACAGAGCCAATAATCGTAACCCAGGTCACCTTGCTTTTCTTTAGTTCAGCACCACCATATACATGTAACTTTATGCTCCTTAAATTTAGCAAGTTTTTCACTGCACAACTACAAGTAAACGTTGTGATCAGAGGACAGCACTGGCCGTGCGAAAATATTCATGTTTGGTGGCGTGGCAGAGCAAGTTGTAGCGTGGACGAAACAGCTTGCCGATCTTAGTCAAAAAAAGTTCATCCAACCAGATTTTACTGCCTTCGCCCCTTCGTGCTCTTATTGGTCGTAAGTATGTGTTCCAGGTAGTCATAAGTGAGCAAACCTTTCGGACAGGACAATTGTGCTTTCAAGCTAGGAGGGTGTTTAATCCACCCCTATTGATCGGGCAACAAGATGGTGCTCATGCTACTCCTGGAGAAAATCCTGGCAATGTTGTAACTTTTGCTAGAACATCAGGTGCTGGAAACAAGAACGACGATTCAGTCATCTGGTGTAACTGAAATCCCAGTAGATCCTAAAGGCAGCACTACCCACCGCCACTTGTTTCTCCCATGATTGTTTTTGGAAAAATTCACCACAGAAGGGGAATGAGATTCCCTGAAGAACATGGTTACGCACCATTTTACTATGTCCCCGCTACATGTAATACTATTTAGTCTCACAACAGACTTATCCTATCGCCAAATATCCTTCTATTCATTTATCATTCTTTAGATCATTTGATAATATTATATATTTGTGCTGTAGAACTCCACTTAGCAAGCGTTTAGGTCTACTCGTAAGGAACTATTCTCCACAAAGAAAAGGGAAGGCAATAGGTAACTTTTGTTAGTTTAATATGGCATGAATAACTAACTATGTTAAATAATAATACAATGATTATAAAATAATAATATAATATTAACTACAAGTGTTTCCAATTCAGTGATGATTGAGCTCATGTTTGCTGATCTGCATCGTCAGCCACCTGCAACTTCTTTGATACATCGGCTGGTTGTTTGTCCACTTGTATTATCAGTGTCTTCATATTACTCTATGTACATATAGGAATAAATGGGTGTGCTCTAGTATATTGGACTTAAGAGCTTGTGTGCAGCCTATATATAGGGCCTATTTATATGTTTGTTTGGTGATGCATGTATTAGAAGTTCACCTGATCGACCACCTGTAGAATTAATAAATGTACTATAGTGGTTAAAATGGCCTTTTTGTCGGAACAAGAAGGTGAACTGGTTTCTTGATGTTAAGTTTCTATGTCATGTAAGATAAAAAGACATCTTCAATTAATGTTCTGCACTTCAACATTTACTCAAACCTTTCTATTCCCCCCATTGTATGGCCACGTGTTTCGTTCTCCCCTCGCCCTGGGGGCAAAGTTTCGGAATTTGCCGGAGCCTAGCGCGAGGGCCGCCGGGTTTTAGCGCTACTCGGTTGCCGAGGCCAGATGGTGGGTCGTGTGACCGCACCCTGGCACTTTCGATGCCCCGGGTCTCGAGCAGGCCCCCCATCGGGCCAGCCTAGATTCCCATGGTGGGCAGCGGTGCTCGGCCTAGGCAGCTCCACCCGACCACCGCCGAAGTGCCGGTGCTCCGCTATCTGGCGACCCCCCACGCCAGTCTTTTCCAAGTGGCCTCCTGCCGGGGGCCAGTAGCGCTCGGCGGCATGGAGGGCCTCCGGGCCCGGAAGACGGACTTAACCATTCCACAAGACTCGCGCTCAGTTGCTCGCGGTCATCGGGGACCGAGTTCTGGGGCGGGCAACTATACACGCTCGCTGCCCTCGGGGGCCGAGCTCCGGGGCAGGTAGCTACCCCAGGCCCCGAAAAAGGGGACTTAAGCCCTACGGCCATTCACAGGCTGCTGGGTTCGGGGAGTCCGGATGGCGCCTGGTACTCGACATTCTCTGGGCTCGGGAAATCGAGAAAAAAAAACAACAGCAGGCAGACAATAAGCAACTTCCAGAACAACACAATAAGCAAAGTGCAAAATGTAAACATGATTATATACATATACAAATGTTTCTCTTTGTACAGAATAGGTAAATCAGAGCACAAGCACGAGCGGAGGCCGGGAGATGTCGTCATCCAGGGGGAGGTCACTCTTCTTCCTCGGATCGGACCCCGGGCGGTGTCAGAAGGGGACTGCCGTCTTCCTCGGACTCCTTGTCGGTCATCGGCTCCACGAGGTGCTCGCCGGGGTCGAAGAACCCTACCACCGTTGCATGCGGCCTTGCCCATGGCTTTTTCGTGCCTCCTCTTTCTCTTTGGCTAGGAATCCCTCGAGCACCGGGGCGAGGAGAAAGTCGCGTCCCGGCCTGGTAGCACCCGAGAACATACTCCGCCACCGCGCGCCGATATAAGCTTTTTCCTTCCTTCACCAGAATTCGTGAACTTGCTGGGGAGCAAGTCCAGCGTACACAGCAAATCGCCGAGCTCACACCAGCTCTTGCCACCCCTGATGGGCCCCCCCAGTTTCCATGGAGGTGCCCGGACGCCAATGCGGTGGAGACACCTCCAGACCCTGAAGGACGCCAGCAGGCTGCGAACGTCGCGGTCGCCATTCTTTTCTTTTCGGAGGGCGAGGCATTTTGCGCCATGTTTGAGCTGTTTTTTCTGCCTTGGCTACTTCTCGGCAAGCTCGCTGCACTCATCGGTGTCGGGAGCCGCTTGATGCAGCCCGCGCCGGCGCCCACGCGCCACGGCCTCGAAGTCGGCCGCGCGCTTCCGGGAGGCCTCGGCCTCCGCTCCATCTCCGCCAACCGGGACTCGGCAGCCTTCACCGCTGCCTCACGCGGGGTGAGGGAGTTCTCCTTGTCCTCCACGGCTGCCTTCCCGCCTTGCGAGGGCCTTGCCTTGGCGTCGATGTTGGCGGCAGCAGCTTCACCTGCTTGCCTCGCGCCTGTGGTCGGCTTCCCACTCCTGGAACCTGGTGTGTGAACGCCGGAAAACCGCCGGGGCCGTTCGGGCGTCTGGGAGACAGCGAAGGCCTGGAGATTTTCTAGCTTCACCCAGTGCAGGTCCTAAACTCTTGAGGTTCGTAGGCGTGGCCAGTCAATTTGACCTCTGCAATTGACAAGGAGAAAAGATGTCAATTCGTGAGCCAATCTTTACCAACGGCTGAAGCCGGCTTGGACTCATCTCATCGGCCGATGGCCGATACCGCACTGTAGCACTTATATCATCGCTAAAAGCCGATGACGGGCGAAAAAGAGAGCAATAACATTTATAATAAACATGAGTATTGCACTAGCCGATCATTGAAGGGATGCTCAAAACCGGCTATAAACTGGGATAAATAAACAGGCAAAATACTACTCAGTAAATAGATTAAATAAACTCCAGCCGATCATTAGTTTGAAGTTACTAAGTATTGCTGTAAGATACTGCCGCGCCGCCCCTACTTCTGTTACTGCCCCATGCTCACATCGGCTCCCGGGATCTTCATCCGCTGTCTCCCGTGCCGTGCCCGGCCGTTCTTACTCTATGCTCGTGCCGGGTCTTTGTCTACCTTGAGGTCCTTAACCGCCCGGGAACTTGGCTGAGGTCGTGGCCAGGAACAGCTTGTGAACTCGGTGAGGTGGTGCGGCACGAAGAAACGTTGGTGCAGCAAACTCCGCTATGGGCAGAGGTAAACCAAATCGGGCTAGCCTTAGCCGATCGTAACAGTACGCAGGCAAGAAATGTATAACAAAGCAGCCAGTATAATCCGGCTGTATTTAAAACGAGGATAACTTATCGGCTAAGCACTTGATAACAACATCGCATAAACCACTCGGCTTATTAAGAAATACACATTATTATTTAGTCTATTTAAATCGGACCAACCGTTGCAAGCACAGACTGATTAATATAACGAGATCTCGAAGGCCGAATAGATCTAATGCAATCGTGATGGTATACTGAATAACTTTGTCGGCTATACACCTCCGATAAGACGCTTTGCACATAAAGTATCGACTTAGCAGGAGCGATTTAAACGCTAGCAGTTTAGTAGGTCGGACCTAACCGATGCAAGCCACAAACTGACGATAAACCGCTCCCAGTGAGCCGATACGATCTTACGTACGCACGCGGATGTGATATACCTAATGCAATCTATGAAGATCAAACTGAAACTGATGCAGCCATAGAATAACTAAAAAGTATATCGTGGATAAGCCGGAACTACCATAGGGAACCGACTAGAATATCGGACCTAACCGAGGAAGTCCTAGCCAGAGAAAAACCACAGGAGTAGGAAGAAAAAAACCCCTATTGGGCAAGGGGCCCCAAACCCCCCAAAATGACGAGACCCCTTACCCTCTCGCAGGAGTTCGGAATGCCTAGAGCCGATGTGCAGCCCAGCAGACTCGCGAAGCAGGATCCCGTCGAAAAAAAGGGTGGCGATACGCACCGAAATTGTTACGGGGGTTGAAAAACCCAAGAGTGATGATGGGCTTATACATGGACCCGGTCCTCCCAAGAAAGTACAGGGCGTACGTATTTGTACCCCGAGTACATGAAAAGTAAACCTATATTTTTGAGCCACCAAAAGGACAAAAAGGCATTTTGGTACATGATTTTCGCCAATAATTAGAGCAGTATCTAACCTGAATTTTCTAACGCCACATAAAAAGGGCTCCTGACCGAAACACGAGGTCAGGTTTTCCTAAATATAAAAGAGCAGCTTCCTAATTGCCGCCCCCTATGCATAGGTACCCACCCAATGTAAAATTATACTTGTTCGCAGGCAGCCAAGGTCTATCCGGCTCCTTCCCGTAATCGGTCTCTTCTGGGAATCCCGAATTTCTGTTAGTAAAAGATATAACACTGCAATTTCTTCCTCGAGGGTTTTAGCCGGTCCCCAACCAAGAATCTGACACCTATATGGTTCTTTGCCTTTTTTTGTGTTTAAAGTTTAAAACATACCCAAATTTTTGGCGTTAAACACATGAGCTGCCCGCCATTCCGCAAAGTTTGGGATTATTCTATTTTCTTTCGTTTTGGCCTCACATATTTCTTCCACATGCCGAGGCGGGCCCAAGGTTAGCCCACTTGCATAGATTGTTTGAAACAAAGGGCGGCAGTGCCAACGGCCTCTGATTCCCGCCTGTTTATCGGGTCATATATCTCTATAAACGCTTTCGCTCCTCCACGCTAGCCTTTTTTACGCTCCCTTCATCATCACTTCAGAGCTTTTTCCCGCCACCGCTCATCTCCCTCCAACAACTCCGTCAAGCTCTAGCAGGAACGACCCAGTTGTTACGAATCATTGCAGCCCCTTTCTTCAGTCGTCAATTCCTGCATCTTCTCCTCTCTTGCGATGCATATCCCAGCATCCGCCAGTCCCTGAGGTAATCTTCTACCCCCACCATCTGTTTTTCAAGCTACATAGCCCCCGATCTACAGCCCGATACGAATCCGATCTGCTATGTTCTTTAGCCTGTTCTTCGTCGTGTTCTCGTTTACTGTAAGCATCTTAGAGGGTCCCCTCTCCACCAGATCCTGATTTCGGCGCCGAATTACCCAGTTTTTCTATCATAGGCCCGGATCCCCATGTCATTTGGTAGCTCTCAAGACCCCACAGATAAAAACAACTCACATCAGTGCCGAAACCTTTAAAAAACACAAACTATTCCCATTCATGTAGACTCGGGCTATGCTGGTCATTTCGTGACTGGACCAATTTCATATCAGCTTCGTGCGAGGGGGCAAAAACCCCAACAGGTCTGGATTTTTGGGCCTCTCGAGCAAGTTTCCTGGATGGAGAGATTGGTATACCAGAGGGGCCACACGCATCGCTGTTGAAGAGAACCACTTGGAAGACACACATACTCGCCACTACATCAATCTCTCTCTGGCCTGATATGGAATCCAGGAATGAGCCTCTACTCGCATCGGCCTATCACTACTGGTCCGATGCCCTCAATGCCCTTCATGATTCGGGCATGGGCCGATGACCCACTTTTGCTAGATGTGACCAGAACTCTGCTGCACAGCTGCCTGGATACGACGACCAGCTACGAGTCAACCCGCCCTTCAATACTCCAACAAGGTTTTAAGAGAGGCCTGCATCATCGGCTCCACACAAAAAACATCAAAGGCGGCTGGTCTTCAGGGTCCGTACCACTATCAAGAAGCCTCCACAACAAGGAAACTGGATCCAGTTGGAGGGGGGGGAAAATGATCAAGGAACATGTTGTCTTTCTGAACTGTGTTGGAACGGTTTATCCGTTATGGTGGTGGCAAAAAAAACCTCGAGGGCGCCTGACGACCAACATGCAATGTAAATCTGGCATTAGCCAGGCGAATTGGACCGATAGGAAACAAATTCCGCTTAAAGGGTGCACTATCTTCGCCTTGGCAGCCCACTTACCATCTGCTCCATCAAGTAGCGACCAAGCTATCACCGGCCGCCCGTCGGCCCATATCGGAGGCCCTTGGTGGTTTTGGTGCAGCTTTGGTCAATGTCTACACCTCCAAGGCCTTCTCTGGGACTCTTTCTCCGATCATTCCTTTCGGCCGATTAACGACGAAGACCAAGAACCTATCTAACCGGCCGAGAACCTGCTATGGGCGAAGCCGCATCGGCCTGTCAGGTGGCAAGATTACCTCGCTGGACTTAGCCAATGGTTCAAGGGCTTTACTACGGCTTCACCAGAGAAGGCTACAACTATGGTTTCGCATACAACGATGCGTCGTCGTTCGAGATGGCCTTCCAACTTTGATCCCTGAATGCCTTGGTGAACAATGAGTCGAAGCCATAATTATTCGGCCATCACCCCTCGTCTGTTGCCAACTGCTTTTCTCTGGGCCGAACACACGATCGTATGAGTTCTACGCATACCATGGTCAGGCTTCCCCCGTCAACTTGTTGCTCGGTTCACTCCCAATCGCCTATTCTTTATTGAAAACTCCAGGCCCAGGGCAATGTCCCCAACGCCCTTACGAAAATATGATCGGATGCGGACTTGACAGAATCCCTAACTCTTAGTGCCGCCGAGGTGACTATCTGCAACGGGCCAACACAAAGCTTTTAGACCCGTGTGGTCCAGAATGGAAAAAACATTTTTTCAGTTTGGCGCCATTCACTACTGGTTCTCGTCTTGATGCCGACTATGTCGAATCTGTGCCGAGGTACCATCCCATACGTTTTTAATCATCCATTTCCGATCATCCTCTCACACTTGAATCTTGTAGGTGCTGACGTCGAGCCCCCACAAGAAAGGCAACGCGGTCGGGCTATTGTCCGATTCTGTATCACCTCCATCGGCCACTCCAAACTTAGGGCGCGACGCTCCATCTCCATCGGCCTAATCCTCAAGGGCCTCGGCCGATAGGACAAAAACGGAAGAAGTTAAGCGCATCGCCCCCTCTCAAAGAAGCGAAAACCGATGCCGATGTCTTTGCCCCCTAACCGAGCCCACCCTTCTCTCACCAACATCGCTTCCCTTATCCTCCTCAGGTATGTCGCTAAGTCTTGACATTAGTACCTGTCTCTTATTCATCTTACTAGTTTCCTTCCCCAGCTCGAGTCCATCGGCTCCAGAACCTCAATCTTCTTCCGACATCCCTTCCAATGCACTGAGCGATGGTTCTCAGTTGCCCCCACTCTCGGCACCTAAGTCCTCCAGCCGTCGGTGAGACTGCTCCGACCCCCATCGGGCTGACATGGACCCCTCCGAAGAACATCCTATTCAATACCCACTGAAAGCCGATGCCCGACACCGAGCTGCTATGTCCCTTCAATCAGATGTAACTCCCTTTTTATGCCCCATATCTTTGCTTTAGCTTTTTTATCTGATCCCTTTACCGATGCCAATTTTTTGCAGTCCTTGCCGATTGTTTTCCTTTGACATCGGCAAGTACTGGAGGTAGAAAGATGGAACAGCCACCCAGCGCAGCATCCAATACCGTCGTTTCCCAGCCGTTGCGCGACTATTTAACAAAGCCATCAACAGTCGGCTGGAAAACCAATTGATGCGCTAAGTGGACAGAACTGTTGGGCCCGATTCGGGCAGACTCGCGCAAGAAATTGAACACCATCTTGCCCGATAGAAACTCGTCGCGGCGTTATACCCTGCAGCATACCTGGAGTCTCATACAGGTTTAAACTCATCAAAGCCTTAGGACATCGCATAGCCGTCGCGCTGATGCAATAGAAGATCACGAAGACATCCAAGCCGATGGAGCTGCTAGCCCAGACGAGGAAACGACTTGATGATATGAGCAGCCGCCCCCCAAGAGCCTCCAACCCAAGCTAGATCAAACTGAAAAGAACAGGAGGCGATTTGCTGCAGAACTTGAAAAAGTTCGCAGGAATCTTCGAGCCACAGAATCCCAGCTCATCGGCTGCCACATAGCCCATCCAAGACCAAGCAGGCTTATAGGTCGCTGCGACGGTGCGTCAAGTCATTCATCGGCGAAGGAACTTAAAACCATTCCGGGCTTCCAATGAAGACGACATCCGGGCCATCA
>RYFJ01001923.1:0-180824 GCA_003991445.1 Oryza meyeriana var. granulata
TTAGTTGGGATTCTGTATGCTGTGAGTCTTTGCGAACTTTTTTCAAGTTCTGCAAGCACAATCGGCCTTCCCTTTTTCTTCAGCTGGTCTAACTTAGTTGGAGCTCTTGGGCGGACAGCGGCATCATCATCAACTTTTTCTTCTCTGGCTTGGCGCTAACTAGCGGATCGCTTGGATGTCTTCGGTGGTCTTTTCTGTTGGTCCAGCGCGATCGGTTATGCGCTGCCTGAGTTTTGATGAGTCTTGAATCTGTGGCTTACAAGTATGCTATCAGGGGGTCAATGCATCACAAGTTCTTCGGTGCAGGTGGTGTTCAATGTCTGCAAATCTTGCCCGGATTGGCCACAGTCTTCTAACAGTGCGTTGATACGGATTTCCAGCCGGCTGATGATGCTCGTTAAGTACTCGCGCAGTCGCTGAAGGACGGTTTTGGAGGCCGCACTGGTGGTCGGTAGCTTTCTCTACCTCCAGAATATTGACCGATGTAAAGGGAACAGTCCGGCCAAGGACTGCAGGTTGACTCGGTGAGCGATCAAAATAAGAGATTAGAAGCAAAATTTGCAGCATATAAAAGGTTACCTGCGAAGGACATCAGCGGCTTGAGTGACATCGGCTTCGGGGGGATGAAATGGGCTTTCCTTCGAGGGGGCCGATGTCACCGATGAGTAGGACAGTATCATCAGCAACCAGAGGACTTGGTGCTGAGAGGGGAGCAGTTGGAGAGTCATCGGCCCCAAACCCCGCCCTTGGGGGGGAAAAAGGGACGTCAGAGGGTGGTGAGGTTTCTGGAGCCGATGATTCAGCTGAAAAAGGTTTTGGCTAAGCATAAAATAAGGAAAGTGGATGATAATAATATAAGGCTTGGCGCATACTGAGGGACGAAGGGAGCCGATGTGGTCTGGCGGAAAGAGATTGGCGTCTGCAGCACATCGGCATCGTCTTTCTGTTCTTTGGAGGAGTAAGGACGATGCGCTAAAACTTCTTACGTTTTTGGCCCATTGGCCGAAGGCGCCTTGAGCAGAGCCTATGGAGATGGAGCAATACGCCTAGAGTTTGGGGTTGGGCTGAGGAGGTTGATACTGGATCAGCCGACCGCTGTAGCTTGTTCTTGGGGGGGTTCAACGCTGGCGCCTGCAAAATTGGGGTGAGAAGTGGTTTGAAGAAAGGCGATTATAAGCTTGCAGGTGTTACTCGTCGTCTCGGATTCAACATAGTCGGCGTCCCAGACGGAACAAGTAACAGGCGGGTGCTAAGCAGAACAACGGTGTTTCTTCCATTCTGACCACCATCGGACCAAGAGGCTTGGTGTTGGCAGTGGCAGATGAACACCTCGGTGGCGGCGGCTAGCAGGAGGGAGTCTGTCAAAAGACCTGCAGGCGATCAGTATTCCAGGGCGCTGGCCTGACCGTGCCCCGGGCTTGGAGTTTGTCGATGAGAATAGGCCTATCGGGAGCTTTGACCAAGCCGAATGGCGAGAAGCCGACTGATGGATGATCAGATCGTATGGGGGCGTGGCTGAGTTTTGCCCCCAGAGAAAGCCGGTTGGCAGCGACAAGGACTGGTACGATAGGAATATGGCTTTAGGCTTATGCATCATTCAGAGCTTTGAATGGATCCAAGTTAGAGGGCAATCATCGCAATGATGATACTATTGATACGCAAAACCAAAGAGTGGCATCCCTGGTAAAGCCGTAATAAAACCCTTGAACCTACTAACTTCAGCGGGGGTTATCTTGCCCGCCAGAAAAGGGCCGATGCAAGCTTCGCCCATAGAGATGCATCGGCGGTAAACAGGGTCTTGATCTTCTGGGTAATCGCCGGGAGGATTGCTTGAGGAGAGAGGTTTCTGGAATTAGTTGGAGTATAATAATATTGAGCCAGAGCCTGAACAAACCACCAAGGACCCCAATGTGGGCCGACGGGACTGGCCAGCCGATGGCTTAGTTGCCACCTGGTGAAGTAGCTGGTAAGGGTTTGGCGCCAAGGAGATAGTGCCCCACGGAATTGTTTCCTATGCAAGCACTCGCCAGGCATTGCATATTGGTCAGCGCGGGCAGGGTTGCACCACCAGAAGAGCACTGTTCCAACCACAAGTTTCGAAAAGAGACATGCTCCGATCATCAACCGGTCAGTTCCTTTGTTGTGGAAGAAGGATATTACTGGACCAGCCGCCGATGTTGTTTTTTGTTTGAAAGGCCGGTGAGCAGGCTTGAACCGAAGTTTGAAGGGGGTTGATGTATGCTTGGTCGTAATCCCAGGCAGGTGAATTCGGTCCACGTCAGCAAAGTGGGGGTCATCGGCCCATGCCCGAACATGAAAGCTTGAGAGCATCAGACCAGTAGTATGAGACCGATGCAAGTAGGGACTCGTTCCTCCATATCAGCCGGGAGAGATGATGCAGTGGCCGATGTGAGATTCTTCCAATAGGTCCTCTTTCAGCCGATTACCCTGAGTAACCAAATCTCTCCACGGACAGCTTACTCGGCTCAGACTCTAAGCTGTTTGTTCAGTCACTGACCAACATAGTCGAGTTTCCTTGAAGGAACGCGTTGGGTTTCGGCACCGATGAAATCGGTGGAATCTTCGCTGCCCATGGGCCATGATAGAAAGCTGGGCGTAATCAGCGCCCGGAATCAAGATTCTGGGCTCTAAGATGCTACAGTAAACAAGAACGACACCAAGAACAGGTGAGAACATAGCAGATCGGGTTCGTATAGATTGCAGATTGGGGAAAAAATCGGGTAGAAGCTTAACTCAGGACTGCAGAATGCCGATGCCACGCGGAAATAGAGAAGTTGCCAGGGATCGAGCGGCCGGAGAGAAAGGTTGCAAGGATTCGTCTGGATTCGCTAGAATGTTGGTGGGATGTGGAAGATGAAGCGGTGGTGCCTCTGTGGATGTGAAAGCATAAAAAAGGCAAGAGACGAAGCGTTTTTATAGATGGTATACAGCTGAGGGCGGGAAAGTTCGAGCCGTTGGCACTGTTTCAACATTTATGGCAAGTGGCTATCTTGGGCCGCCTCGGGTATGGGAGAAACTCTGGAGGCCCAAAATGAAAAGAATTTCGAAGTCCTATTGGAGAACTCCGAAATTGGGGGGAATGTGGTTAACGCCAAAATTTGGTAAGGCCTTGTATCAGATTCGGTCAAGGGAATGATTTAGGTCGGTTTACAGATAATTGGTTTCAAGGAGCAGGCTCCGAGTCTGAGAAGAGCCGTGAAGACCGCGCGTGGCAATTAATACTATAATTTATTAGTAAAGCATTTATCTTTTTTAGGGAACCTGACCTCGTGTCCGGTCAGGATTAGTTAGCGTTTTTCTATATGAATAGGAAATCATATACCGTGTCCTATAAGAATCCATGTAAACTCGGGGTATTATACGTATGCCCGGGGACCTTGTAAATAATCAACCAACAGATCACTACAAAATTCGGCGGCAATCGCCACCCTTTCGACGGGATCACTGCTCTCGAGCCGCAGCTGCATCGGTTAGGTCGAACTCCTGCGAGAGGGTAAGTCTCGTCACCTCCCGGCTAACCAATCGCTAGGACTTCCTCGGTAGGTCCGATATTCTAGTCGGTTTATGGTAGTCGGCTTACCACGATATATTACTCTGTATCTATGCTGCATCAAGTTCAGTTTGATCTCATAGATTGATTAGCGTATATCACATCACGCGTGCATAGAACTGTATCGACTTACTGGGAGCGGTTTTATTCATCAGTTCCGTCTGCAGTCGGTTAGGTCCGACCTACTGAACTGCTAGTGATAAGTCGGTCCTGCTAGGGCGATGCTTTGTGCGCCGGCGTTATCGGAGTGCCATAGCCGGTAAGTACTTTCATCATGATCGCATTATATCTATCGGCCCATTGAGGCATTGTTATGCATTGTCGGTCTGTGCTGCAGCACGGTGGGTCCGATTACTAGACTGACGATAATAGCTTACTCTGATGAGCCGATGGTGTGTTGTGGCGATGGTGTTATCGGAGTGCTTAGCCGATAAGTTTATTCTGTTAAAGCGACTACATTTATTCATAGTCTTTATCCTATATCGCTCTAAATTAGTAATTCGGCTAGCTTATCAATTATTTATCTTTTACGTTATTGCATAACCTTTATTAAATGTTCTTGCTGTATTATTGTTACAATGCGGTTAAGGGCTAGCCTGTTATTTGGGTTTATTTCTGCCGATCCAGTAAAGTACAAGCAGGTCCGGACGACCCGCAGGTGAGGGCCCGGGCATGAGCTGTGGGCAAGGAACCAGTGGTATGGGCCCCGGACAGCGGACGAAGATCCCGGGAGCCGTATAAGCAAGGCCCAGGGCACAGGCCATATCTTCATGGCAACACCAGTAACCTAGACTATGATCGGCTAGGATTTATTTTGATTTTATTTATGCATTTACTGCTTATTTTATCAAGTTTCATAAGCCGGTTTTGAGTATCCCTTCGATGATCGCTAGCACATTTTGTTTTTATTACGTTATTGCTCTTGCGTCATCGGCCTTAAGCCGAGTATAAGTGCTACAAGTGCGCATCGGCATCGCTGATGAAACGGTTAGATCGGCTTCAGCCGATTGGCTCATTGATCTAACATTTTCCTCCTTGTCCAATTAACAGGGTAAATTGCTGGCACGCCCCCCCCCCTAGAACTTTCAAGATTTAGGACTGCACTGGAGTGAAAGCAAATCTCCAGGTTGCGTGTCACAGGAGCGGATAGGCCCTCGGCGGGTTTTTGGCGTAACACTCTACCTTGTCCTGTCCCCCGGTATTATAAGGGGGGCAGGGCCGCGAGGGCGAGATAATTGAGTGATAGACAATCTCCAAGGATACACAAGCTGGACGTAGGGTAATTTCCGGGACTGAACGCAGTATAAACCTCGTGTTCTTGCAATCCCCGAGTTTCTTGCGAGTAGCTATAATCATATTGCGGTGTAAAACATCGACATCATGCGCTGCGTCACATCCGAGGAGGGCACAGATTCTATAGTCTGTCCACTGGGCTTCTTGGGCCCCATCTGGCATGCAGGAGTTAGTCGGAAGCATACAGGCAAGGATTTTCCTGGACACTAACAGTCTTGACCAACGATATGTCGAACATGCAAAGGATGCTAGTTGTTTGCTCGGAACACATCTACAACTCAAGAATTACAAACATTCAATAATCTTGGCCTTTGCAATTTGGGGGCTTGATGGTCGGTGCATTCAAAAAGCACAGGAGGATTCACATACACTGTTTCTTGAGCGGATAAGTTACAAAGTGGATTGAGGCTAAACCGTTGTACATAAAGCGGAAAGGGCAAAAGATTCATCATGATATTATTACCGATTTGGATGTTCCCAACTCGAATATAGGACAACGGCACTCTTCACTGGCGTATTTTTCAAGTTTCTGTGACGATTTTGGCATTAAGACTGTTATGCTTTTGTGGCACACCCATGGAGCAATGAGCAGGTCGAGCGTGCAAACGGCATGGTCTTACAAGGTATCAAGACTAGGTGTTCGACCGACTACAATCATATGTGGGGTGGTGGGTGCAAGAGCTTCCATCCGTTCTCTAGTCTTTATGAACCACAGTTAGTCAGGCAATAGGGCAATCCCCTTTCTTCCTAGTCTATGGTGCCGAGGCTATGTTACCAATCGAGTTGGAGTTTGGCTCTCCATGAGTTCGGGCCCAAACAGAAGACAAGTCCAACGAAGGCCGACTGGTTGAGCTAGATCAGTTGGAAGAAGCAAGGGATGTCGCAACTATCCAGTCGGCAAGATATCTTCTAGGCCTGCGTCGTTATCATAGTCGTAATGTTCATGGCCATGCCTTTTTGGTGGCATATCTCGTTTTGTGGAAAATTCAAACCACAAAAGACAGGCACAAACTATCTCCCTTATGGGAGGGGCCGTTCATTATCGCTGAGGTGACATATCCGGGTGCCTACCGACTGAAGACAGAAGACGGCCTCCTAGTCAATAACTCATGAAACATAGAACAACTACGTCTTTTCTATACCTAAGCATTGTAGTCTTTTCATATACATATAAATAAAGTTTGTTACTGTGACTCACTACACCGATTGTCCCAACCGAGTAGTGAGTTAGGGGCTACATGAGGATAGCATGTCTCTTGTTGTTTATAATGTTTGAGTCTACTTTATCTAAGTCATGAAGTTTTATAATGATTATGCTATGTTTGTGCTGAGTATAGTCTCATGGGACAAACACCTTTTAAAGTCGATCTCAATGTAGTCGGCATAAATCGGCTAGTGGGATTAAACTAATGATGGCTAAGATAAGATCGCATACTCAGCAAGATATAACAACAAACACCAAAAGTATTTACAATATCTACATATTGTTCTTGTCTTCTCATACACCGACTACTTAAAACAAATTTGTGTTTACAATGGCAGATCCTCGGCGATTGCCCTAGCAGTCAGCCTAG
This sequence comes from Oryza meyeriana var. granulata, assembly GCA_003991445.1. Taxonomy (NCBI): domain Eukaryota; kingdom Viridiplantae; phylum Streptophyta; class Magnoliopsida; order Poales; family Poaceae; genus Oryza; species Oryza meyeriana. The sequence goes on from RYFJ01001923.1 coordinate 6,439, forward strand.
CCTGGTTGATCAACTCTAAACCTTCCTCTGGGGTGGTGCCCTCAGCAAATCCCTCACCAATCGCCTCAATATCTACCCGGAAGTAGAGAGACTTCGTCATGACTAAGGCTTGGGAGATCCCCACGGTGGCATGTTATGTGGTGAATTCCTTCAAAATAGCTGGAGCTTCTTCAAGGCGTTGAATCACCTAGGCAGGAGAGCTTGAACTGGACCTGGCTTGGCCTAGCTATATGATGTCTAATAAAGTCTTTGCTAAATCCACTATGGCATCCCGCTAATCCTTTACCACTTTTATCTCCTCGGCAAAAGCGCCGAATTGAGTCTGCGCATTGGTCTTGAAGGCTGCTCATATAAAAGAGAAGACTTAAACAAGTCTGGACATTTAGTCGGGCAGAATGCAAGAGCAGATATGAAGCTTACTTGCGTACTCGGTGTCGACCTTGGACTTCGCCTTCTCGAGCTCCTTCAGGCGTTCAATTTCCAAGGACTGATTGGTCAGATTTGTCTCTAGAGCTACAGCCAAACAAGGTTAAAGATTAGAAACACAAAGAGGATGTTTGGGGATACTTGGGAGAAAGGGAAACATACCTCTGATGGTCCCTATTTTCTCCCAATTCTCATCTCGGAGCTTGTTCACCGAGTCCTTTAGCCAGTCCTCCCTCTCCTTGCTAGTCCACTCTAGCTCGTCCTTGGTGACTTGGAGCTAGTGGAGTTGAGTGAGCTGAGGAGTGAGTTGGGAAAGGACCCTACCCATCATCCCAGATCGATCAACTACTTGTTGCACGAGTCATGTCATAGTCAGACAAGACAAGCTACAACAGCAGAAGATTCCAAGAACCGTTAATCAGTAGACACAGCTAGACGGATTATGTACCTAGATGCTCCTCAATGCTGATATGGCGGCCTCCATTAGCCTAACTCGCTCCCTCTAGGCAACTTCCTTGTTCAGCTCAAAAGTTTGCTCGTCTCCCTCCGGGGAGACCCAATAGAACACTTGAGGAAGTTTGGCAGAGGAGCTTCGAGCCTGGGGAGGTCATCATCTTTTGAGGATGAGGAGAGTGGAGGAGAGGGAGTCCTGGGTCTTGGATCTACTGGCGGCGCTGGCTCCTCGATGGGCTCGGTGATTGGGACTTCGGCTGCAATGTCCCAACTGGGTGAAGTTTGCTGCCTGGCCGAGTGAGCTACTTCAACCTCGGGGGCTAGGGCAGCACTTAGCTCAGGCAGGATCTCTACGGGCTCTACCCCAGTCGAGATGGAGACAGCTACGGGGGTTGGTGGTGCTGTCCCCTTGGGATTAGCGTCACTCGGCTTCCTACTAGATCATGCTGCAATCAAGATGTTGCAAAACAACTCAAGATTTTCTGAAGATTGAGGATTTTCATACCTCTTGGAAGTCTTGAATCTCCACCCCTGTGCTCCAGGGGTGGAGGTAGTCGGCGAGGGGCCCGAAGGCCAACTCAGCGGCGATGCGCCGCCTACTGTTAGGCTCTAGGGCGTAGCAGTAGGTGGTGCAGAACTTGGCCTAGTCAGCACCACACTAGGTATGGCCGACTGAGGCGAAGGTGTCATCGGCAGTACGGTCCTAGGGCTGGTTGGTCCAGGGGCTGTGCTGCTGGGGTCCTTAATCATCGGACCGCCTGATGCCTTACTCGGCATACTCTTTTTCTTGGCCTGGTCCATCATGAGTTGCTTCCCAGCCCTCTTGGGGCTAGGTTGGACTGCTGAAGGGCTGGCCGGCCGCTTTCTAGACCCACTGGCCAACCAGCTAGGAGGGTTCGAGGAAAACTCGGCAAATTCCTGCAAGTGTCACACATCAAAGCAAATTCAATTGGACGGTGTTCATGCCATTCATTGCAGACAAGCATCAAAGATAATGAGAAAACGAGATATTACCACTGACCGGGGCTTGTCTTTGCAGTACGGCTTGGGGGCTTTCTCGGCATCTAGAGTCTTGATGATTCCATTGATGAAGTAGCCAAGCAAGGTGTCAGTGACGACATCCTTGTTGACGAAGTCAGTACACTCCCAAGTTGGATCCTTCTTCCCCTCATAATCGTAGCCAAGGTGAATCCTGACCTTCAGGGGTTGAATCCGTCGGTTCTGGAAAGTCCTGGCCACCCAGGGCCCGGTCAGCCCTATGTTCTTTAGGGCATCTATCATCTCCAACAGCAGCTGCACCTGGACCATCTCCACCTGCGACGGTAGAGCAGTCCAGCTCTCCAGTAACGTGCGGGATTTCTATAACACCTTGAAAATATACCCCATTTAAATAATTGTGGAAAAAGGAATTTAGAAATTAATTTAAAAGCCTTAAGGAGTGCTAGTAAATAAAATCAGAGAAAAGCTACAACAAAAATGGGCTTAGAAATAATTTTGTAAAATATTTTGCTTAATTATCTATTCCCTGAAATTTTCTGGGATTTACTTGATTAAGGGAAGTATTTTTGGTGATTTAAATCAGCTCCACAGCATTTAAATAAAAGAAAATCAATTTACAAACCCTTCCCTCACTCTAGGCCAAATCCAGCCCAACCCTATTCTCCTCTCCCCTTCTCGCGAACGCTGGCGGCCCGTGGCCCACGAGAGCCCACGCCGCTTGCCTTTCACCAATAGGTGGGACCCACATGTCGGATCCATGCCCGACCTCCAGTCGGAGGATTCCTGTGCAGCCCGATGCTGCCGCTGTGAAATCTGCTTTAATCCGCTCGACCTAGTTGAGTTTTAATCTGATTGGTTGAGGAGTTTTGATCCCCAAGACCTCCTCTCCCTTTCCCCTCAAGAAACGCGGCGCGAGATCGAAGGAACTGACGCCGAAAAGAACTCGTGAAGCTTGGGGACTCCAAGAGATAACCTAATCCGCCACGCCGTCAAATCCGAGCCGATCTCTCCTCCCCGCTGATATAAATAGCACCTCTCGGTGCCCCTCTCTCTCTTTCCGCCCCAACCCTAGCAAGTCCTTGCCGTCCACGCCCTAGCACCGAGAGCTTTCTGCTCCACCGTCGCCGCCGAGCTTCAACGTAGCACTACCATCGCCCTAGTGGTCGCCAAACCTTGCCGCTGCTTCTGTTAGCTTTGCCAGAGCACGAGGAAGCTAGGCCAACATCCCCCAGCCACCGGAGACCACTAGAGCCCCTTCGCCGCTGAGGACCTGAACCTTCCTACCGCCAAAAGCTCACCGCCGGTCATCCTCGTTGCCATTCGCCGATGTTCTGCCCTTGGTAAGGTTCGCCCAGGTCCCCTCTATCCATCCCCGTCCTCGCCGCACTCTACCGTGCCGCTGATCACCGGTGACCATCGGTCCTTGAGCCACCGCTGTTGCCGCCGTCACCCGTGCCGTCGTGGCCGCCGACGTGGATACCACGTGGGTGACAGCTCGGCTGCGCCCTGATCTGTTCAGGATCTAATCTGAGCCGTTGATCGCCCCATGAAATCCTAGCCGTCAGATCTAAGTAGGATTAGATCTAAATCACCTTTGATCTACCTTTCAACTCCGATCTCATCTAAGCCGTTCGATCAAATTCCTTTTAATCCGCGCCATTGAAACCCCCGTGCACCTCGATAGACTCGGTCTACCATAGACCCGGGGCTCTCTCTGTTCAGTGGGCCCCATTTATCAGCCATTGGCCCACTCTTCTCTCTCTCCAGTGCTGATGCCATAATTCTTTTCCTAAATTAAATTAATTCATTAATGATGCAATAAATCAGTTTAGTTCATTTAAATAGGCTTTTAAAGGGTTTAAACTTCTAAAATTCATAACTATTTCATCCGAACTCCGTTTAGGGTGATTCAACTTGCAAAATTTTTTAAAAATCAAGATCTACCCGTTAAAAATACAATATTGTACTGCTGATGAGTGCTTATGTACTGTTTTGCTCTTTTTTTATTGCCTTTAGTCGCCGACGTTCCGGAAGAGTCGCAGTTACTCGAGGAGACTTTGGAAGTTTGTTCAAAGCAGTAAGGCAAGTCACACAGATTCCTCAACACCTTTGAGCATATTGTTCCTATGTTTAAAGCTATCTTTTCCTTCAACTATGCATTTATTTTTATAATGTCATCAGGAAGGGAGACCTTTATCCTTGATTATGGCCTTGTTGACTTGATTACCTATTATTGTAACTATGGGACAAATATGACTAGCTAGCTTTATTTATTGGTTAGCTAGAATAATTCTAGGATCCTGCTTAGCCGTACCTAGCAAATTGTAGAATAACTTATGGGCTATAACTTTAATTACAATATTTAGTTCACATGAAATGACGACTCAATTCACGATTGTGGTCACGTGAGGTTAACTTAATGGTTCACTAAAACTTGACTAAATGGTGGGTTGTAAGCACCAGGTTGGCTTTTGTTGCTAGCGGTGCTTATGATGATTAAGGACAGGTTTGTGGACTACTTGTTGCGAAGCATTTACCATACTAACCACAAGCCAGAATGGGCAACGGTTGGGCTTGAAGTGTAGCATGTTCCAGTAGGAGACACCATGGTGTGTTAGTTGATAGGTGGTAGTGTCAATAAATCCACAATGGCAGTGCCAATAAGTCCATAATTGGGAGCCAAAAGTTTTTCTAGACTGGAGGTTGGGCCACCTCTACTGGGAACTTGGCCAGTTGTTTTCTGTTGGACATGTTATGCGAATAGTCCTGTCACAACTCCTTTCCGAGGTACCATGGTGGTACTAAGGTGCACAGTGATGTGTTGTGGGGTTGTGTCTTGTGGGTAAATTTGTACACCTCTGACCAGAGTAAAACTATTCGAATAGCCGTGCCCGCGGTTATGAGCGAGCCTAGCAATGTTTTCTGTAATTAGTCCCACACTGCTTTAATTGATTAATGAATGGTGGAACTTGTATAACTCTAGGTTGGAGTGGTTGGGCCCATACTTTTTTGATGAGCGGTATGGTGTTGACTAATATTGTTTATTAATTAATGTTATATTATTTTCTCTTAAATGTTGTTTATGCAACTTGAGCAATATTATGCCATTCTTTGCTATCCTGTGCACTTGTATATTTGCAATGTGGCTTGCGGAGTATTTCATGTACTCACCTTGCAATCAACAATCATCACTAGAGGAGTACTACAGCGAGGAAGACTTTTTGGAGGACTAAGCGGGAGCCTGGTCAAGTGCGTGGAGTGGGAGTCGTCACGTCGTTTATAGTTTAATTCCACTGCTTAGAACTTTATTATTTTGAGAGGTGTCATTCGGCTCTGTAATAAATACTTTCGTTATATAAACAATTACTTTGTTATCAACTTTGTCAAGTGTGCCTCGGATGATTCCTGGACGGGGATTTTTACACAATAAAACACCTGAATTTTGTATGGAAATTCTGGGTGTGACAATTTCCGGAGAAGGGCGGCAAGGAGGGCTTGAGATTAGAGCAGTAAAACCACTTCTGATGTCACCCTTTCAGCGAGGTCTTCAGGGGAACATGCAAGTAGGCCTTCTTCATCTCATTGCGGACCTGAAGGCCTGCTCCCCCTATCACGTGGATTTTGGATTTGGAGGGTTGTGGCTTGACATGGAAAAGGAAGCGAAAGAGATTGAAATGGGGATCGATCCCTAGGAAGGCTTCACAGAGAGTCATGAAAATGGAGATTTGAAGAATGGAGTTGGGGTTGAGGTGGATGAGCTTGATCGTGTAATTGTCAAGGTGACCGTGGAGAAAATCAGAAGCGGGAAGAGCGAATCCATGGTTGAAGAAAGAAGCAAAGACCATGAGTTCGTGGGGACCTAGAGAGGGGGTCGACTCACCAATAGCAGAGCGCCAGTTGATGAGTTCTTTTGGCTAGAGGCACTTCTTCGTCTCTAGAAGAGCCATTTTCGTCAAGCAGGCATCGAATGTAGGCCACGACCCAGACGATATGCTGGGGATGTCAAACAGAGCTTTCGGCATCGTCGGGATATGAAACTTGGGGGAAGAGCTTCTGGAAGACAAAAATGGATGCGGGGGAGGAGATCCCTATGGATTTCTGTGGGGGAGCTTGAGCTACAAAAACCCCTAGGCGGAGTGGAGAGCGTGAAGTTTGGCGCGTTTTCAGGAAGACGAAGCATTTGGCGAATTTGGGGAGAAAGAGGAATCTTTTCTCTCTCCTACCGCTTATAGGCTTGCGCTGGGTAGCTGGTTTGGGCCGGCTTGCTCAGTAATGGGCCGTAAGATATAAGTTCCTAAATAGCATGTTCTATTGGGCCAACAGCTGTCTATGTTAAAATCACAGTATAGATGTCATTTTATAGGAACCGATTAAAATAATCAGATATGCTTCATGTTAAGCCTAATTGCTGGACACATGTGTTCAGATATCTTAATTATTTGACAAGGTACTGAGGATATATCCTTATAAGGATTAATGGCTGGTCTCCATTAAAATTGGGGATGCAGGTATCTCCCAAGTACACCTAGCCATATATTGGGTTAAAATCCATCAAGTGCTACTTGGCTTACATGCTTAGCCAAAATGCCATTAAGCAAAAATATTTCCAGCTGATCTTTGACTCAGGAATATATCACTCGGGAAATATATCACTCGGGAAAGATTTAAAGGTTAAAGATTTTTAACTCTATGTTTAATTGTTTCACAATTAAGCACAAAGTCGGGGGCTACACCAAATAGGTGCGCCTACTCGGTGCACACTATTCATATTTTTCTATGAAGCCCTTCATAACCTCGTTGCCAGCTGATATGAAGGACTTGGAGAAGAGGTACTCGGACACTGGGTACTCAGGAGCAAGGCACTCGAGAAATCTTCACCAAGGAGGATGAGCACTCAGAGTCAACTGTGACTCAACTATGAAGGTCTCAGGGGCTACAATGGAGGCCATGGACCCAGGGTACCTCATAGAAAGCTTTGTAGCTACTCAGATAGAGGATGGGCCTAATCATGTAATTAGGGATACAATAGGATTTGGCATATGTTACCTTGTATGTCAAGGGAAAGGGTATAGTCCTAGCCGGTTACGTTGTGTTCCTAAAAGGAAATCCCTTGGTTGAGTCCGACTGGGATTCCTACCTTATAACTTTGCCTCCTCAGTATATAAGGAGGGGCAAGGAGCCCCCTAGGGCAGAACGATCTCACCAGAGGAAACACCACAATCTCATTAGAGAAACCTCAAAGGCAATACACAACAGCTGACAGTAAGGTATTATCTTACCTTGAGGGCCTGAACCAAGATAAAATCGTTTCGTTTTCCTTTGTAGTCCATCAAGTTTAGGTCTCACGAGTAGCCCCATATTATTATTGCCGATACAAAGCATTGACAGCTCCTGTTTTTATAACAAGAGACTCTTGTGTATTATTGTACCAATTCCCAGGATCAAGTAATTGGTACACACGAATACAATGTTGATCGCATCCAGCACATACACTTAGGCCTAACCACGAATTTATTACATCAGGGTGCCATGAGAGCACAATAGACTATTTTGGAACCAAGGTCCAGGTTACAATCAAAAGCAGAAATAGATAAGGCAGCGGATACAATAGGCAGTGGCAAAACCATTGCCACAGGCAACGACCGGAGTCTAAGACCTACTGGGTGCCGTCATCTTCTTTAGCCTCCAGATAGTGAGCATACAGGTCTTCACCAACATCATCCTCATACACTGATAGATATAGCAAGGGTGAGTACAAGGGTACTCAGCAAGCCATCGCACAATTCATGCACATGCAATAGGACAAGGCGTGGATGGGTTCTTTTGCATAAAGCAAGCTTTTTGAAATACTTTCGCAAGCCTAAGACCTAGCCTTGACTCACAAGTTTTAGTCCATGGTTGCATAATTAACAGCGGAGGTTCTGTCCACCATCCGAGTTATACAAGATGGCATCCCACCACTGTGTCGCAATGATTTTCTAGGATTCACCCCTTCCCGCTTCTCAGGAATGGGCTTTCTTAGTCCAAAACCACATGCAATATCCCCCATTATCAATTTAAATATTGTTGTCTAGCCAAGTGTACAACATGTCCTAGTGCTCAACTAACCGCGAGCATGGCTATTCGAATAGATTGGTTTATTCACACTGTAGTGGATGTACACTTTACCTGCACTCCATGACTTGCTCAATGAATGAGCCTAGTCCCAACGAATGAGACGTGTCACGGCAAAGCATTTCAATAACTTTACTTTGGCAGTACCTGCTCCATGAAATTCAGCCCTCATGCACTCTAGGCGTACACAGTTTCTAGCAGTGAGAGGAGTTCTAGCATTCCCGGGAGGGAAAAACACACACATTCATTAAGTTATAATTAGGTCAAGTTTAATTTAGGCTACCCACCGATGGTTATCCACCGAGTAGGTTTCCCACCTGTCACACACCTAAGTGAAAACCACCGCGGCTTGGGTACTGCCTCTGCTCGGCTATTTACTTTGCTAAGTCTATACCCATGCGAGAAGTATGGTTGTACTCGGTTCGTTCCATGCATAGCTTCATGGTTCGGTCCTTAATTGACTAGGGCGGCTCTAACCTTTCCCGGATACCACCCAATTCCACCTTGCCGCCCTAGTCTAAAACATTTAGTTGAGATTTTTATTTCACAAATCATTTCCATTGATGACATAGTAATGCGGCGCACATGTCTCCACATGCCGAATTTCAATCACCCTCCCTTGGTGATTGCCCAAGCATAAAGCATTTGATAAAGCATAAGTATAGTATGCATCTAAATAAGCATAACTAAGCATTGTCATAATTGACTAGAGACTCATACGTAATAAAGGGATACAAGGGAGCATGGCAACAATAATCAAAGCATGGCATAATATCAAGTGGGATATTCATCATGGCATGCAACTTTATTTGTAAACAAAACAATTTCGTAATTGGGATCAATATGATCAAGGTAAAGATGACTTGCCTTGCTCGGAGTCTTGTTGTGCCTGATCCTCGGTCAACTTAGCAGCTCCCTCGGATTCTAAATTTACGAGCGAAGGATTTAAATTGAATTCGAAATGGAATTCAATTAAATCACAAGGAAAATCCAGAAAAATAATTAAAATATCAAATTGGTACCAGAAGATATATCTTGATTTTAGATGAATTTAGGTTCAAGTTTCAGTTGAAACGGAGCTACAGTTTAAAAGTTATGGCCCTCTAAAGATTCAAATTTGAATTAAGTTCAATTAATTGAGAAACGCTACTGTACTCCGAACGGCCCAATCAGCATAGGGCCCAACCCAGGTGGCGCCGAGGCTGACAGGTGGGACCAGACCGGATTAAATTAGTTGGCAAATTATTTTATTACAGGAAAGGGAATGAGAGACCGACAGGTGGGTCCGGCCCCATTGTCCAAAGCCGAACCGGTTATATAAATCCCGGTGGGACCCATCTGTCGGCGACTCCGAGTGTAAAGACCTTTTTAATACATTTCTACGCATATGGACCCACATGCCATAGATACCCGGTAGAGTACACGATACCGTACACTATACAAGCGGTATACTACTGCGGGGGGCCCCGGCTGTCAGAGACAGAGAGGAGGTCGTCTTCAACCTCCAGACGACGCAGAGGCAAGCTAGCCAGGACGGGGCGAGGGCGGCTCGGTGGCGGCTGCGGGAAGGCGGCGGAACTCCGGCGAGAACCGTCGAGCGGCGGTGGCGCACAGGCGGCCGGTGCGACGAGGCGGCGCCATGGCCGAGCTTCAGCTTGGGGAAGGAACCAACGATACGGCTAGCCATTGACGAAGCAGAGCTACTAGGAGCATGTACGGACACCGAGGAGTCGATTCCCGGCGATGGATAGGTGGGAGCTTCGCCGGGATGGCATGTCCATGGTGAGCTCGCCGATGGCGAAATGGCGGCTGGGCCAGCACGGCTACGGGCCCTAATGGGTGAAATTGATGGGGTCCATAGCTTCTACAGGTCTAGAGGAGGATTCTGGCATGAGATCTTACCAAGCGGTGGCCGGACGGGGAGATGCGGCGATTCGCGGTGGCGGCGAGATGAAGCAGAGTGCGTGGACGAGGGGGCGCGGGGTAGACGACGCCGACGCGCACATGAGATGCTCGATGAAATGCAATGGCTTTGGGAAGGCTGCTAGCTCCCTCTCCTCTGCTCCACCGGTCTCTGGTGCGTCGGGTACATGCCCCCGCCGAGCAGACCTGGCACCGGTGGATTCTACGGCGGCGCGGCCACACGCCCCACAGGTGCTCGACCCGTGGCGCGGCGGCGGCTCCTTCCTTTCTTGGCTTGGTCTGAGGTGTGTAGGGAACAAAAGGAATGGTGTGGGGTGGCTGAGCTCCTCCTCGGCTTAAATACTCGAGGGCGTCCGTAGAGCACTCAAATGGCTACGGTTTAGGCGCTTAGCGGCGTGGTACAATTAATTGCCGATGGGACAAGGTCGTGGCGGCAAGATATGGGCGCGTGCAAATCCTCACTGGCCGGCACGGCGGCTTAATGATGGATGTGACAAGGTCGTGGCGGCGTAGGGCGGTAGGCCGAGGCAGGCGTGACGAGAGATTGGCGTGGCGGCGGTTAGCAGTCAGCAGCGATGCGACGGCGACGGGATGTGCAGAGACTCCGGGGATCCGGCGGCGGCGGGATTTGGGGATTGATGGCGCTGCGGGTATCCTGCTGACGCACGGTGGTGTCGCGACGCGCAGCTGGCGACGGTGCACGGTGAATGCGCCGCGGAAATCCCAGCGGCGCGATCTCCGGTTGCGGTAGAGGATGGGCAGCGGATTCCGCGTCCTGCCCGGGCTGATTCGGCGCGCGAGAGGACGGCCACAACGGGGGCAGCGCAGCGCTTACCCAGGTGCGGCGATGCAGGCGCGCGAGCGCCAGTGCTGCAGCCGGCCTGATTTGGGGGAAGGGCTGATCTGAAAAGAAAAACAGAGGGAGAGGTCCTATCTGCAAAACGCCACCCCAATCTAATCTAAAGGCTAGGATAAACGTGTATTTGGAATCCTTTCCCTCCTAATTTTATTTCTGATAATGCCCCATCTATTCAAATTCTCCTTTTTCCTAAGTTTGTGCACACAGAGGCATATTGTTAAGAGGAAACACACCACTGTGAATATTTTGACTTACTGATAAATATTTCCTTTATTTTATTTAGGTTATATTCTATGCTCATAATTTACCTTGGTAGAGCCATAACTAAATAGAAAATTTTATTAATTAGGTTGAGCTGGCACCAGAAGAACATGATATAGATATAATCAAACGAAGATAAGTTCGGCATGATGCACTTTTGTCAAAATTTTTGAAGTTTCGTAATTTTGGTTCACGGTTTATTAGTTGAAATTTTCGGGGTGTTACATGGGGTTAGATCAGGCGGCTAGGATTAGATCAAAACGATCCGACGGCTGAGATTGAATCCGATCGGATCGAATCTCTCGGGGCTGACTTAGCAGCCGCATCGGATAGGGAGGTCGAGGTGGGCAGACCGGCGGCTGCAGCACGGGAAACGTTGGTCGTCGGCGAACGGCAGTGCGGCGAGGCACAGCGGCGTCACAGGTAGATAGAGGGGATCACGGCAAAGCTCATCGAGGCAAAAACGGCGATGAACAGCAACGGGAAGTGACCAACAGCGAGCTCCAAGCGGCCGCTGGCTTCGGGTCATCATGGACGGCGGTGCTCTAGTGATCTTCAGCAGCTGTGAAGGGTGGCCGGGGTCCTCCCCGGTCTTGCGGTCCTGACGGTGACGACGGCGAGCACCGGTGGCGGCTAGAACGGCAACGGAGAGTGGCTGGAAAGCGGCAACGGCGGCGGAGCCGATTGGGCACGGCGCTAGGGTGACAAGGGCTTTGGCGAGCTCGGGTGATGGCGGAAGGGGAGAGAGGGAGGCCCAGAGATGCTATTTATAGCGGAGGGGAGGGGAGATTGGCTTGGGTTCGGTTGCGGCGGAGGTTAGGGCTCTCCTCGGAATCCCGAAGCTTCATGAGCTCGAGTTGACGATGTTTTCTTCGGGATTTCTCTACGAATCTTGGGGGAAAAGGAAGAGGAGATCAAGGGATCAAAACAACTCAACCAATTTGGGGAAACTGCGTGCGGATTGACAGTATTTCTCTGGATTGCGTGGCGGCCGAAACGGGGAGGAACAGGAGTCCTCCGACTAGAGGTCAGGGACGATCCTAATGGGCAAGCCAAGCCGAGGAGCTAGGCCGCCACAGGCTTGTGCGCGGGGAAAGGAACAGGAACAGGCCAGATTTGGCCGAAAGGCAGTGAGGTGATTTTCAATTGATTTTTCATTAAATAAATTGCTGAAATGCTCTTCCATTTATTAAAAATACTTCCCTTGCTCAATTTATTCCTAGAAAATTCCAGGAGCTAAAGGATTAAGCAAAGTATTTTATAAAATTTTATCTAGGCCAACTTTTGTTGAAAATTTTCTCTGATTTTTATGATTTAACATGATTTAATGATTTAGGGAATTTTAGGGTGTGACAAACCTAACTCTCTTAAATAGAATCTCGTCTTGAGATTCGACAGATAAGGCGAAGAGATGCGGGTGAGCGGACTTCAATTCATCTTCGTGTTCTCATGTTGCTTCATCTTCTGAGTGATTGCTCCACTGTACTTTACAAAATCTGATCACTCGGCTCCGAGTATTTCTCTCACTGGTCTCTAAGATATGGATGGGTTTCTCGACATAGGTTAGGTCTTCGTGAATCTCTATCTGTTCTGGATCGGCCTCTTCGGTCAGCACAAGTAGAAATTTCTTCAACTGAGATACTTGAAAGACATCGTGCACACCAACCAAGGTGGGAGGCAACTCCAGCTAATAAGCAACTTCTCCTCTCCGACCCAATATCTTGTATGGCCCCACATAACGCGGTGCCAACCTCTCTTTCATCTGGAACCAGTAAACTCCCTGGAGCGGCGTGACTCAGAGATACACATAATCACCTTCCGTGAAACAGAGGTCCCTCCTACGGTTGTCCGGATAACTTTTCTGATGAGACTAAGCTACTCGTAGACACTCTTGTATAATCTTCACTTTCTCTTCGGCTTCCTGCAGTATATCTGTTCCGTACACTTGTCGTTCTCCGGTTTGATCCCAAAGAAGTGGTGTATGGCACTTCCATATAGTGCCTCAAACGGGGCCATTTGGAGGCTTGCCTGGTAACTGGTGTTGTAGAAAACTCGCCATACGATAGACTCTTGTCCCAACTTTCACTAAAGTCTATGGCACAAGGTCTCAGCATATCATGAATTTGCGGGTGATACGCGGTGCTAAAGTTTAACCGTGTACCCATCTCCTCTTGGAGCCTCTGCTAAAACTTGGAGGTAAACTGACTTCCACTATCTGATACGATCATACGTGGCACACCATGTAGGCACACGATTCGGGCCATGTACAATTCTGCCAACTTACTGCCAGAATAGGTTGTCTTGACCGATATGAAGTGAGCTACTTTAGTGAGTCTGTTAACCAGCACCCAGATGGAGTCATATCCTGACGCCATCCTTGGTAGACCTGTGATGAAATCCATCACAACTTCTTCCCACTTCCATTTGGGAACTTTGAGAGGTTGCAGTAGTCCTGCAGGCTTTTGGTGTTCGGCCTTCGCACGTTGGCACACATCACAAATAGCCACATATTCAGCTATCTCCCTTCGCATGCTAGACCACAAAAACTTCTCCTTTAGATCTTGGTACATCTTGGTGCTACCAGGATGGATTGAATATTGAGTACCATGAGCTTCGTCCAAGATTAGCTTCTTCAATTCCTCCTTGTCAAGTACGTAGATTCGTTCTCCAAACAACATGGTACATTGTTTATCCTCTAGAAACCCACTGGCCTTACCCTTCTTCATGTTCTTCTTGATCTCCAAGATGTTTGGGTCATTGCTCTGAGCTTCTCTGATCGATCCACTAGAGTAGGTTGTGTTTCCAAGGCTGCCACGAAACATTGATTGACTAATCCCAAATTTAGCTGTTTAAACTCTTCAGATAACTCAGAGGATAATTGCTGACCTTTCAAGGCGTTGCAGTAACTCTTCTGGCTAAGAGCATCAGCCACCACATTGGCTTTTCCTAGATGATAGTGGATTCCAATGTCATAATCCTTGATCAGTTGCAACTATCTCCATTGCCGAAGGTTCAGATCTAGTTGGGTAAAGATATACTTCAAACTCCTGTGATCCGTGTAGACTTCACTGTAGTCGCCAATGAGGTAATGTCTCCAAATTTTTAGAGCATGAACTACAGCTGCAACATGGGTAGGGTAGTTATTCATGGGGTCGTAAATGCCATGAGGCGTACGCCACCACACTTCCTTCTTGCATCAACACACATCCCAAACCCTAACAAGACGCATCACAGTAGACTTGAAACTCTTTCTTGGGATCTGGCATGATCAACATGGGTGCAGACACTAATTTCTTCTTCAGCTCTTGAAAACTCTGCTCACATTCTGGAGTCCATGAAAATTTCACATCCTTCTAAAGTAGACGGGTCATGAGCTTCGCAATTCTAGAGAAGTTCTCTATGAACTTGTGGTAATATCCCGCCAATCCCAAGAAACTTCGGATTTTTGTGACTGTCTGCAGTTGCTTCAACTTGGTTACTGACTCCACATTGGTTGGATCCACCACAATTCCTCTTGCAGAGACAACATTTCCTAGAAACTTCACCTCCGGAAGCCAGAACTCACACTTGCTGAACTTGACATACAACTGATGCTGTCAAAGGGTCTCTAAAACAATACAAAGATGTTGCTCGTGTTCTTCTTTGGTCTTGAAATAGATGAGGATATCATCGATGAAAATTACCATGAACTTATCCAGGTACTCCATGAATACCTTGTTCATCAAGTTCATGAAGAAAGCAGGGGCATTCATCAATTCAAATGACATGATGGTGCACTCATATAGCCCATACCGAGTGGTAAAAGCAGTCTTGGGTATGTCTTCCTCCTAGATCCTCAACTGGTGATGACCGGAACAAAGATCTATCTTGGAGAACACTGTGGCTCCTTCCAATTGATCAAATAGATTGTCTATTCTAATCAGAGGGTACCTGTTTTTGATAGTGACTTCATTCAGTGCATGATAATCCACGCACATCCTTTGGGTTCCATCCTTCTTTTCCACAAAAATGATTGGTGCTCCTCTAGGCGACGTACAGGGTCTGATATAACCTTTTGCAAGCAACTCCTCTACTTGCTTCTTCACTTTTGCCAACTCATTTGCACCATCCTATAAGGTCTCTTGTGAATAGGATCAATGTCTGGGGCCAGGTCTGTTATGAACTCGATATCTTTCTTGGGTGGCATACTAGGTAGATCACCAGGAAAGACATCGGCGTAATCCCGTACCATAGGGAATTTTGCTATGGATGCCTGGTTTAGAGTTGCCGAAGAGGGTGAAGTAGAGGGGGCACGAAAGATCACCTTCCTTCCGAGGCTAGAAGTTAGGGTAACTGTTCTAGTAGCACAATTGATAACTCCTTTGTGCCGGGTTAACCAGTCCATCCCTAGGATGACATTTATGTCTTTGGATTCTATCAAGAACAGATTGGCTTGAAAAGAGGCACCTTGGATTTCTATAGTTATAGAAGGGTTGTAAAGGGTGGTAGGCATCTGACTGTCGGGCGTATTTACCACCATAGTGTTTATTAACCTCTCTTTGGGTATCCCGTGTTTGTTTGCAAATCCTTTTGACAAGAACAAATGTGTAGCCCCCGAATCAAACAATACTGTTGCAAAGACTGAGTTAACAGGAAATGTACCCAAGACGACGTCTGGTGTAGCCTGGGCTTCCTCAGCGGTGATGTGGTTCACACAAGATTTGACCACACCAGTGAAGTTCTGACTTGGTGCAGCCTGCTTGGGGTGTTTGGGCTTCGGGCACTACGAAGCAAAATGTCCGGGTTCCCCACAATTGAAGCAAGTTAGGTACTTTCCTCCAACTTCCTTCTTGAGTGGTTGGCTCTAGACAGACACCGTAGCTGGGCGAGGAGGAGGATGGTTGGCCACTACACCACTGCTAGTGTTGTTGTTGTAGAACTGGCGCTGAAGACGGGCTACAGATAACGATCGTCCCTGCTGAGTCTGAGGGGGTACCACCACACGTGGCCTCTGGGTGTTGGACTACTGGGCTCGGAAGCTAGCAATCTTGTGCTTCCTCTGCTCCATCTGATTATGTTTATCCTCCTAGCGAATGGCTTTATCCACGAGCTTCTAAAAATCTACGTAATCTCTAGAGATTAGCTAGACTGAGAGCTCATCATTCAGGCCCTCCAAAAACTTCTCCTGCCTCTCGGAGTCTGTGCTAACGTCCTCGGGAACATAACAGACAAGGCGGTTGAACTCATAAAGAAACTCGGTCCCTGACTGGTTGCCATGCTTAAGAGCCCTGAATTCTCGCTTCTTCAGAGCCACGACTCCCGTGGGAATATGTGTCTTCTTGAAAGCCACTGCGAATTCAGCCCAAGTGATAGGCTGGCCTTCAACTCTGTTGGCTTGGAATGGTCTCACCACTATGACGCAGGGCCATATAGTTGGTGCAAAGCAAACGAGACCTTCACTTGGTCCGTGCACTGTAGCAAATCCAATTTCTTCTCAATAGTGTGAAGCCAGTCTCTGGCTTCCACTAGGTTGGTTGTGCTCAAGAAAGTAGGAGGCCTCATGCGCAGGAATTCTGTGAGTTTGTTCTGGTGTGGGGGAGGAGGAGGCATCTGCTATTGGGGTCCCTGGTTTTGCATCTGTTGTAGCATCAGATTCATGAGCTAGGTCTGATGAGCAAGGACTTGAGCAATGGTAGGGTTATCTTCAAGGGGCGGTGGTCCATTGGGAACATTACCAAGGTTGTTGTTTGCTCCACTGTTGGCCTCTTGGTTAGCGCCATTGCGAGTGTTCACCATCTATAAGGATCAGAACATAGACAAGAAAAGAAAAGGGGCCCTTAGGATAGATACATATTATTTAAACTTCAACTTATATTGATCTGAACTGAATAATTAAACATTTATGTCGTTTGAGTCTCACACCACACCAACAGAAAACACCTAACTTAAGTAGTTAGATCACCACCCATGACATAAGCTGCTATCTAAAACCCCCCACACACAAGCAACACCTAAGCAACACAACTGCTAACACAACGCTCTAGGGTGAACTCCACTAAGTACAACTTAACGGGGCGAAGGGATTCTTCTTGCATCAGAGTTATACTCAGGTTCCTCTTCATCCACTTGCGTATCGCCCCATTCCAATTCAGAAAGGATGCGGGCTCCACTAGCCTCAGACTCTTCCGAAGGCGAAACAACTATTGACACCGAAAATCACCGGCAGCGTTGAGAACGAGCCGATGATATGGTTCAATGCACTAGACACGCGAAGGCCTGGGAGATTTGCTTAACTCTAGTGCAGGTCCTAAAATTTGAGATTCGTAGGCGTGCCAGTCAATTTGACCCTGCAATTGACAAGGAGATGGAAATATTAGACCAGTGAGCCAATCGGCTGGAAGCCGATTTGGACTCGTTTCATTGGCCAATTGCTGATATGAGCTGAAGCACTTATACATCGACTGGAAGCCGATGATGGCATAAATAGGTAAAATAAAATGATATAAATAAATCAGCCGATTGCAAATAGAACATGTGCATCGGCTGGAAAGCCGATGATAGTGTAGATAAACAATAGTAGACAATGCAGTCAACTTTATTTAATAAAAGATAACTTATCGGCTAGACACTCCGATAAGACCCTTGCGTGAAAATCTATCAACCTAGCAGGAACAACTTATCGTTAGCAGTTTAGTAGGTCGGACCTAACCGATGCAGCACAAACTGATGATAAATTATACCCAGTAAGCTGATAAATCTACGCAAGTGTGATGTGATATATCTACTCGGACTAAGAGATCAAACTTAACTGATGCAGCCGTAGACAGAATAGATATATCGTGGTAAGCCGACTACCGTAGACCGACTAGAATATCGGACCTAACCGAGGAAGTCCTAGCCGATACGATAGTCGGAGTAACGAGACTTACCCTCTCGCAGGAGGTCGAACTTAACCGATGCAGCCCGGCTCGAGAAGCAAGAACCCATCAAAAAGGGTGGCGATGCGCCGAAGTTGTATTGATCTGTGTGATATCCTTTACAAGATACCCAGGCATACGTATTTATACCCTGAGTTGATACAATCCTGATCGGATACGAAACAGGAGTTTCCTAACTATACAAAGAAAATTAACAAATCCTGATCAGACACGAGATCAGGTTCCTAAAAGTTATCATCTTTGCCTAATTTATAGATAATATATTAACTGCCTCTCCATGGTCTTCATGATCCCTTCCCAAACTCGGTCTCTTCTGGATTAATTTCCGCCAGCTAACTTAATTTACCCCTTAATTGAATCTGATAAAGAACCATACCAAATTTTGGCGTTAACACCAGCTTCAGACTCTTCTGGATCTTCTTCTATATCATCCGCGTATCCAACCAACGGAACAACCCTGAGTGGGACGTGGCCATTCAGCACACGAGTCCTCGGCTGCATCCGTGGTGGAAGACGGACCCTCTTCCTTGCAGTGATACAATCTTGGTTCTCTAGGGGGTGCTTCTCCCTTTGCTAAGTGCCAGCTCCCTCTTCAAACGGTCCACTCTGTTTTGCAACTGCAAATCTTGGTACGATTCTTGTTTTCCCATTCATGAGCTGCTATCACCACATCCACGCAAGCGTTGTCCATGGCACTTAGCATCCTTACTAAGAGTTGCGTGGTAGCACTGTTCTCTGCCTCAGGACTCTGGTAGCTGCTGTACTCATCATTGTGGGTTCTGGACAGATGGTAGCGATAGGCGGTGTCTCTCAGGCGACCGGCGTAGTGATGGCGAAGTTCTCCAATGGCCACCAATGCCACTTCCTGACATGCATGCTCATAATTTCTTCCTTCGGCTTCAAAAATCATGGACGAAACTCCTTTCTTGATCACTTGAAACCGTCAAGCGAACACAACACTTCTCTACACTTGGATTATGGGTGACTTGTCTATACTCTGGGGCTCCTTGATCGCTTGAAATCTATGGCGAAGGCCATATCACACAGCTCCTTGACGAAACCTCCAACTCCAAACAAATGCACAGGCTCATGGTTTGACATCTATAGCATATGAAAGGGAGATTAATGTTTTAGCTAAGTTAACAGAATAGGTTTGATTTAAATAAAAGAGAAAAAGAGGGGTAATAAAATTTAAAAAGGAAAATAAGAGTAAATGAAGATGAGCCATAAACTTGGAGTGTTTTTTTTTCTTTTTTTGAACCGTATTGATATAAAGGAGTGTAAGATTAAATAATCATAATCAGTACAGTAATGGATGTACAGTACTAATTAATTGAGTAGGACACTAGAAAAAATTGCATAAATAAACAATGAAAATTTTATAATCCCTTTTTTTAGAATATTTTATTTTTAGGAAAGGAAGTTAACCAAACAATTTTCCATGTACCATTAACTTTCCTAATTAAAAGAGAAAGAGGAGAGGACAGTTCTAATTTAAAATCTATTTCAACAGGCAGTCGCGGTGGGCCGAGCCAAGGTGACAGCGGCGGGCCAAGGCGGCGGTGGGCGCGGCGCAAGCCGGGGATGCGCAAGGCCGGGCCGAGGAGCGGCGCAAGAGCAGACCGGCTCGGGCTTGGGGCCATCCAAGAGAGAGAGAGAGAGAGAGAGAGAGAGGGAGAACCAGAGGAAGAAGATGAAGGAGGAAGAAGAGGGGAAAAAGAAGAAGGAAGGGGAAAAAAGAAAAAGGAAAAGAGAAAAGAGAAAGGAAAAAGAGGAAAGAAAAATAAGGGGGTTTTTCGGAAAATTCTAATTTTGCAAAATTGGAATTTTTGGGTTATTAATAAATCTGAGGAATATTTTTGGATTGAAATCTGTGGAAATTTTTGGAATTATGGAATGTTTCGTATATCGGGATATACATGTATATATTTTTGGGAATCGGAAAACTGGGGATGTTTTTATGGAGATTGGAAGATTGCGATATTTAGAATTCTGAAACATTTTTGGGATTCTGAAAATATTTGGAGGGAATTAGAGAATGGAACATATTTCGTGGGGTTCAGTAAATGGAGGATATTTTACCGAGGGCGAGAAATTGGAGTATTTGGGATTTTTGAGGAACAAATAAACACCTCAAAAGTGAAAGAATATTTTTGGACTTGAGGATGGTGAACATTTATGGGAATATTGGAATGTCAGGAATTTTAGAGATATTCAGGATATTATAAATATTCTGGGGACAGAAGAATTGATGAGAATATTTTATGGTGACTGAGATTAGGCAACTCTGAGGATGTCTAGGGTTTGGATGTATTTCATTCCGAGAATATGGATAGTTCCGAGAATTTCGGATTGGGAGCCAAAAGGGATTTTAGGGTTTCGGAATAGAATAAATCCGAGAACTCCGGTTTCAGATTTCGAGGAGACTCTAGGGTTTCGAGAACAACACCTAGGCATTTACAAAGGAAGGAAACCCGAGTCCGGGCTGAGCAGAGAAGTACAAAAAGGATTGGAGCCGGAACAACCCGAACAGGGGAAAAGAAAAGGATTTTGGATTTTTATTTAATTAATTATTGAGATGTTCTTCATAGCATTAAAATTAATTCTGGAGCTCCGAAAAATCCAAGAAAATTTCAGAGAGTTAATTAGACCATGGTGAATTTACTAGAGGCAAAAACCACCATGAAACAAAAAGTAAGTTTTATTATTACATACTTAAATGCTTAAAATATTCCATAAAACCCCAGGGAATATAAAAGCATCCAAGCATTAATTAAAATTTCAACTTGGGATTTTTAATATTGGAGATTTTAGAATTTTATTCAAACACTTTCACAAACAACTTTAGTGTAATCTTGTATTTCCATTTACCTGATATAATTTTTAATTAAGGTGATTTTCAGGGTGTCACAAATCCACCCCCCTTATAGAAATCTCGTCCCAAGATTTGGAGCGGCTAGAAAGAAAACTAGTTTGTTTGATCTCCAACTCTTTCCTTCAAGCAACACTCTTCTGGTGACAACTTCTCGAAGTCTATTCCCGTTGTCTATCTTGGCAGTAATTTGTACCTCGAGCCATTTGCTGACAACCGGCGTCTCAAAACATAACTGGCCTCATGCTGGAATCTAACTTCTTGACTTGTGGGACCAAGTGTCCCTTGTATCCAACGGCTCTTCAGGCTAGAAGACTATTCTTTCGGGCAATCCTATTTTTGATGGTTCGATCAACTTCCAATTATTCCTGGTCCCATTAGGGACAGATTTGATTCAATTTAACTATCCTTTTGTCACTAGTGTTGCTTATGTACTCGCTTTTTTATGACCGATTTGCCGACTGTGCACCAACTTATGGACGGTGCTGGGGTGTTATTAACCGTTGATCCTCCTTGGGGGAACACTTTCCTTTCACTACTGAATTTACTTCGTCTGGTTTCTTTATCAATCACCTTTTTGCCTAGCTTCCTACTAGCTTTCCTTAGTGACCTCATATTTTAGTTTCTCATAATAGTGTTGGAAATATTCATCTGTGGCTTCCAGAGTCCTCATAGGTGTCTTGTCCAATAGCTACACCAATTGCTTTGGTGGTTGCTTATCCGTAGATCTATCTTCGTTTCACCGTTACCTACGGCCTTTCAAGCTTCTCACTAGTTGTTCCGATAACATCAGTATGGATGGCTCCATGGTTCAGGTCTAACTTAACTGCAGGTATCTATCCATCCTTGCTTTAACCAAGCTCGTATTGATCTCCAGGTCAGATCTCTTACTATTCCGTCTGGCTCATCACCTCTCCATTGATTGAACCATAGTCAAAATTCTTAAATCCTTATGTCAGTGCCTAGGTCCTCTTAAGTACTTTCTCCAACTTCTCAATTTAGAATGGTCCATCTGTCTTACCAAGGTTTGTAGTTAGACTCAACACTTACGGTGGTGAGTTCTCCATGTTCTTGCTGAGCTTTAACTCGAATATCTTCCCATCATGCTCTTGGGTTGCATGAGGTTATCCTTTGTTCCTAAGTGATCACATTCTGAAGCTCCTGACTATTACTCAAATGATCCAAGTCTCCCATTGGGATATGAGTTAAAAGACTCTTCATTCTCTGATATCTCGCTTGGCATTTAAATTTTTCCATCTTTGGCTTCTGTCCTTGATGCTTCTGTCTTAGATACTATCCTTCAATGCAGATAGGCTTAGAACTGTGGCGAGAACTGATATTACTCTTGAAGATAATAACTTGGTCAGGTTTACTTTTTCCAACATAAACTGGCTTTCACTAACTTTATCAATATGAATTGCCTTTCACTAACTCCATCGAGATAAAATGGCTTTCACTAACTCCGTCGAGAGTTAGGCATGTCTTCTCTTCTTCCAACTTCTGATGCTACCGACTTGTCATACCTTTACCGTATTGACTTCTGTGATGATGGCGTTGTTGATGCGTCTATCTGATGATTGGCGTTTATGTTTCGGATTAGTCCCGAGAAATTATCCGTATCAAACATTGTTTATGTCGTCTCGATTGCGACTGGTAGGGTTGTTCTCCTGAGGAAGTTGGACCGACGAGGATGATCCATGAATCCTGACTTGACTTGCCTCCTACTATTCTACGTCATGTTCTTCTTATCTTCTTGATGAACTGCTTTGTCTTCTGAGATTCGGTCGCAACCTCTAGAGATGAATTGAACTGACTGCTTATTACTCGTACTTTTCAAAATCTTCTTAAGGCTAAGCTCCATTCGGCAAACATACAACTGATCACTTGTTTCCATTAGGGAAGGTAGCTCTCACACTCCTTTGGGTAGGATCCGTTTAAAATTCCATATCCAAACCAAGGCTTGTTTCCAACAAAGGTCCAGCTGACTCTTGGTGAACTAGGGTTTCCAACAAAACTGGGTTTTGCATAACTTAAAGTGAACTGGGATTATGATTGCGGTCAACACATCCAAGGACTGAATCAACCGGAATCTCTTCCTCCAAAAACATCATGTATAAACTGACCATCCATGGTGAAGGGATAAACAAGGAGAGAAGGTGTAGAGCAAAGAGAGATAGAAAGGAGCAACTTCTTTACTAAATATTTAAATTATTACTGGACTGTATTCAATATAGAGTGTTAATTATTCCACTACCAAACTAGTATGGCCATATCACCACCTGACATACGCCATACGCTACCCAAGCACACATGCACAAAAGGAGCAAACACCAGCACACTAACAAGCAAGCTAACACACGGAACTAAACGGAAAGAACTAGTCTTGAGGGTGCAACTTAGGCTTTGGGAAGCTAATCGGAGAGCCTCTTCGATTTCGTCAGCTGGCTTGACGTTCCTTCCCTAGGTGCGGCACTAGTAGATCCAAGGCGAAGGCACTTAGCTTCTACTGGTGGGTTGTCTCCTTCTAACTGAGGGGCATCTGTTTCTCCTTTTAGTTCCTTGAGCTCCTTTTCCAACTCTCATATCCTCTTATGATGTAGCTCTTGGTTATGTTGCGTCAGTTGATCCACCAGTCTCTACAGCTTGTCGATCTTCATCTGTTGTGCATGCATCTGGATCCTGGTTCTACCTTTGTAATTGGCGTGAAGATCATCCAAGTAATGTAGCATAGTCCTCATGTGCACTATCACGATGTTGTCTTCAAATCAGGTATTCTCGCAACCATTCTGTAGGCCTGACCAGCCGTGGGAGGGATGGTAGTGGTACACCGTACTTGCCAGAGCAATGTTAAAGTGATGACGAAGTTGACACAAGGATTCATAAGAGACCTCTTCTCAAGCATTGAGCAGACAGGAAATGATCGGCTTCAGTGGTGAAGGTGAGTCGAGGAAGGTCTTCTTGGTTGGAGTCAAGAGTCACCATGATCTTGCAGCAAAAGTCCGTACTGTTGTTGGCGGTTGTGTGGTGGTACACTGGCAAAGATTCATAACCATTTTCTACAGCCATGCGGCGACGCTCTGCCGAGAAACCACTATCTCCAAGGTACACACTTTCTCTGTTGGCCATCTAAAACAAAGTTGAAATTTTTAAGTTAATAATCCTTCTTCTGCTGTCTTCTGATTAGGGGTAAGGAGAGAGAAATCAACCATAGAAGAGGGAGAGCAAGAAGGTTTTCACAAATATAGTTTCTTTTCGCAAACATGTCCTTAAGGGTTGAACCATTTGGCTTATCCTACAATCAAGATTGGCTCTAATACCAACTTGTCACACTCAGAAATTCACCAAAATTTTCAAAGCTAATTTGTGCAGTAAATCCTCGTCCAGGAATCATCTGAGGTACACAAATCGATAATTTGATAAACATAACCATAATGATAAACGGTAAATACTTACAAATGAGGCACTTAGTCCTCACACAGAAGAAAACTGCAGCGGAACAGCAATCCTAGCGAAACTTCAGCGCCAAGCAACAGGCAGCTCAACTGGGGTATAAGGCAAACACCAATCTTCTCCTTCCAATCGTATCATCACTCTGATGATAGTAATATTGAAAGACTAAGTACCACCCACCGTACTCAACAAGCCACATATGGAAATGCAAAATAATGCAACAAGGTTCCAAAGGAAAGGCATAGTATGGCTTATTTGCATAAATGACATTTAAAACATTTGCATTTAAAAGCATTGAAAAACAGTATAGTTTAATTATTAATCAATGTTAACCACTTACTAAATAGCACTTCAATGCAGTTTAGGCCCAAACCATATTCCCTCCAACCTAGAGCTATCAAATTATCACCAATTATCACCATTATTGGATAGTGTGGGACTAATCACAAAAAACATTGCTAGGCCGCCTATTAACCGCGGGAACAGCTATTCGAATAGTTTTATTCTGGCCAGAGGTGTATCAATTTACCCATAAGACACAACTCCACAACACGTCACCGTGCGCCTCAATACCACCATGGTACCTCGGAAAGGAGTTGTGACAGGACCCTCCATGTAACTCACACAACAAGAGTGCCACCCGCTGGACCACCAGTCTCTAGTAGGGTTGATCAGGTTTCTAGGCAAGGAGACGACCCAACGCCCAAAACATGGACTTATTGACAACTGCCACAACACACCGTGGGGCCTCCGGTTGAACGAATCATACTTTAGTTCCCGCCATTACCCATTTTAGCTTGTGGTTAGTACGGGTATTGCTTCGCAACAAGTAGTCCGCGAACCGGTCCTTAATTGTCATGAGCACCACTAGCATCAACCTCAATCCAGGTGCTCACAACCCACCATTTAATCAAGTTTTAGTTGACCATTAAATGACCTTACACGACCACAGTCTTGAACTGAATCATCATCTGATAACATTAATAATAATTTAGTGAACAGCCCATAAGTTCCACTATTGTTTCTAGGCATGGCTAAGGAAGGTCCTAGAAATACTCTAGCTAACCAATAATTAAAGCTAGTTAATCACATTAATCCCATAGGTACAATAACAGGTAATCAAAGCAATAGCGCCATAATCAAAGATTGAGGTTTTCCCTCCTGATGACATTGTAAAATAAATGCATATTTGAAGGAAAACATAGCTTAAAACCATAGGTACAACATGCTCAAAGGTGGTTAGGATCTGTCTGACTTGCCTTGCTGCTCTGCAAAAGCTTTGGAACTCTCTTCAGAAAACCCTGGCTCTTCTGAAACGTCGGCGGCTAAAGGCAATAAACAAAAATAAGAGAAACAGTACATAAGCACACATCAATAGTATAATATTATATTTTTAATGGGTAGATATTGATGTTTAGAGAATTATGCAAGTTGAACCACCCCAAACGGAGTTAGGATGAATTAGTTATGAATTTCCAAAGTTTACTGCATATTCTAAGCACCGGTGGTGACTAGAACGGCGGCGAAGCGCGGCTAGAAAGCGGCAACGGCGGCGGAGCGGATTGGGCACTGTGCTAGGGTGACAAGGGCTTTGGCGAGCTCGGGTGATGGTGGAAGGGGAGAGAGGGAGGCCCAGGGATGCTATTTATAGCAGAGGGTAGGGGCGATCGGCTCAGGTTCGGTTGCAGTGGAGATTAGGGTTCTCCTCGGAATCCCGAAGCTTCACGAGCTCGAGTTGACGATATTTTCTTCAGGATTTCTCTGTGAATCTTGGGGGAAAAGGAAGAGGAGATCAAGGGAATCAAAACCCCTCAACCAATTTGGGGAAACCGCATGCGGATCGATGGGATTTCTCCAGATTGCACGGTGACCGAAAAGGAGTCCTTCGACTCGAGGTCAGGGACAATCCTGATGGGTGCACCCTACCCGTTAGTGACAGCGAAGCCGCGGCGTGGCTGGCAGGCCGAGCAGAGGAGCTGGGCCGCCACAGGCTTGCGTACGCGGGGAAAGGAACAAGAACGGGCCAGATTTGGCCCAAAGGCAGAGATGTGATTTTCAATTAATTTTTTCATTAAATAAATTGCTGAAATGCTGTTCGATTTATTAAAAATACTTTCCTTGCTCAATTAATTCCTAGAAATTTTCAGGAGCTAAAGGATTAAGCAAAGTATTTTATAAAATTTTATCTAGGCCAACTTTTGTTGAAAACTTTCTCTGATTTTTATGATTTCACTCCTTGGGCTTTTAAAATAATTTCAAAAAATGCTTTTCCACATGATTTAATTACTTAGGGAATTTTAGGGTGTGACAGCTTCCTTGACCCTCCAATCTACTGGCTGGAAGGGTTGGACTCGAAGTTGGTGTTCTCTTGCAAGCAATGCATATGAGGACAATTCATACACTTCATTCCCACATCAATCATCACAAGCATTATTATCAACAATCAAGCCAAGACATCTGATGCTGAGGGCTTACCATCGGCCTGGGTCTTAGGCTTAGGGCATTTATCAGTGTCAAGGGTGTCTGGCACGTTGCTGCTGAAGTAGCGGCCTAGATTGTCGGTGACGACGTCTTTATCGACCCACTCGATGCTCTCCCAAGTGGTATCGTTCTTCCCCTGGTACTCATACCCGGGGTGGATCCAGGCCTTCAGGGGCTGAGTGCGGCGGTCGAGGAACATGCACGCCACCCAAGCTCCTATTAGCCCCTTCTCCTTCAAGCTGGCCAGCTTCTCCAATAGAACTGACACTTCAACCATGTCGGCGTCCGAGGGGAGCGCCGAACAGCTGTCGAGCACCCTAGGGGTGTTGGCGATGAAGGGCGGCAAGGAGGGCTCTGGGTTGGAGCAATAGAACCACTCCTGGTGCCAGCCCTTGACAGAGGTTCTAAGGGGGGGGGGGGGAGGGGGGTAGACCTTGTTCATCTCGTTCCAGAGCTGAAGCCTAGCTCCCCCTATGACCTAGGGTTAGGATTTCGATGGCTGGGGTTTGAGGTGGTAGAGATGGCGGAAGAGATTGAAGTGGGGGTCAATTCCAAGGAAAGCCTCGTAGAGGGTGATGAAAATGGAGATCTAGAGGATGGAGTTTGGATTGAGGTGGACCAACTCCATTTGATAGTAATCGTGGAGGCCACAGAAAAAATCACAAGTTGGAAGAGCGAAACCCCGGTCAAAAAAGGATTCAAACACCATGATTTCGTGGGAATCGGGGGTGGGGATGGTCTCACCTTTGACCGGACGCCAATTGATCAGCTCTTTAGCTTGGAGACACTTCCCCCGCTCCAAATGGGCCAGCCGCGAGGATGTAACGCCTAGAAATTCGCACCAAAATTCTGAACATTAATGTGTAATAAATCCCTGCCCAGGAAAGCCAGGGTACACAAACCAAGTTGCCATACAGAGTGTCTTACAAACAGAGTAAACTGTATATTACATAAATGCAGCGGAAAAAGGTAAAACGGAGTCTATAAACATCTGGCCAAGCAGCCGATTCCATTCCCACAGGCACCTCGACGGCGGAGCCAGCCTATTCCTCAGGATGATCTTCATCTGACGCGTCCTCCAACACTGGGGGAAAAATTGGAGCAAGGCTGAGTACCACCCACAGTACTCAACAAATCACACCCACAAATATGCATATGCACAGGGTACAAAGATGGGATAGGGTTTATGTCACGCCCTAAAAATCACTTTAATTAAAAATTGTTTTTGGGGTAAATTGAAATACAAGAATACGCTAAAAAAAATTTGTTTGAGAAACGCGTTTGAATAAAATTTTGAAATTTCCAATATTAAAAATCCCAAGTTTAAATTTTAAATAAATGCCTGGACGCTTTTATATTCCTGGGGTTTTGGTCGGAATATTTTAAGCGTTTAAGTATTTATGATGATAAAACTCTATGTGTTTCGTGGTGGTATTTATTTCTGGTAAATTCTCCACGATTTAATAAACTCTCTGAAATTTCCTTGGAATTTTCGGAGCTCCAGAATTAATTTTAATAGGACAAAGATCATTTCTATCTTTTCTCCTATCCGGGTCATTTCGGTTCAGTCCTTTGAACTCTCCCCGTTCATCGTGAACTCTGACATCCTTTGTCTTCTAGGGTTTCATGTCGCTCCCGGAACCCTAAAACCTCCTCAACGTTCCAATTCTCAAAATACACCGATATTTCAATCGATCGCATGTTTCCTAAACTATTTCCTCCTCCGTCCTCGACTCCCAAAATATTCCCCATTCCAATATTCTCAAAATTCCCGAAATATTCTTATGCTTTGAGAGTTCCAAAAATTCCGGCGAATTTCCTTGATTCCGAAAAAAATATTTCAGTCCCAAAGGTGTTTCGACGCTTTTGATTTTCCATATATATATATACGCCAACATTCGCGACCCTCCAAAATTCCAAACAATTCCCCCCCCCCCCAATTTCTGATATTCCTAATACTTCTCAAAATTTTGAATTTAAATTCTAAATTTAGAATTCCAGAAAAAATCCCCAAAATCCCCACCTTTTCTCTTTTCTTTATTTTTCTTCCAATCTTCCGTCTCTCCTTTATTTTTCTCAAAGTCTGTTTCTCCCTCTTGTTCATCTCTTCCGTTTCTCTCTCTGCTCAGGCCTGTAGCAAACCGACCGCCGCCGTCGCCTGTGCGCCCCGGCCCTCGGCCTCGCTCGCCCGGCCTGTGCCGCCCGGCCCCGGCCTGCGCCAGCCCGCGCCGCCCCGGCCTCCGCGCCGAGCTCGCCCGCGAGTGCCGCCCCGGACTCGGTCCGCTGCCCCGCAACTGCCTGCCGCCGCGTTTTTCGGCACGTCGCGCCACACGCCCCCACGACGCCGCCATAACCGCGCGAGCCGATGTCGCCATCCACTTCCCACTCCTCTCCTGTTTTTCCCTCAAAGCCGCGTCGCCTGTGCCTCCTCGCCACCACGCAGCGTCGCCGGCTCTCTGCTGCGCTGCTTCCTGCCCCTGCACGCCGAAGCCGCCGCCCTGCTCCTCGCCCGGCTGTCACCGCCGGTGCGCCGTCGCTGCGCCCTCCTCCCCTGCTCCGCCGCGCCCTTGCTCTGGCTCCCGTCGCCTGCCTCGGCCGGCCACGCCTCCAGTCGTCACCGCCAGCGTCTACAGCCCTTTGGGCGTGCTGCCGCCGCCCGGCTCTGCCCCGAGCCACCGTTGCCGTCACCTGCTCTCCAACTGACGGTCTCTGCGTCGTCAACCTCATCATCGTCTTCTGCGCCTCCAGCGCCGCCTCCGCTGCTCCTC
Source organism: Oryza meyeriana var. granulata (assembly GCA_003991445.1). NCBI lineage: Eukaryota > Viridiplantae > Streptophyta > Magnoliopsida > Poales > Poaceae > Oryza > Oryza meyeriana. The sequence continues at coordinate 35,962 of RYFJ01001923.1, forward strand.
ACCCCGCCACCACGGCCGTAGCCATCGAAGTCATCGTCGCTGCCGTCGGCGTCATCGTTTTTCGCCCGCCGCTGGTGAGCACCACGCCTCCCTGCCTGCCCTCCTTTTGTTGGTTGTCGCCGTTGTCGTTTGTCCCGGTGCCAACTCCTCTTCCCCGTCGCTGTCTTGTCACCGTCATCGCTGCATCTTCCTATCGCGCTACACCGCCCCCGCCTCAGACCATCGCCGCCGTCGTCCTGTTCTCCAGGCCGTCGCCGGATGACATCGTCCTCAGTGCCACGCCGCCGCTGGTGAGCCACGGCCGAAGTTCCTCCCTGCTCCTCCTCCTAGTCGTCGTCGTCTTTTCTCCGCCGGCTTCGCCTGCCTCACCGCTGGACCAGGGGCGTCGCCGCCTCTCTTCCTATCCGTCGTCGCCGCGTCCGCATCCAGCGCTACCGCCCCATCTCCTGCACGCGTCGCCCTCGCCCCGAGCGCCTGCCGCACCGCCCAACAGCCCGCCGCCGGTGAGCACTCCTTCGGTGTCGTCCTGTCTTCCTTCCCTAATCCACCAGCCGTCGCCGGTCTCGCCGTCCTCAGCACTGGCACCTCTGTCCTTTCCCCATCGCCGTCGTCGGCATTCACCGTTGCCATCTACACCCGCCACCTATTCCCCTCCCCTAATTCGGCGGCCGTCCATCCGTCGCCATCCTCCTCCGCTGCACTGCGTCGCCGTCTTGAGCCGTCGTCGTCGTCATCGCATTTCTCGTCTCTCCTCGGTCTCGGCTCGCCGACACATCGCTACCGTGCATCGTCAATCGCTACCGTCGTCGTCGCCTCTCCCCGGCCGCTGCGCCGGCGTGTCTCCTGTGCTGCGCCTTAGACGGCCGAGCTCGTTTTTGGCCCCTCGGCGTGTCACTGTGCATAGACCCTAGCGTCTCCCCTCCCTTGTGATCCGGCGTATATGTCTCCAAAATCATCCAATCTCATAAACCGTTGATCAGATCTCATCCGTCCGATCCTTTCGAGTCCAATTTGGGTCATTGACCTCCCTAAATCCAATCACCTCCACACGTCTAAATTCAATCGTCACGTCAATCCTAGCCAGACCATCTCGTCTGCCACCTCAGCCCTGATCTCCTCGTCATCGATCTACCTCATCACCATCTCACCTTTCGTGCACATCGGCATCCACCTCAGTCATGACATCGTTTCCTTGTCCGTGAGGCAAACACATCAGTCCAGTCCACCGCTCACTTTTCCCCTCTATGAACCTAGTCCACAGGATCTGTGTCCATGACAGTAGGCCTCACTCTCTTCTCCAGTGCCAAAAATAATTCTTTTAGTGTAATCCCGAGAGAATATTCTTGAGAATATTCTTTTCCAATCCATTTCGGATGTATTCCGAATTCAATCTTCCAAAAGCCATATCTTTCTCGTCCGAACTCTGAATTGACCGTTCTTCTTCCTAATTTCATCTAAAATTATAATCTACTGTTTGTATAATTTTTATGTACTGTTTATTTGGAGTTTCTTAGGCTTTTTATCGTTTTGGCGTGTAGTATACCGTAATCGCTGTTCGGAGGACCGCGGAGTTCTACGGAAGAGTTCGGAAGAGCGATCGAAGATCTTGGTTGCAAGGCAAGTCACACATTCATCCTTGAGCATGTTGAACCTACTTTGTGAAATATTTTATGATTTATAAATAAATGCATGTTTGCCAATTACATGGAATATGGAATAACCTATCCACATACCCTGAGACCCGGTTCATTTGTTATCCATTCTTTGATAACCTTGGGTGATAATTTGACTAGCTTAGGTCTCATTGGAGGACCTGGCTAGAGATAGGACCTGCTTAGCCATGCTTAGCAATATAGCTCACCTGGGAATTAAATATTATCTTTTATATGATTCGACTCAATGTCGGAAAAGATAGAACCTTGGATAGGCTGTTGTTAAATTACTAAAATTTTGACCCTAAATGGTGGGCTATGGTGTATGGTTTTGCTGTCACACCCATGGCAATTAGGACCGGTTCGCGGGAACCACTTGGGCAAGCTTCCCGTACTTGCCACAAGCCAGCGTGGGCAACGGCTGGGCTGAAGCGTTTCTTCTCCTCTCCTAGGCAACGAAGAAGAGGGTGTGGCGTGATGGAGTTGGGTCGGCCCGGGGTAGGGTTGATCGGCTGCCGGATTCACCGTGGCGCAAGGGGGTAGCCTGGCCAATATGGCGTTGCCCTGTCGGCAGGTGCAACCTCAGCGTGTGTGGATGGTTAGGGAGGGGTTTTGCGTGAACGGTCCTGTCACAGCCTTGCACGGGACATCGTGGTGATGTACTGGCACACGGGAACGTGTGTGGGGGCTGTGTCTTGTGGGTACAGTTGTACACCTCTGATCAGAGTAAAACTATTCGAATAGCCGCGCCCGCGGTAATGGGCACATTGGCCAAGACTCACCGTGATTAGTCTCACCCTAGATAATTAATCTGGTTTTATCAACTGGTGTTGTGGAAGGTGTGTGTCCGGTCGGCGTGGTTGAGCTGACCGGGGGTGACCGGTTAGCGTGGTGTTAACGCTAGTCGTGGAGACTGGTGAGTGTGGTTTAACTCTCATCAGTTTCGCCTGGTGGTCGTGGTGTAACTTCCATCAGCGCGGCCTGGTCAACGTGGTTTAGCGTTGGTCGGGAAAAGCTGGTCAGCGTGATACGTTGTCCGGTGGTGACTGGTTAACGTGGTGTAGCGTTAATCAGTGGAGTCCGGGTAACGTGGTGTAACGGTACCCGGAGGTGTCTGGTGAACGTGGTATAGCGTTCATCAGTGGAGACTGGTTGACGTGGTTTAGCGTCAATCAGTTGGGAATGGTTGGGCCTGGTTAACGTGGTGTAAACGTTAATCGGTTGGAAAATTAATCTTGTTAAATTTATCAACATTTTACTGTTTACGAACTACTACTGTTTACAACTGCTTTTACGCAAATGAGCCACCAGCCTCCCTTTGAAATCCCGTGCACAAATGCATCATTGGTGTGGCTTGTTGAGTACGGTGGGTGGTACTCAGCCTTGCTCTTCCCCCCTTTTCAGAAGTGTGGACCTTGGCTTATATCCCAGTTGAGCTTGCCTGTGGCATGGAGCTGAAGTCACGCTAGTTTCGCCTTTCCGCTGCTGTTTTCTTCCGTGTGAGGACTAAGTGCCTCTTCTGTAAGTATTTACGCTTTATTTATGTTTGGAACTGTTTATTGATTTGTTGTTTTGTGTACCCTAGCTTGATTCCTGGACAGGGATTTTAATACACAAAATAGTCTGGAAATTGGCTAAATTTCTGGGCGTGACAGTTTATTTGCGGAAAAGCAGTTGCAAAAGGGAGTAGTTCGCAAACAGTAAAAAGTTGATTTAATTAACAATATTAACTTCCACTGATTAACATTACACCACGTTAACCAGGCCCAACCATTCCCAACCGATTGACGCTAAACCACGTCAACCAGTCTCCACTGATGAACGCTACACCACGTTCACCAGACACCTCCGGGTACCGTTACACCACGTTACCCGGACTCCACTGATTAACGCTACACCACGTTAACCAGTCACCACCGGACAACGTACCACGCTGACCAGTTTTTCCCGACCAACGCTAAACCACGTTGACCAGGCCGCGCTGATGGAAGTTACACCACGACCACCAGGCGTAACTGATGAGAGTTACACCACACTCACCAGTCTCCACCGATTAGCGTTAAACCACGCTAAACCAGTCACCCCGGTCAACTCAACCACGTCGACCGGACTCACACCTTCCACACACCAGTTTGATAAAACAGGATTAATTATCCAGGGTGAGACTAATCACGGTGAGTCTTGGCCAATGTGCCCATTACCGCGGGCGCGGCTATTCGAATAGTTTTACTCTGATCAGAGGTGTACAACTATACCCACAAGACACAGCCCCCACACACGTTCCCGTGTGCCAGTACATCACCACGATGTCCCGTGCGAGGCTGTGACAGGACCGTTCACGCAACCCCTCCCTAACCATCCACACCACGCTGAGGTTGCACCTGCCGACAGGGCACGCCATATTGGCCAGGCTACCCCCCTTGCGCCACGGTGAATCCGGCAGCCGATCAACCCTACCCCGGGCCGACCCAACTCCATCACGCCCACCCTCTTCTTCGGTGCCTAGGAGAGGGAGAAGAAACGCTTCAAGCCCAGCCGTTGCCCACGCTGGCTTGTGGCAAGTACGGGAAGTTGCCCAAGTGGTTCCCGCGTACCGGTCCTTAATTGCCATGGGTGTGAGAAGCAAAACCATACACCCACAGCCCACCATTTAGGTCAAAATTTTAGGAATTTAACAACAACCTATCCAAGGTTCCATTTTTCCGACATTGAGTCGAATCATATAAAAAGACATTATTTAATTCCCAGGTGAGCTATGTTGCTAAGCATGGCTAAGCATCCTAGGGATTATATTCTACTCATATTATTACCCAGGTGACAAGGATTTAGTCATCAAAACTAAGGCTTCAACCTGACATTGTATAGGCAATACCAATCCACATGAATTATTAAAATAATGCAGTTTATTTGCGTAAACAAAGCAATTTAATGAAAAATGGGTACAAATTGATCAAAGTATCAGTGCGACTTGCCTTGCTCCGGCTCAAGGTATTCGGCTACGATCTCGAAATACGCAGGAGAATTACCGGCGTCGGATTCTACAACAAACAATGCATAAACAATTAAAAACAGTACATGGGGGTCAACAAACATGGGCTGAAAGTATTTTTAATGGATTCTTGGCATTTTTCTGGATTTAATGAAATTTGAATGGACTTAATCAGAGTTCGCATGAAATAGTTATGATTTATTGAATTTTACTGCTATTTTCAGAGTGAATATAATTAACCAGTGATTTAATGCGCATTAACCGATTTAAAGACGTCACCCGAGAGGGAGGCGACGGCGCACAGAGGCGGGCGCACCACGTGGCGCCACCGCGGGCAACCACGCGGGCGAGCGAGCGGGCGGCCCCGATCTGCCACCCGGCAGATCGGACGGCCCCGAGGAGCGGCGGCCGAAGCCAGCCGTCCCGAGCGGGAGGCGGCGGCGTGCACGCGACCCGATGGTCGACGACGGCGACCACCCAGCGCGGCGGCGACCACACGGAGGGGCGGAAAGGAACGGGAAAACGAAAGGGGTTCTCACCGGTGGCTCGCGACGGCGCGAAGACGACGGTGGCGACGAAAAAGCGGCGGCGGCCTCGGGACGACGTCGGCGACGGAACTCCGACGGCGGGGAATGGGCGAGAGGCGATTGCCGAGGTGTCCTGGAGGATGAGGAGGACGGGAGAGGAGTTAGAGCGGAGAATGGTGACACGGCGCGGCGGGAATCACCGGCCGGAAAGGAGGCGGAGGACCGATACTCACCGTGCGCACGGGCGAGGCGGTCCGGCGAGCTTCGGCTTCCACGGAGTGGCGGCCGAGATGCGGCGCGGCGCGGCGGAGGTGCTGGCGGTGGCAGGGTGGCCTGACGGCGTCCGGAACGGCGGCGAGCGGCGGCCGGAGGCGGCGAAAAAACGGTGGAGCTCGGGTGCGCGGTGGCGACGGGGTTCTGGGGCACTGGAAAGCTCGGCGTGTTGGGGAAAAGATGGAGGAGAGGGTGGAGATGGTTTTTATACAGTCGGCCGGGAGAGATCGAGGCCGAACGGCTCCAATCGTGCACGGGAGAGTGGGCGGCGGCGTGGGCATCGTGTGCGAGATTCTCGGGAGAGAGGGGACGTGGACGCCGGGGAACTCGGGGGAGTGGGGCGGACTCGGTCCGCGACCGTTTGAACGAGTGGAGGGCGCGCGGGATGAGGTGGGAGGCGGCGCCGGATCGGACGGCTTCGGGGAATTTCCCCTCCGCCCGATTCGGACGGAGGAGGAAGATGAAGATGACAGGCGGGCCCGGCCTGTCAGTGGGTGCGTGGGCGCGGGTGCGAGCGAGGGCGCGGGAGCTCGGGCGCGAGGGCGCGGGAGCGCGGGCGCGAGGAGCGAGGGCGCGACCGCGGGGCACGGGCGCGAGGGCGCGGGGGCACGGGCGCGAGGAGGAAAAGGCCGGGGAGGGAAAAAGGACCCGGCCTGCGGCGCGGTGCTGGGCCGGCGGCCCGGCGATGGAGAAAAAGAGGAAACAGAGCAACAGAAGGGAAAAGAAAAGGAAAAAGATTTCCAGGACAATTTTAATTCCGATAAGCGTATTTGATTTATTAAAAATAGTTCCTGTGCTCTGTAAATTCCACTAAAAATCCAGTTAATGTATTTTGGCACAGAGAATACAAGAAAAATATTCCCCGCCACGATAATTTATTATCTTGCATTTTACACCATCAATTAATTTCTCTAGCCATTTTAAAATTCCTTTTCTTAGGTATTTTCTCTGGTAAAGTTTCTGTGTGGCTAATCTCAGGGTGTGACAGAGGAGCATGTGGCTGAGGTCGGCCATGTCCCCACTGGAATTGGAGGAAAGTCGGATGGGGATTTCGGCATTGTGGTTGGTTAGGAGAAAGGGGAAAAGCTTTGGAGAGGAAGAAATTGGTGCGGAACTAAAGGACCTTGCAAATCTGGGGTGGATTGCTTGAATGGTATGGAAACCCTAGGTTTTGGAGGCGAGAGCGTGAAGTTTTGGTGCGGATTTGGAAGCCAAAGCGATTTGGTGGATTGAGAAAGAAAGGGCTATGCTAAGTGGTTGGCTTGGGCCGGCTTGCTTAGTAGTGGGCCGTAAGATATGAGTTCCTAAATAGCATTTCCTATTGGGCCGTTAGCCAGTTGTGTTAACATCACAATTTGAGTGTTGTTTTACAGGAGTCGATTAAAATAATTAGATATGCTTCATGTTAAGCCTATAGCTGGACATATATGTTCAGATATCTGAATTATTTATAGGTATCGAGGATATATCCTTATAAAGATCAATGGCTGGTCTCTATTAAATTTAGGAATGCAAGTATCACTCAAGTACACCTCATCACACATTGGATTTACTCCATAGTGATACTTGGCTTACATGCTTAACCAAAATGCCCTGAGCAAAACTTCTAGCTAATATATACCTGAAGAGTCCAAATTCTGAGAAACATATCACTCGGGAAAGACTTAAAGGTTAAATATCCTTGACTTTATGTTTAATTGTTTCTCAATTAAGCACAAAGTCAAGGGCTACACCTAATAGGTGTGCCTATTCGGCTCACGCTATTCATATTTTTCCATGAAGCCCTTCATAGCCTCGTTGCTAGCTAACATTGTGTAGGACTCGGGAGAAGAGGTACTTAGACAAAGAGTACTTGGGAGCAATGTACTCGGGAATTCTTCATTGAGGAGGGTGAGCACTCGGCGTTAGCTGTGACTCAACTATGAAGGTCTCAAGGGTTACTGTGGAGGCCATAGGCCCCGGGTGCCTCAAGGAAGGTAAATACGGCCACCCGGTTAGAGGGTGAGCCGGCCCATGTAATTAGGGATATAATAGAACTCAGCTTCATATAACATTGCACAACAAGGTAAGGGATATAGTCCTAGCCGGTTACTCTATGTTCTGATAAGTAAATCCCTTGGTCAAGTCTGACTGGGATCCCTACTTTGTAACCTTGCCTCCTCGGTATACAAGGAAAGGCAAGGAGCCTCCTGCGGCATATCACAATCTCACCAGAGAATACAACGAAAGCAATACACCACAATTGGAAGTAGTGTATTATCTCACCCTGAGGGCCTGAACTAGTATAAATCCTTCGTGTTTTTTCAAGTCCATCGAGTTTAGATACGACGAATAGCCCTGTATTAAATACAGCCAATATAAAACATCGACAGTTCACACCACACCCCTCTTAAATCTCACAAGGGTAGATTTCAAAAAACCTAATCCGAAAACACATGTATATTATAAAATATACATATAGGTATCGTATGCATGTCTAGCACTTGCCAAAATTATATCTCTTAAATAGAAGTTTCTTTACTAAAATTCATGTAGGACCAGTACCAACCCATAGCATAGGTTCCACACACTTTAGAGTAACTTAAACATTTAATGGTATTTTGTATTTAAACATATTCGTGTATAAAAGTCCTAAATACGATATCTCTCAAATGTTAAATGCAAAATTAGAATCTCTTTCACCACACCTCATTAAAAATGACCATCTTAAATACTTAAAGATATAATTTGACAAAACTTCCTCTTAGAAATATTCTTAAAACTTGTCTAGGAAATAAATAAAGTATTCTAGCATAGAACTTGTAAAATTCAGAACGCACAAATGCAAAGTGATAAAATGGAAATTCTTTCACCTAAATTCACTTTAGATCAGTAGCAACCTACTGTGTAAACCTCATGCATATTAGAGCATTTTGGACTTTTCGCATTATTTGCTATTTATTCGATCATACGTTAAATTTCTTTCTAGAAAACAAATTCGGAATCGGTGAAGGAGTGGAGTAATTGTTGTTCTAAGTATTCAAGAGTAAGGCAAGTATTCTCCTCTCTTCCTTTGAACAAATTGAATCCTATGTTTTGGGGAATGAAATGTGTTGTTTGCAAAATTGCATGCGTAATTGCAACTATCGATATTTAAAATATGAAAATTGGCAATTATAACCTAATTGTTGCATATTCAACCTTGAGAACTTGTATTCCTTGCTGATTGCAAACTTAGAATGGATTAGAGTACTCTCCTTGTGCTCAAATGGGCTTGTGCTTGCTTATTATGCTTTCATATGCTTAGCCATGCTTAGTAATATGCTAAATAACAATATGATCACTTTATACATTTGAAAATTGGCATTTTACAACTTTTAGACAGAGGTGAAGCCTTTGATTATTTGTGAACTAAAATGATAGAAAATGTGATTTTAGACTTGGGCGGCAAGTGACGTGCATATGGTTGTTGCACATCGATAGGGGGAGTGTTCGCCTGAGTCGATTAAGGACCGAACTCTATGTCACCCTCTATTATTTACCGTACAACCACATGTGCTAGTATAGGATGGCCTTAGCCTATTAAGTTGTATATCTGTCTAACCTTGCATTCCTGAGGCCGTTGTAGTATAAACTACTCTTGGCGATGGTTTATAGGAGCTACCCATGGTTGTGTGTGTATATGATGGAGCAGGTATTATCCAGTGTGAAGGTGTTCTGCGAGTGGGTTGCTTCTCCACTTACAGCATGGGGGTCTAAAAGTGTCCAATACAACGGTGAGTGCCACGTGGGTTGTTTCTCCACGGCGTTACGTTGTTTGGCTAACCACCGTGACGGCATTGAGAATCTGCACTTAGTGTAACGGCTTCGTCGTGACCTCTAGACCACATTTAATGTGTAGAGTTTGGTGGTACCAACGGGTACCGACAAACTAGAGGATTTATATCATATGGGTAAAGTTATACAAACTCTGCAGAGTCAAAACTAATCAATTAGTTGTGCTTGCGGTCATGAGTGACATAGTGACGTGTCATGGCTATAGATTTATGGTTTATAAATGTGTTTATGAAATTGGGATATGGATTGGTGATTTTTGATAATTATGATGCTTATGATGGCCTGTTGTCGGGGAGAGCAGCAAGTATAATGATGATATGATGTTGATCACATTATTTAATTACTGTACATGTTTCTACTGTTTTATTAAATACCATTGCAAAAGATTGTGAACTAAAATTGGCTTTATGCAAAAATAAAACTACAAATAGCCTTCCTTGACTTAGAGTTTGCATGTATTGTAGGATTGGTCTTGCCAGTACATTATTTTGGTAATGTATTGACTCTTGCTTGTATTACTGTTGTTTAACTTTGTTGTAGATTGAGTGATGCGGGATCCGTTTCTTCTTTAGAATGGTTCTTTTAGGGGCCTACCCCTAGTCGGTTGCCTGTGGTATGGGTAGACAAGCTTCCACCTTTAATTATTTAGCGTATTGGCATATGCTTATCTATCTATTTATTTGTTTTGCCCTTATGCTTAGTGCTGATGCCACGGGCTTGATGATGAAAGTATATAGTTAGTCCTTTTTCTAGGAACTAACTATATATTAGTACGGGTTTTGAACGTCTGAGATCCTCGCTTAGTAAACGCCCATAGATCTGTTCCCGTTGTATGTAGTTTTCTAGTCGCCATCATCAAATAGTTTGATGAGCATACAGCGGGAGTGACTGGAGAGTTATCTTGTCGAGTATCTCATTTATTCACTACTCAGTATTTCAAGTGTTATACTGATGGACATTTAAATACGGTCATATACGCATGAGGATAGGTGGCTTATATGCATGTATAGATCCCACCTATCAGATATCGCGGTGGCACGCAAGAGAATGTTCAACAATATAATATTTAGGATACCCTGGCATGCCCTCTCAGGTCCTTCCATCTGACCTTGTTGGTTTTCTACTATGTAGTAAACGACACCTTAAGTTGGTGTTTGGATTGGGTTGATGCCTGTTTATTGTTCTCTGCTTATTGCATGCTTGCTCATAATGATTCTAAATTTATGATTATTATGCAGTAGAATTTAATCGATTGGGGGGTTTCAACTCCGAAAGACGGGATTGTGGTATGTTGCTTCTAATGATAGTCACGATATACTATTATGTTGCCACCGGTCAAAATTTATCAGAAAGTTAGCTGTAAAATATAAGGTTTGGAGGTGGCGGTGTCAATTGTAGGTCATCTAGGATTTACAGCATAGCTAGAAAAAAATGTCTACATTGTGTGTATAAAGGGTTACATTTCCATGATGACCTCCAAAACAGTAATCACATAATATACAGAATATATGGGTTTGAAGTGTTTATCCTGGTGATGTTGCATCAAATGATAGGATTTAGTCACATAATGTACATAATTTGTGGGTTTTAAATGGTGTTGCTGCTAAGCAAGAAATAACTTTGTTCCAAACAATGACATCTTTCACTTACTAGACTAAATATTCTCTAACCTTTCTCAATAATCCAGGGACGGGACAATAACTACTTATAAACTGTTGTTTGTCCTTTCACACGATAAGTGTATAAGAATGAGAGAACCATGGTATGGGGATGGTTGGGAAGGAGAAATAAATTTGTAATACTAGAAGGAACATATGGTTGCATGGTGTTTAATTTGATTCGAAGGGAGGGGTCATCTTAGATCAGGGGAAGAAATATGCCATCTGACTCACATGGGATCTTAAATGAAGATAATCATTTCGTGTCTTATAGCATGCTATGAGAGCATCAGAAGTTCTTTGAGGTTCCTGTCACTAATATGGGATAACATCATTTGCACAGTAATGATCCTTCTTTCACCATGGCACCATCTCTTTTTCAGTGCTTCGAGATGATTTTGTACCTTTTCAGTGCATTTATTAGTTCTATGTTATTTCAGAGTTGTAATTTTTAATTAATTTGTGCTTTTTCAAATTTATTTTATTCTAATCTGCTACTAGAAAATCATGCGTCTCATGTTTACATGATTATGTTTGCTTAAATGAATGCTGGAGGATGCTATGTTTAAGTACTGGTTTCCTCAGCAAACAAAAGTTTCCATGCAGTATTGTTGCTTTCACAGATAAAATCTGCCATTTGAATGTCACTTTTTTTTACTTGTATACAGGAGCTTAAAATCACAATTGGAAGGAGTTCCTTCAGATGAAGGAATGGATGACAATCAATGGGCTTTTGAGGAGACAGCAAGTTCTCAGCTCTTGCCTGAAGTTCTTTTCTTTCTTTGGAAGGGTCTCAGCGCTAGCATGATGTACAAAGAACCACAAGGAAATGTTCACTGATGCACTATGTTGGCATGGGAGATGATCCAAATGTGAAGACTGGCAGGTCATCTCCTAATATATTTCTTGCTGTTATGAGGTATTGCTATATAAGTGCTATTTCCTTTATAATGTTCTTTGGACTAAACATAGGATTATAATTTCACCTGATGCAAGTGCATTGCATGCTGTTCAGGGCAAGTAAACCAGGTAATTGCTTGGTATTTTAAGATGCACCTTTTGGTGTAGCACTCTTTGTATAAGGTGTGCCTTTTTCATCTTTGTTTCCATTATCTTTCAACTAAAATGAAACACAGGTTAGCTTCCAAGCATATACATAGTACAGGTTAATTGGTCTTTGTTTGGTTAGTGAATAAGGTAGTTTTCCATCAAAGTGATGAACATAATGTTTTTTTCTTGTAATGCACAGTGTTTCAGTTCCTCTGCTTTATATTGTGCCAATGTAACAATGTGAATGCTAATTGTATAGCGTATGAAAACACTTCATTATAGTATCTGCAATATAAATTATTCCAAGTCTCATAGCAAGTCATGTAACAATGTGTGGAGGCCATGGGCCCCGGGTACCTCATCACAAGCATATGGGCCACTCGGATAGAGGATGGGCCTAGCCTTGTAATTAGAGATATGATGGAACCCGGCAGACTTTGCTTTATACGATAAGGAATATACAGTCGTAATCCGGTAGATTATATCTCTAAGAGGAGATCCCTTGGCTGTAATCCGGCTGGGACTCCTACCTTGTACCCCTGTCCCCCAGTATATAAGGGAGGTAGGACGCCCCCTAAGGGCACAAGTTCATAGAAGCAAACACACTTCCTCAAAGGAGTACACCACAACTAGACGTAGGGTATTACCTCACATCGAGGGCTTGAACCAGTATAAACCTTTCGTATTGCTTTGCAGTCCACCAAGTTTCGATCCAACGAGTAGCCCTATATTTATATTTCCGGTGTAAAACATCGATAGTTGGTGCGCCAGGTAGGGGCTTCGGCGAGATCTACATCTACAAGCTCGATAGATCCAGCAATCGGAGTTGACGGCGACAAATTCTCCCCGGTGATACAATCTCATTCAGAAGCCTCGACTTCGTCACCGACATGTTCAGCAATCTCACCTTGGCTGACGCAGACCTGATCCAACCAGCCGAGGACCTAGCCGACTCTGCGCCAGTCGGCCCACAAGATGTTCTAGCTACCCTCGTTGAATTGTTGCGGCGATCTACCGCCTGTCCGGGTCTCGGGACAACTCTCTCCTTCGGCATCTGACTCGCGCTTGGCCTCGAGCTGGCTCGGGTCAGGCCAGGAAGGGGAGAGATCGTCAATCTCCCTTGCAGAACCGACGACAACGCGGATCTACATCCCACGCGGCTAACCCAATCTCTATGCTTCAGTTTGGACATGGCTCAGAGCCGTTCCAGATTGGATCTAGAGAGGTCGGAGTCGTCCTTACTCTGATCAACTACTCGGATTCTGACTCCAAGTCAGACAACGGTTCGAACACTAGTTCGGACACCAGTCTGGCGAGTTTCCTTCTGCCCTGAGAGATCTTCATGGCTTCAACCCCTCTACCAGAGGTGTGCCGACTACAAGAGGAGCAACAAGAGGAGGCATGCCGACTACAGAAACAGGAGGAGGCCGATCGCAAGGCTCGCAACGACGAGCTATGCAGGGCTGGGCGAACCGCTCAGCAATAGATCCTCTAGACCAAAGTCGGTGACCACGACGTCTTCGTCACGCCACAACAGAATGTCGTGGCCGCTGCAACCCTGCTGGACACACTCCAGCTCGGGCCTGATCACCAAGCCACCCCGACTATCGCCAAAATTAAAGCCATGATCATAGCTGCCACATGTCAGCAGCACCAGCAGTCGGGTGACACACATATACCGACCAATCAGTCAGGTTCTCCAGTGGCAACTCGTCCGCATCAGCACAACACCGGGCGGCTAGCTCAAGTCAGCCGCACGAGGAGTCACGGCAAACATCACTCGGCAACACCAACAACAACAATCGGCGGCGCCCCCAAAACGATCGCCGGTTCAACCAAGACCTCTGAGTCTGACTACAACGTGATCTCCGCCAAGAGATTAATGCTCGGCGCCATCAACGTGAAGACGACGAGCAACGCCGACTAGAGGACGAGCATGAGCGTTTCGGTCTTCACCACGAATGGTTTAACCGTCGCGGTCGGAGCCGGAGCCCTCACGAAGATGAAGGCGTACCAGCCTTCACCCGGGAGCTACAAGATGTCGACTGGCCGTCGGGCTTCAAGCCTACAGGAATCGAGAAATACGACGGCAAGACTAACCCCGAGTCCTGGCTCACTGTATATACTTTAGCGATCCGAGCTGCCAGAGAATCACAAAGCCATGGCTAACTACCTCCCGGTCGCCCTGGCCGACTCAGCGACAGGGCTCCCAAGGTGATCAATCGGCTCCTGGGGGAAACTCCGGGAACGCTTTATAGCCAACTTCCAGGGGACTTACGAGCGGCCATCTTCCGAGCACGATCTCTATCAGCTGCACCAGAGGAAGAACGAGTCCCTCCGTGAGTTCATCAAAAGGTTCTCTGAGAAGCACAACTCGATCCCAATGATCAAGGACGAGGTCGTCATCGCTGCCTTCCGCAAGGGAGTCAAGGACACCCCGTTCATCGTGAAATTTACTTGAAAACCTCCAACCACTGTCAGGGCCCTCTTCTATATGGCAAATAAATACGCCGACTCGGCCGAGACGGTCGCAAAGGCCCTCGACGAGAAGGAGTCCTGGCAGAAGGACCAACAGGCGAAAGCCGATAACGAGCCATCACAGAACAAGTCCGGCAGCCGCAAGCGGAAGTCAGACAACGAGGTGGCCAACGTGGAGCGTACTTGGTCGTGGCCCCCAAGGAACAACGAATACTAGAAGGTTATGAACGGACCTTGCCCCTTCCATCCCAAGGGCAAGCACGCGGCCAAGGATTGCTTCATGCTCAAGAAGTTTGCCTCTGAGTAGACTTCATCATCTAGCGCCAACAAGGACAAAGATAAGCCAGATTCAGGCCCGGCGGACGATTTCCAAGATCCACAGGCCGAGCTCAACCACATCTTCGGAGGGCCATTTGTGTACGAGTCCAAGCAGAAGCAGAAGCTAACGGCACGCGACGTCAACACAGTCTCTACAGCAGACGCCCCTCGGTATTTGCGCTGGTCAGAGATGTCCATCACATTCAACCGCACAGATCATCCAGATCAGGTTTCACACCCGGGACGCTACCCACTCGTCCTGGACCCGGTCATCAAAAATATCAAGCTAAAGAAGGTCCTCATAGATGGAGGCAGTGCGCTCAACATTCTGTTCGCCAAGACTCTGGATGAGATGAAAATTCCTCATTTAGAACTGCGATCGAGTACAGCGCCCTTCCACGGGATAATTCCCAGCCTGTCTTCAACCCCCCTCGGACAGATAACATTATCCGTCACCTTCGACACGCGGGATAACTTTCGCACAGAAAACATCTGCTTCGAGGTCGCTGACTTTGAGACCGCGTACCACACGATACTCGGACGACCGGCGCTCGCCAAGTTCATGGCGATACCGCACTATACCTACATGGTGCTCAAGATGCCTGGGCCAGCCGGAGTCCTCTCCCTCCGTAGCGACGTCAAGCAAGCCTTCACCTACGACAAGGAGAGCTGCGAGTTCGCTCAATCACAAGAGGTGGCAGTCGGACGCAACAGCATTCGGCAAGCCGTCACAACTGAAGTCGAGGAAGACCAAGTTCCGGCGAAAAAAGCAGCAAAGTCAGGAATTTCAGCTGACTCTGACATGAAGAAGATCCCCCTGGACCCTTCTGACCCCTCCAAGACTGCTCTAGTTGGGACCGGACTCGACCCCAAATAGGAAGATGCGCTCGTCACCTTCCTTCAAGCCAACAAGGATATCTTCGCATGGAAACCGTCCGACATGCCGGGCGTACCAAGGGAGGTAATCGAGCACGCCCTCAATGTCAAGATAGATTTCAAGCCAGTCAAGCAACGGCTACGGCGCTTTGCACAGGACCGGAAAGATGCTATTCGAGAGGAGATAACCAAGCTCCTCACAGCCGGGTTCATCAAAGAGATCTACCACCTGGACTGGCTGGCAAATCTAGTTCTGGTCTGAAAGAAAAACAGTAAATGGCGCATGTGCATCGACTACACCGATCTAAACAAAGCGTGCCCCAAGGATCCGTTCGGTCTACCAAGAATAGATCAAGTGGTGGATTCAACTGCGGGGTGCGAACTTCTCAGCTTTCTCGACTGTTACTTGGGATACCACCAAATCAGCCTGAAGGAGAAGGACTGCTTAAAGACGTCTTTCATCACGCCGTTTGGCGCCTACTGCTACATCACTATGCCGTTTGGTTTGAAGAACGCTGGAGGAACGTATCAACGAGCAATTCAGTGGTGTCTACACACTCAGATCGGGCGCAACGTGGAGGCCTACGTTGACGACGTGGTGATCAAGACTAAGTCCAAAGAAGACCTCATCGCTGACCTGGAAGAAACCTTCCAAAATCTTCGAAGATTCAAGATGAAGTTGAATCCGGAAAAGTGCGCCTTCGGTGTGCCATCCAGCAAGCTACTCGGCTTCATCGTCTCGCATCACGGCATCGAGGCCAACCCAGAGAAAGTCAATGCAATCATGAACATGGCATCCCCGACTAGCCAGAATACAAGGCCGTCCAAAACAGCTGACAGCGCTGCTTGGCCGGCACTCAGCCGATTTATTTCCCGACTAGCGCGAGACGGGGCATGCCCTTTCAAGCTATTGAAGAAAACAGACAATTTCCAGTGGACTCCCGAAGCCCAGCAAGCCTTCGAAGACTTCAATAATTTGTCCACATCACCACCGCGTGTTGGCGTCACCTATGCCCCAAGAGCCACTAATGCTCGGCTGTGTGTGCGGGATATCGGCGGCGACCACTCAGGTAGTCAGCACGGTGCTGGTGGTCGAGCGATCCAAACCGGGTCACATACAGAAGATTCAACGGCCAGTCTACTTAAGTCAGCGAGGTCCTTGCCAGACTCCAAGATGAGATATCCGCAGGTCCAGAAGCTGCTCTATGGCCTACTCATTACTGTCCGGAAGCTGGTGCACTATTTCCAATCACATCAAGTCACGCGCGATCAATCGTATCCACTCGGGGACGTCCTGCATAACCACGAGGCCACTGGCCGAATCACTAAATGGACGCTCAAGTTGATGGCATTCGACATCACCTTTCAGCCACGGACAGCGATCAAATCACAAGCTCTAGCCGACTTCGTGGCCGAGTGGACAGAAGTTCAGACACCCACGTCAACAGTGAAGCTAGAGTATTGGACAATGTATTTCAACGGTTCTCTAAGGATCGGCGGTGCTGGGGCCGGCATCGTACTGACGTCCCCCACCGGCGAAAAACTCAAGTACGTTCTATAGATCCACTTCTCGGCTTCCCACAATGTCGCCAAGTACGAGGCACTTATCCACGGGCTCCGCATCGCTATATCACTCGGCATCCGTCGACTGGTTGTGCGTGGAGACTCTCAACTCATGGTGAACCAAGTCATGAAAGACTGGACATGTCTCGACGATACCATGGTGGCATACTGTCAAGAGGTTCGAAAGCTGGAGAATAAGTTTGACGAGCTAGAGATAACACATGTCCTACGACAATACAATGATGCTGCAGACAAATTGGCAAACATGGGATCCAAGCGAGAAATAGTCCCGACAGGGATCTTTGTCGAGCAACTTATGGAACCGTCAGTCAAGAAGAAACCAGCACCAGAGCAGTCAGGAGGCGAACCTACCCTGGCAACAAACAAAGTGCTGAACATATGTCAAGATTGGCAAACTCCTGTTCTCAAATTCCTCCTGGACGATGAACTCCCAAAAGATCGCAGTCAAGCCGAACAAATCAAATGTTGAAGCAAAAGTTTCCTAATAGTCGGAGAAGACCTGTACCGAAGAAGTGCATCCAGTGTCCTCATGCGCTGTGTCACCACCGAGGAAGGCAAGTAGATTCTGCACTCGATCCACTCGGACATATGTGGCAACCATGCCGCATCCAGGATGTTAGTCGAAAAGGCTTCCCAGCAAGGATTTTCGGCCAACCCAGCACAGTAACAATGCAAAAGACATAGTTCGCACATGCGAAGCGTTGCCATTATATGCAAGACAAACAAATCTCCTAGCCAAGAACTCCAAACAATCCCAATATCTTGGCCCTTTGCCAGTAATGGGGGCTTGACATGTCGGGCCTTTCAAGAAAGCGCCAGGAGGGTTTACACACTTGTTCGTCGCAGTGGATAAATTCACAAAGTGGATTGAGGCAAAACCCGTTGCTGACCATAACAGCGGCATGAGCAAAGACTCATCATGAGTATTTATATCGATTCGGAGTATCTCGGTCCCTAACCACATCATAACGGACAACGATACTCAGTTCACAGGCGGCGTCTTTCAAGATTTATATGACGAATTTGGCATCAAGATCTGTTATGCTTCTGTGGCACACCCGCCGGAAGCAACGGCAGGTTGAGACGTGCCACGGCATGGTCTTACAAGGCATCAAGACAAGGATATTCGACCCGCACCTACAAACCATACACAGGCCGGCTGGGTACAAGAGCTCCCATCTGTTCTCTGGTACTCTAAGAACCGACGGTTAGTCGAGGAACAGGGCAATCCCCTTTCTTTCTGTCTATGGTGCTGAGTTGTGTTACCAACTGAGTTAGAGTTATGGCTCTACCGCGAGTCCAGGCTTACTCAGAAGACACCCTCAAACAATACCGATGAATCGAAACTAGATCAGTTGGAAAGAAGCAAGGACATCGCCATAATCCGTCGCAAGGTATCTTCAAGGCCTGCGTTAGTTACCACAATCGCAATGAACCCAAGACGACACTCAAAAAAAGTGGCCGGTCTTCGCCCGCCTTTTGGTCGGAGATCTCATCTTGAAGAAAAATACAAACCACCAAAGACAGGCATATTCAACTATCCCCAATATGGGAAGGGCCGTTCATTATCTAGAGGCCACACAGCCAGGCGGCCTACCAACTGAAGACGAAAGACGGTGCCCTCCGTCAGCGAACTCATGGAATATAGAATAGCTACGTCCTTTCTATACCTGAGTTTTACATCATTCCATGGTACAGTTTTTTCTCTGACTCACTACGCGCGTTGTTTCACAATGTCCGAGTAGTGAGTCGGGGTGCATATAGTATATGGTGCTTTGCTCCAATAATATACGAGCCTGTTTTTGCTTAAGTCGATATGAAGTGTGCAACGACTTGGTTATGTTTTCCCCGAAGTACAGCTTTGCGGTGAACGATTTTATTAAGTTCCTATTACACTAACTCAGCGTAAGAATAACTATATAGTCCTCGAGTAAAGCTAATGATAACTAAGTCAGAACTTAGAGCTCTGGCCGCATTGCACATATATTTACACATGTCCTTACAAAAAGTTATATACACCGACTACATGACATAGACTATTCTTACATACCTAGGTCTCGGGTGATCACCTACTGCAAGTCGGCCTCGCCTGGGCTATCAACTCCAGCGCTCCTCAGTGTCGTGGCTCGCTGGGGACCTTTGTCCTTCGGCGAATCCCTCTCTGATGGCTCAATGATTCTGGCCCTGGGGGTAGATTGACTTGATCAGCATAGGTTGGCAGCCCGCTCGAAAACAACTCTCGTACACGTGTCCTTTGCTTCTAGATATCAGAGCGCTTCGTTAAGACGTACTGGCACTTGGAACCTCGGGAGTGGTTCCACGCGTAGTGAGTGATTCCAGATTTCAAGAGCATTTCACGACATCGAAGGGAGACGGATCGTCCCGAACTCGCTTGACAATATTAGTCTCCTCTGCGAATAGCCCTGAAAAAGATTTGGCATGGCTTAGCAGCTTACCCGGTCACGCAAGTTAAACTTGTTAGCAAAATGTCAGAACATACTTAACGATTAGTAAACCATTCGTACAAAGTGGAGGGCTTACTTTCGTGTCGCCTCACCATTTGCTTGTGCACCGTTACAAGGTTTCAGCCTCTCCTATCTCGAGCTAACTTGGCCCTCGTCATCCTCGCTTCAGCCTGTTTTCCCTTCCTGCGTATCGGGTCTTCACGTCAGCTCTGAGGTTGCACAAATCAGAATGGTACAGAATCCGGAGATTGCAAAGTATTAGACACAACATAGCAGTTCCCGAAACAACAAGTTGAGAAAAATGCATGAATTTAGTCGGGAAGCAATACGGAAGATTATCTTTATATATTTTCTATCTCTATTCTTCCCGACTGGTTAATGACTTCCCTCAGAAGTCTCCCCCTCTCCTGCACTCAACGCCAAACCTCCGCGCCTTCAATTCCTCGGAGCTGGCCTAATTGTTTTCAGTTGGGGATGCAAGCATAGCAGAGACTTCGTTCATCCCTGCCAGCGTTTTCTAACATGTTTTGTCTTTCCTCGGTACAAGAGCAAGAGCAGAGTCAAGCGTAAAACACTTAATGCATAGTCTTCTAAACCCAGCCAAAGGCTGCCTGGCCCCCGGGACGCGGCGATTGCGGCGCGAAGCAAATCTTCACGCTCCTTCTCCGCCATCAACTTTCATATCTTGTAACTCTTTGCAGTTCCGCCGGGGCGGCACCTATTTGCGGTAATGTCCTCGGAGGGAATTGCGGGGAGAGCCTCCAGCCTAGGGAGGTCGGTCGCTCTAAAGACCGGCGACGATGACAAGGACGGCGACGGGTCCTGGCCCCCAACTTGGCAGATGCTAGGCTTCAGCGACATGCTTAGGGCTAGAGCAAACAACTTCGACATTAGCCCCTTGGTCGATCAGCAGTTGGCAGCTTCCGCAGCGGGACGACCTCGGTTTCTGCAACTGAGACGGTCGCCGGCTCGGCAGATACGCACGCAGGCACTGGTTCGGCTGGGGACGGCTCTACAAAGGAGCAGCCGGCGTGGTCTTTTCGCCTTGAGATTGATGTTGGTGTGCTTTCCTACACGATGAGTCATCGAATATCAACACGCCACAATGCTGAACTAGGACTTCCCAATAACAGGAAGACTTAAAGTCGCAACCTGTTTTTTGAGATTTGAGCCTGCCCCGGGGGCTCCTGATGTCGGCGGTTGGACTGCTGCCGGCTATCGGGCTGGACGGCGTGGCAGTCAAGCAGCAGCGTTTTGTCCTGGTTGGCCCCGTCCCTGATGTGCGGCTGGGGCGCTCGGGTACCACCCCATCAGCGGTAATGCCATCTTGGCTCGATGTTGCTGAGCCTAGCGGCGCTTGACCTGACTTTGTACTCAGCGGCGCTCTTCTTGGGCTTGATGATGCTGAGCCTGACTGCACTGGTCCCGGTTGGGACTCCGGCCTGGGAGCTGAGCTGGCTGTGTCCCTTATCTTCAGGACTCCCAGCTGCGGCACTCGGCCTGATAATCTTCTCTTCTGCCCTAGTCTTCAACAGGTCTCTTTCCCGCTCTCTTGGAGTCGGGCTGGGCAGCAGAAGGACTTAACGGCCTCTTCTTCTTGACTTCATGGCCGATAAAGTTCGGGAGTCGTCATCGAAGTCCTCACATGACTGCAAGCTAGTTTCAACAATACCATGTTACACATTCTAACCAACCTGGATATATGTGCAAGCACTCATTCATAGATGAACTACAGACAACATCAACAAGAGTTACCTTTGGGCGCGGCCTCTTCAGGCTATAAGCGCGCCACAGACCCGATCTGAGTCTTCAGTTTTGACCACCCCGCTGCTGCAAAGAAATCTAGGCAGGATGTGGTCACCTTGTACTTGCCCATCAGGTTAGGGTATTCATATCCGGGAAATCTCCTCTTCCCCTTGTAGTCCTAGCCAAACACCTCACTTTAGCGGCCTGATGCACCGAGTCAGGAATCGTCTGGCCACCCATGGACCGATTAGCCCGGTGCTCATTCAGCTTGTCGATCTTTTCAATCAATATGAACATTGGCCGCTTTCTTCAAAGGTGTAGGCATAGACGACCACTTGGCTACAACCACCCAGGGGCAAACCCATGAAAGGGGGAAGGCTTGGTTCAAGATCAGAACAGTTCATTCCTTATGCCAGCCTATTGAGAGAAGATTTAGGGAGCAATAATTTGAAATAAACCCTCTTCATCTCCTCCTGAAGCTAGATACCGCCCCCCAATCACTTGGACCTTGCTCTTGGATGGGCTGGGGTTTGATGTGGAATAAATGTCTGAACATATTCAAATGGGGTTCCACACCCAGGAAGCACTCACAAAGAGTCACAAAAATAGAAATTTGCAAGATCGAGTTGGGATTCAGATTCACTAACTCGAGTTCATAAAAGGCAAGAAGCTGGCGGAAGAACTCGGAAGATGGAAGAGAAAGGCCCCGATGGAAAAAAGAGGCGAAAACAACGGTCTCACTGGCCTGGGGCTCCAGAACCGATTCACCTTCAGCCGGACACTAGTTGATGACATCGCGGCTTTGCAATCTCAGCTGCTTCTCCAGAAGTTTCAGTTTAGCCGACCCGTAATCCGAAGTCGGCCAGACCTCATCCGACGCATCCACGAAATCTGAGGCCCTCAGCATGGTTGAGGACGAGAAGATTTGGGGAGTTGTTGGAGGTTTGGAATGGATAAGGAGGATTGGAATCGCTCGAGTTTTAGTGGGGAAGAGCAAGCAATGGCGAACCCTAGCGAAGCGGGAGGCGAAATTTCGGCGCGGAGATTGGAAGACCAAACGATTGGTGGATTGGAGAAGATGAAGGAATCTTTTCTCTCTCTCCCCGCCTTTTATAGAGCCGTTTCCGATTCGTGGGCTTGGGCTTGGGCTTACACAGTCGGTACTAGACCACCAAGATATGAGTTTCTACAATAGCACGCTCAATGTGGGCCGCTCGCTGGCTATGTTAAAATCACAATGCTGGTGCTACTAACAGGAACTGATGAGATAAACAGGTATGCTTCATGAAGGCCTAATTGCTAAACACATGTGTTTGGGTATTTGTCTTATCCACCAGGTATTGAAGATATACCTTTATAAGGGTCACAAGCTGGTCTTCATCAAAATTGAGGACGCAGGTATCTCTCAAGTACACCTGACCACCTAATGGATTAAATTTCATAGAGTGGTACTCGGCCTACATGCTTGGCCAACAGTTGCCATGTGCAAGTATTCTTCCAGCTGACATGACGCTGAAGAGTCTAACTTCCGAGTAATGCACTGCTCGGGAGAGACTATAAATATTCTTTCCAGCCAACATGATGCTGAGGAGTCTAACTTCCGAATGGGACGCTACTCGAGAAAGACTACAAACACCTTTTCCAGCCGACATGACGCTGAAGAGTCTAAATTCCAAGTGACATACTACTTGGGAAAGACTATAAATTATTTCCGGTTGACATGATACCGAAGAGTCTCATATACCAGTAGTATACTACTCGGGGAAGACTACAAGGTTAAAGATTTTTTACTTTATGTTTAATTGTTTTCACAATTAAGCACAAAGTCGGGGGCTACACCTAATAGGTGAGCCTATTCGGCGCACATTATTCATACTTCTACATGGAGCCCTTCATAGCCTCGCTGCCAGCTGACATGAAGCAAGACTCGGGAAGAAGAAGCACTCGGACAAAGAGTACTCAGGAGCAATGCACTTGGGCAATCTTCACCGTGGAGGATGAGCACTCGGCATCAACTGTGACTCAACTATGAAGGTCTCAGGGGCTGCTGTGGAGGCCATGGGCCCCAGGTACCTCATCACAAGCACATGGGCCACTCGGATAGAGGATGGGTCTAGCCTTGTAATTAGAGATATGATAGAACCCGGCAGACTTTGCCTTGTACGATAAGGAATATATAATCCTAGTTGGGTAGATTATATCTTTAAGAGGAGATCCCTTGGCTGTAATCCGGCTGAGACTCCTACCTTGTACCCTTGTCCCCCAGTATATAAGGGAAGGCAAGGCACTCCCTGAGGGCACAAGCTCATAGAAGCAAACACACTTCCTTAAAGGAATACACCACAACTGGACGTAGGGTATTACCTCACATCGAGGGCCTAAACCAGTGTGTTCCTTTGCAGTCCACCGAGTTTCGATCCGACGAGTAGCCCTATATTCATATTGCCGATATAAAACATCGACACAATGGATGGTTTGGTCTATAATTTGGACAAACCTACTCATGGTTCGATAATGTCATATTAAATAACCATCTAGCAGAGTTAACCTATACAACTGTAGGTCGATAAATATATGCTTAAAAATACAATAATTCTCTTCATTGTTATTTTCGTAAATCCTAAAACTATCTCATTCTATGCTTGTTTGCTGAAACATGTGTTGTATTTCAGTTGATTGAATTGCATCAGTAATTTCTCAGTTCAGTTAATTGTTAATAGAAGTGACTTTATATACATTTTCAAAACCAAACATGGTTACCTGTGTTGGCGAGGGACTGAACAACACTATGATGGAGTCATGTATGTAATCCCTATCCACCTTATGTGGAGTTATACGCTTTCCTAGCTCTAAACAAATATGTTAGAAACCTATAATGTCTACATATAGAAAGGCCAACTGTAGGTAAACTACTTTTTTTTCTGGTTTTGAGCTGCAAATTATAGTAGATACTAAGATCATGAATGGGCTTCAGTGGTGGCTTCCTCTTGGTTTTTTATTTGGCATTGTAGTATGATACCCATTATATTCAGCTTACGAAGTTCCAAGTGTAAGACCTGAAATATTTAAATAAATTTGTTTCACATTCGCATTTTCTACCAGTTTGTACTATGCTTGCACCTTTTTTTAATTGACGTGGAATGCTTGCTCAGTAGGTAAACAAAAAATTTAGCCATGTAATGACACTTACTTCACATAAATTAGGACATATATGTAGATGTATATGGTTTGGGTGGCCAACGGAAATGAAATATTTATTTCTTGCTGACATAGTTTCTTTTATGATTCAGTGACCATCTGCTATTTCTATAACCAATTTTAGTTTTAACTTAAGTATGCAGTACTTTGTGACACACTGTTATTTCTGTTATCTAATAATCCTTGATCAGGATTAATGGTAATGCTTAGAATTTAGTACCTAATAATCCTTGGATCATCGATGTTTTTTGACGAGGAGGAAAATGGATAATAACATTGGTTCCTTAATATAGGCATCGATAGTGTTCTTACCAGAAAAGCTGACTTTAGGGAGTGATCAGGTTGTTGAAATATAGAACAAAATCCTTTAGGGATTTATTATATTTTGTGCTCTAGAATATACGTGATCTTTATTTGTAGTGCGAATCAAGTTCAACATATATGTGTTTGTAAAGGCCTGTACTGTATAAAGGCTTGCTTTCAAATATTTGGTTCAGTGAACCCCAATTAATATTTTTTAATTATGTTTGTTACTTGTAACTCCGCCTATGTTGTCCCAACTATAAAGTGGTTCTCCGCCTATGTTGTCTCAACATAGCAGGTCCCAAGCCCTGGTAAAGGAAGAGGGGAGGGCCCCCTGTCCCTAAAAGGTTGTGTTAGGCTTGGCGAGGCCAACGTAAACCTAGCCAATCAGATGGAGATGAAACCCAAAAGAAAACCGTCTGGGGCGTAACCCCTCTTAGCGACGCGCCCATATCGGAACCCGGGTATGGTGTTAAATGGGCAAGGGCCGGGTCGTCACCCCCGTGACGTGCCGTGTCGTGATCTGGGCATGGTGTTAAGTGAGCAAGGATCGGATCGTCGCTTCCTTAGTGGCGCGCTACATCGGCGCCCGGATGTAGTGATAAATGAGCAAGGGTCTTCACATCTGACTCGACGGTGCGAAGTAAGAAGCTAGTCGAGCCAACTAGGATTCGTTTAGGTAGTTGAATGTAGGGTCTCTTACGTAAGTTGAGAGAGTTAGTTGATACAGCGTTTTAGGAGGCGTGTTAATATCTTATGCGTTCAAGAGACTAAATGGAAGGGATCAGAAAGCGAGAAGAGAGTAGATAATACTGGCTTCAAGCTTTGGTACACAGGGACAACTGCAAATAGAAATGGTAGGAGTTCTGATTGACAAGAGCCTCAAGAACGGTGTGGGGATGTGAGAAGACAAGGAGATAGGATTCATCTTAGTCAAGCTTGTCTATTGTACATGGTCTGAATGTAATTAGTGCGTATGCACCCCAAGGGCTACAATGAGAGTGATAAGAGACAATTCTGGGAAAGACTTAGATGGTATGGTTAGAGCTATACCTAGTACCGAGAAGCTTTTCATAGGTGGAGATCTCAACGGCCATGTAGGTGCAACAAATGCAGGCTTTGAGCGCACATGGAGGTTTTGGGTACGTAGAGAACCAGGAGGGAAGAGGAAGTTTTAGACTTTGCTTATAGCTTTTGACCTGATGGTAAAGCCAACACTTCTCTTTAGGAAGAGACAACCCACTTAAGTAACTTTAGTAGTGGCCAACACTCTAGCCAGATTGACTTTGTCCTTCACAAGAAGAGAGGATAAAACAAGCATGCTTGATTGTAAGGTAATACCTGGAGAGTGTGTGGTTTCTCAACATAAGCTTTTAGTGGCTGACTTGCGCTTCCAGGTGCGCGTTCGTAGGGACAAACAAGCTAAGATTGCAAAAACGAAGTGGTGGAAATTGAAAGGAGAGTCGGCAGAGGTTTTTAAGAAAAGGTTATCGAAGAGGGCCCTTGGGATGGAGAAGACGACGCAAACAACATGTGGAAGAAGATGGCAACCTGCATCCGGGAGGTGGCTTCAGAGGTGTTTGGAGTGACTAAAGGAGTGGATGCGAACCTAGAGATACTTGGTGGTGGAATGAGGGCGTCCAAAAGGCTATTAAGGAGAAGAAAGAATGCTATAGGCGTTTATACCATGATAGGAGTGGACAATATAGAGAAGTATAAAGGTGGCAAAGAAGGCAGCAAAGCGTGCTGTGAGTGAGGCAATGGGCGGGCTTACGAATGTCTATACCAACGATTGGGTACAAAGGCAGGAGAGAAGGACATCTATAGGATGGCTAGGGTTCGCGAAAGGAAGACGAGGGGGACCTCAACCAAGTTAAGTGCATTAAGGACGAGAGGAGAGCAGCTTTTGGTAAAGGAGGATGAGATCAAACACAGATGGCAAAGAAGTATTTTGACAAGTTGTTCAATGGTGAGAACGGGAACACAAACCGTTCAGTTAGATGACTCTTGGATGACACAATAGCGCTTTGTGCGAGAGGATCCAAGAATCAGAAGTTAGAGAGCGTTGAAAAGGATGAAGGGGGTAAGGCAATGGGGTCCTGATGGTATCCCAATCGAGGTGTGAGATGCCTAGGGATATAGCTATAGTATGGCTAACCGAGTTGTTCAACAATATTTTCGGTCAAACAAGATGCCTGATGACTGGAGGAGAGTATATTGGTACCGATCTATAAGAATAAGGGAGACATTCAAAGTTGCACTAATTATCGAGGAATTAAGTTGATGAGCCATACAATGAAGCTATTGGGGCGAGTAATCGAGCATCGCCTAAGAGGAGTGACGCGGTCTCTATGAACCAATTTGGTTTCATGCCCGGAAGGTCAACCATAGAACAATTTTCTTATTAAGGACAAGTTATGGAGCGGTATAGGGAGCAGAAGAAGGACCTACACATGGTTTTTATTGATTTGGAGAAGGCCTACGATAAGATACCAAGAATGTTATGTGGTGGGCATTGGACAAACATAAAGTTCCAACAAAGTACGTTTCCCTCATTAAGACATGTACAACAATGTTGTGACTAGTTTCGAACAAGTGATGGTGACACATGTGACTTCCCGATCAAGATAGACTACATCAAGGGTCAGCTTTGAGCCCTTATCTATTTGCCTTGGTGATGGATGAAGTCACAAGGACATACAAGGGAATGTCCCTTGGTGTATGCTTTTCGCGGACGATGTACTATTAGTTGATGAAAGCCGAGCGGGAGTAAATAGGAAACTAGAGTTGTGGCGGCAGACTCTAGAGTCCAAAGGTTTTAGACTCAGCAGAACTAAAACCGAATATATGGCATGTGACTTCGGCACTGCTAAACATGAGGAGAGGGATGTTAGTTTGGATGGTCAAATAGTACCCAAGAAGGATACCTTTCGATATTTGGGATCAATGCTACAGAGAGATGGAGATATCGATGAAGATGTTAGCCATAGAATCAAAGCGGGGTGGATGAAGTGGCGTCAAGCATCGGGTATTCTCTGTGACAAGAGGGTACCATAGAAGCTAAAAGGCAAGTTCTATAGAACGGCGATTAGACCGGCAATGTTGTATAGTGCAGAATGTTGGCCTACAAAAAGACGACATGTTCAGCAGTTGAGTGTTGCGGAAATGCGTATGCTACGTTGGATTTGTGGTCATACAAGAATGGATCGAGTCCGGAACGATGATATACGTGATAGGCTAGGGGTAGCACCAATTGAAGAGAAGCTTGTCCAACACCGGTTGAGATGGTTTGGACATGTCCAGCGGAGACCTCCAGAGGCACCAGTGCATAGTGGAATCTTAAGGCGCGACGTGATGTTAGGAGAGGCAGGGGAAGACCAAAATTGACATGGGAGGAGGCAATAAAAAGGGACTTGAAAGGATGGAATATACCCAAGAATTTGTCTTTGAATAGGTCTGCTTGGAAAGCAGCCATTTACGTGCCTGAACCTTGTTTTGCGGCTCCTGTTGGGTTTCAACTCTAGCCTACCCCAATTTGCTTGGGACTGAAAGGCTTTGTTGTTGTTGTTGTTGTATGTTTGTTACTTGTGATCATGCTTTTGATGTATTGCTTCATGTTAATCACATATGCAGAATAAGTGTGATTGTCAGCTCAAGTGTTTCTTGCAGCAAACAGAAAAAAATTGCTCATTTAGAAAGACACAAATCCTGGTGAGGTACACAACGTTTTATTTTAAAACTTTAAAACATACAGTTTTTCTTATTTACAATTCTTCTCATTGTTGGGACGTGGCACTGATGTGAGCTTAGCGCCATCTTCGTCCCTGCAAAGAACACCGAGGTATCAGATTGCTCATCCATATAGTTAAAAATTGGGTGAAAATGAGACACGTGTTCTGAATTGGAACTCTGGTGAGTTATATAGAGATGTTTTTATTAGAGTAAAATGGCATGGGTTGTTCACCCATTAGATCATTATGTATAAACTCTACATTGTTGATTCATTGGTGACGATTATACCTTATATATACACTTTTCTTTGATAATATAAAAAGAAATTTGACCGTACATTAGAGGCATTGGTGATGGTCCAAGTGATGACCTGTGAGTAGTTATATGGAGAGATTTTGATTAGAGTAAATGGCATGAAATTTAATAATTTATAACAAAATATTATGGCACCTAGCATTAGTATAAGCATGTTACTAGTGAGAGAATAATCCAACACATGCTTGTTAACATCTGCGTGTGATATGCATACCTATGGTCTGTTATACATGCATAGTCATCAATTAATATATATATATATAGGTGTATGCTGAGTTTTAATCACATTCGATTAGAACGATTATTAGAAAAGCATAACAACATGTAAAAAGAGTCCAACAAATAAAGTCACATAGACATTAATCACTACAGCAAAAACTAGTTTAACTAATTTAAGTAACAAATAAAGTCATACATGATAGTATCTTTTAGTGGACAAATAAAAAAACTAATTTAGGTAACAGAACAACACTTTACATGAATATGGCCGTAACTATGGCCCATCTCTGGGATTGGCTACATTGCCCATCACCAACGTCCATAACAATAATTTGTTGTTCTATCATGTATGACTTAGTCAACCTGTCACTAGCATTGACTGAACTTAGTTTGTCATATATATAGATTATTTTACAATACGGACACCTCTATAAACTCACCTTCGACTGCTAAATTCCTTTGTTACCAGCTCTATAATACGTCTACTTGTGCTAAATTGTTTAAATAGTGCCTAACTAATCACCAACAATTTATCCTAACAAACTGACGTACTTGCAATTAATAATATGTGCAATATGTAGACGCATAGTATATATAGCAAAAGATTCTTTTTAAATATTTTTTGCGGGTTAAAAACGATACCATTGTCTCTAACTTTATTCTATTTTAGCATCTGGTAATTAATAATTTTATATGAAATTAAGTAATCTCTCGGTTCTAAAATATATAGTTATCTTTAGCTTAAATGTTATCCCAATATATCTAGGATATGTAAAAAGTAACTTTTATTTCATTACTTTTTATGTTATCCTAGTAAGCCTCATCATTTCACTAAATCTCAAATCCCGCACTTTACCTATATTATTTTTAATTCTTATCATCACACCACCATTTCATCTTATTTTTTAATTTTCTCGTAACATTACTAGATAATTATATTTTGAGATGAAATGAGCACCAGTACATAGGAAAACAACTGGTCGACCTCACATCGATGCCACAAAATGATCATTCAAGAGAGAAATCAGTAGGATTTTATTGAGGCAGTAGCCTATGCATAAAATACCACTTGATACCAATGTTCACAAAAGAATGCTACTTGCCACGCCTTTGTCCAAAAAGTTGGCCTCTTCCCTTCATGGGCTCATCAACCTACACATGCCAGAGCAGCAGGAATGACCCTTGCACCAGAAAATTGTCTGCTTTGATGTGAGTTGCAGGCATCGCTATGCAAGGCAAGCACATAAATATTGACCAAGTACATATACTCTCTCTTGTCACGAAAGAACATTCACCATGACCCAAAACTATTTGACTAGTGAGCATTAATGATTGGTCTCTTCTACTCTTTTCGGTCTCATAATATAAAGAATTATATCAGTTTTGATCAATTTAAGATTATAATCAAAAGACATATGTATCTCTAAAAAGATGCTAGGTGAAAAATAAGTTAGTACAAAACATGTTAGATTAAAAAAAAACTAGTATAAAAATAGTAGATAGAGAATAAAGTATTGTCTCGGAATAATAAAATTCCTTATATTTTGTGATAAATTTGAAGGATAAAATCCCTTATATTATAAGACGGAGGGAGTACATTACATATGTACTTATATTACCCTTTCATTTGAAAATATAAAATGTATTAGATTTCTACACGGTTTTTAACGTTTTATTTTGATCATTAGTTTCTTTCATAATATATCATTAACAACTATAAAATTAATATGATATAATTTTTTAAATACGAATCAAACAATACTAAGTATAGCACTTAAATATATATATTTTTAGTTTAATTATTAGTCAAAATTTTTAAATATTAACTTTATAGAAAAAAGACTTATATTTTTAAACGAAACGAGAGTACAAAGGAGCAGTACATTCGTTACTCGTCACAGCCTCCATTCATTTTAAATGATGTTTTACCATTAATAAAGTTTTATAATACGTGCAGCCAACCTCACAATTGATTTGCAAAATTGACACTAGGTGCATTTGTCAAGGAAAAATGTTTTCATGGAATTATAGTTTATCAATATATGATAAAAAGGAATCAGTGATCAGATATGCGCATTGGACATTGTGGGCCAACGTTTGAAAAATGATAAGTTTTAGTTAATCATCCCTTAAAATTTGCCTCTAGTTTAATGCAACAGAAGATGTTGGATGGTCTTAGCATGTCTAATAGGATTATGATTTTGTATTTATATTTAAGGATTCAGTGCGGAGTGTGCACGGTGGCTATGAACAATTTTTGTGAAACAGGAAGCCTACCTGCTATCAGCTTTATTATTTGGGTTTCACCGGTTAAAGTCCATTTTTCATATAAATTACCAAATCGGTTGTTTTTCACCACTAATTTTCAGAATAGGATAGATAGCTGCCTAATAAACTATATTTCATAGTGATTTTGATCGGTAAGATAGTGGTTTTTCGTGAATATAAACTTCAGTAGAGGAAGTTTCATGGTTACAGACCTAATTAAGTGATTTAGATTAGCAGAATTTGCCTAATAAGAGTATAAATTAGGAAAACCACATCCATTTAAAGAACACTAGAAAATATGTCACATGGTGTTATTTGGCTGGTTTGAAAGTTGAGTGCAAAAAATAATCAATCTTGTAGTTTAGAGTGAAACTGAGCATTTAGCAAAGTGTAATGGCCAAAATTAGACTTTACCCTTATTATGTCAATCATCCTGTAGTTAAAAGCATGAACATCAGAAATTTGCACATACCACCTCTGTCTATTTGGCTGTGCACATTTTACGGTCAGATGCATAGCCAAAAATTTATGCTCCCTCTATTTAATATAAAACGCATGAGGATTTTATACAGTCTTCAACATTATACTTTAACTAACTATTATTAGTTTCTTTTATAATATATTATCAACAACAACAAGATTTAAACTATATAAAAATATTATTAAATACGAATATAGTGATACTATATACGATATTAACACATATATTTTTAGTTTAATATTAATCAAAATTTTAAATACTAACTTTACGGAACAATAATGTCTTATATTTTTAAAGAGAGGGATAGTTCCATTTGTGGAACATTGTGGTATCGTTTGCCAGCTTATCTTATTTTAGCTCTTAATACAAGGTAATCAAAGGAGATAATTAAATGCTAGGCGATATAGCCTATACCTAGAGCTATGCAGAACATTTATACCCTTATTTTAATGACATTTTTTTCGAAAAACAGATCTACTCCTATTTAATGACATTCTTACAGCTTGTTTGAATATAGGAGGAAAACCGTACATGCAGTTGCATAACGCTGAGGCAGTGTTATTTTCGTCTATCGAGGAGCTATTTTCTTATTTATTATGGATATGCTTAATAAAATATTAAATGATGTATTTTTTATAAAAAATATTTATATAAATATTTTTTAAAAGTTAATTAAATCTATTTTGTAATAGCTAATACTTAATTTATTACATTCTAAACTGTTTAGAACAAGGCCTAAAATGCATATTTAGAAACATACATTGAAAAAACAATAGTCAATCGATGAATCTAGTGAAGGAAAGGAAAATATAATCCCGATGAGATGATAAAATTGGAGTTTCTCCTTCATGCATGCTTGCCTAATTAAGCGCATTAGCAATGAAATCTATCTAATTAATTAAGCAAGACTCAAAGTAGGGATCACACTTGGTGTAGATGCAAAGAAGCAAACAAGCAAGCAAGGAACAAGAAAAGAGAGGACTGATAGACCTAGCTAGAAGGCCGGCGGCGGCGGCCGGAACGAGCCGAACACCTCGTGCGCCGCCATCTGACCGCCGCCGCCGTTGGGCATCAGGTTTGGCGGCAGGTTGTAGAATGGCATCGACGTCGGGTCCGGCAGTCCGGGAGCACCGCCAGCCGCCGAGCCCGACCCGCCATTTCCTCCTGTCGGCGATCCCTCCGGCAGCTGCATCCCTTCTGACCCGGCGGCGGCGGCGGCGACTGCCGCAGCCGCAGCCTCGCCCTGCTCGTCTTCTGCGAGCGGCAGGCGCTCGTAGGTGGCATTAGAGAAGGTGGCCACGACGACCATGACCGGGCCGGACGCGACTAGCTCCCCGACGACTGTGCCACCGACGACCTGGCCCTGCCCGCCGGCAAGGTAGACCGCGAGCCCCGTGGCACCGGGCGGGCACGGGGACGGGAGGAAGGCGCCGGAGAGGGACAAGATCTCGAAGCGACCGTGGAGCGTGACGACGGCCCCGGGCGGGGCGGCGGGCTGGCGCAGCGTGACGTTGGCGACGACCCCGCTGCCGGAGAGCACGGACACGCCGCGCTGCCGTCGGCGGGCGAACGTGGCCACCGCCTCCATGATGTCCGCGCCGCCGGCGATCTCCAGCACGTGCGAGCGCAGCGCGTTGGGGCTCTCCCGCGCGATGATGATCGGAGGCTTGGGCTTGTTCTTGGACCCTGGCGGCCTCCCACGCGGGCGCCTTCCCGACGACGATCCGCCGCCGCCGCTCCCGCCAGACGCTCCCGACGCAGCAGCGTTAGGGGTGGGCGAGTTCTCCCCCGTGGCGCCGCCGGCCGTCGGCGAGTCCTGCGCGGTGCCTGAAGAGTCGTCATGGTTGTTGCTCCCGCTGCTGTTCGGCGTCGTCGGCAGCTGCTCCCCGACCCCGCCGCCGGCGTGACCCCCGAACTGCGCCAGGTGGTTGCGGATGTCCAATCCTCCCATGCTCCCCGCCCACCACGCCATCCTGCACACCGGATCGACCAACCCCCCCTTTCGTGGCAACCACAGTGTATCCCCCTTTCTTGGCAACCAGTGTCCTCCTATACACGCACCGCGTCAAAAAGAAGAGCAGCAGACAGAGAAGAGGAGAGACTATAGAGAGAGAGGGGGTGGATGTAGGCATGTAGCTGTACTAGTACAACTTGGAACTTGGAAGTGGAGTGAGCTGCTGTCTCTCTCTCCCGATCTGTAGCGCTCTCTCTCTCTGCTGATGATCGCTTTCTCTCTCTCTATCTCCACCTCGCTAGCTGCTTTGGTGCTACTACCTCTCTACCTCCTTTCGTATGTGGACCATGTGGACGTTGATTGGGACGCGGGAGTGGAATAGTACTCTGTGTCGCGGCGCTTCTTTCAGAATCTTAAATTTTTTAATAGTCTATATTCTCATCTAAATTTTAAAATATTATAATTATTAAATTCAAAAAATAAACTAAAAGACAAAAATTAAGAAACCTATTTTTTTAATTCTCGCTAGTTAATTTGTTAATAGCTGCTTCTTATAATCTCTCTCCAAACAGAGACAGTCTTTTTCTCTCGAAAGGATATCCCATAATTTTGCATGCCATCTAAAAACTCATAAAAAATTAACCAAATACATCAATATATGATAGTATGTCACTCTACACACATGCAGGATTAAAATCAATTTATACAAATAGAAATAAAACTAATAAATTTGACTGCAAATATTATATACTATTTACAATTAAATTTAAACTTGTGAGTGATATATCACATATTAATCTATCTTATCATCTTAAAAAAATAATTTTTAAATGACATACATAAAACAGAAGAATATGCTTTCAAGTGACCAAAATCCGCGTCCCTCCAAACAAGGCCTTGCACGTGTTTAGTACTGCAACAAGTTCCAGCATAAGGCTGGCATATGCCTGCCTTTTATTATTCTTTTGCTGAGGACAGTTTCAACCCAGAAACTATTAAGTAGTTTCTATGTCATGCTATGTTATGTTATATAGACATCACTCTAGAAACTAATGTTGTCAATGCATCATTTCTATCATAGCTCAAACAATTAATTAGTCACTCAATTCTCTCTCTAATCCACCAATCATCTTTCTTCCTCATCTCTTATGTAGACACCATTCTCTTCCGATGCAATATTTGGTAGTATCTAGTGTGTTGGTTTTCGTGTTGAAACTATTTTCTACATAAGACTCAGTTTCTTTATCTTTTCATTCTCTCTCTCATTTAATATAACGCCATATCAGCAAAAAGTCCTAGGTGGCACTATAGTTAATGTCATAGAAACTATTCTAGTTAGAGCATTAGGACTGCCCTGACTGAGTTTGCAGGTGTACGAAAGGGTGAAAGTTTTAGCGTACATAAAACGAGACAAGTTATTAGTACATAATTAATTAAGTTTTAATTATTATAAACTTAAAACATAGATTTGTTTGATTTTTTAGAACAACTTTTTTATAGAAATTTTTTAAAAAACACATCGTTTAATATTTCAAAAAACGTGTTTACGAAAAACAAAAGCTTTTTACCCTTCGAACGGTGCCAGCTTCCTGGGACTGAGCTTTCTGTATCTCCGCTAACTGCAGCAGCTGCTCCCCTTTCTTTAGGGATCCGTCCATTCTACCTAGCAGAGGGTCAGCATGCAAGCAAGGGGCTAGATGGGTGGTGTTTGGTGGCTTGGAGGGCAGGGTGTGCAGCATGCAGCGAAGCAAGCTCTAGGTAACTCCCTCTCCTTTTAGCTTGATTGTTGTACCGTTTGCATCAACTTATAAGTTAAGGTTATCAGCGAAACATAAAACTAGATAAATCATTAGTATATAATTAATTAAATATTAACTATTATAAACTTAAAAAATAAATTTATTTAATATTTAAAAGAAATTTTTATATAGAATTTTTAGCCAACCTTACAATCTCACGGTCAATCGGTGTCCTGAGAGGAAGATGGAGGTATGGAATTAATTATTAATGGTCTGACATGGTTGGGGGCAGAATTCAATTCATGGGCTTGACAGGCAATCGTGCATGCATGCACAAGATCTAGCTGGGGCAGCCTAGCAAACCTACCCTAGCTACATTTGTAGGGGTAAATGAAAATAACCGGTGGATCCAGCCGTAAAATGTGTGAGAATAGCCGGGCTTTGTCATTTTTACAAACAAGTTTGCCAGAAAGCAACCCTTTACCTCGCCAAGGAAGAACCAGGAGACATGTTCTATTGCATCTACACATGGTTAATTAGGAAGTGAGTCTTAACTAATTTATCTTGGTTTGAGATCCTTATTACCACCGATCATACATTTTTGTGACCGCAGACCCTCACACAATATCTATACTCATGACATCGGACACACGTATTGGGTGATGATGATCACGAATCTTCACTCTAGGACATGAGGGTCGTCGAAGATAAGCTGTTACGTCTACCTTATGGGGTTTAGGAACGGCTGGTTTCTTCGGTAAATGTAAGATGGGAAAAATGAGTTTGATATGACACTGGAACGCAGAGAAAAAAAGATATTTTGGGAGGCACAGATGTAGTGGGACCAAGGTTTGCAATTTTGTTTTGTTTATTTCTATCGGGGTACCAAAATTTCCGAGATCTTGGATATGTTGAAAATTTCAAAATGATTTTTTTTTGAAATTTGAATAGATTTTGACCAAATTTGAATTAAATTTGACCAAATTCACTGAATTTACAAAAAAATTGAATTTTTCGAGGGAAATAAAAGTTTGTGCCGGGGGGTCCGAAATTTTAGGAATTTTGTTCCAAAATTGGAAATCCTGAGTAGGACAGGTGCGACTAAACTATGTTTCGCACTCCTATCGGGTTGAACTCGGCTGATGTGGCAAGTTTTGGGACCACAACGACCACGAGATATGCTAGGTCATGTAGAATGTGTGAAAGGGGTCAATGAGAACACGTGAGCAGTAGTAATTGACGGAATCTAAAACAAGGTGAATTGGGAGTGGATGTATTTGCGATAAATCATCTTATAGGAGAATCTAAAACGAAGGGTGATATTTGGGGTGGTCTTTGCAATTTTCCCAAGATGGATTGTGTTGGAGGTAAGCCATAACCCCTTCGGACAGTCCCTCTTTGGAACGCTCAAGGTCGAAGACATATAATGGAGCCCCTTCGGCGGCCCTAGACCGAAGGCATGAGGCGAAGGCATAGCTCGAAGGCGAAAGGCACAAGACACTTAGTGAAGACGAAGGACTTCTGGACAGAGCGTTGAGGCCGCTAGCGAAGGACCTAGGAAGGCCAAAGAGGCAACCCCGCGGGCAGAACCTTGTGGCGGCCGTCCCGACTAAGAAACAAGATGGCCAAAAAGGCCGAAGGGCCCACCGAGAGCCTAGCCCAGATAGGGGTCTCACAGCCCGCGTGACGGCCCAATAGCCCATTAAGGAGCCTGCAGTCAAGAAAAGACGGAACTACCTCTGTAGTTGTCCCTATCAAGGGGCTATGATTTAATACCACATGTAAATAAAACCCTAGAGCCTGTAATTGTACTCCTGGGCCTATAAATA
The DNA here is from genome assembly GCA_003991445.1 of Oryza meyeriana var. granulata. Taxonomy (NCBI): domain Eukaryota; kingdom Viridiplantae; phylum Streptophyta; class Magnoliopsida; order Poales; family Poaceae; genus Oryza; species Oryza meyeriana. Next base: position 73,432 of record RYFJ01001923.1, read on the forward strand.
GGCACCTAGACTACTATATTGGCAAGGTTTTTGAGATCAATACAAAAGATTTACTACTACAGTCCACTCTTAATTTCCATTGTTGTTCTTCAACAACAGTTGGCACCGTCCGTGGGGAACCCTTGGGGTGGGAAGCCGAAGACAAGATGCTTCTGAAGAGGAAGTCGATGAGGAGACGAGTAGCCCCACGCTGATACGAAGATGCAGAAGTCAATCAACCCGGAGACCCTCAGGTCGAAGCGCAGGAGGAGCAGGTCGAAGAGGGAGTGCCTCCAACTCCCATGGCCGCACCAGGTGGAAACGAAGACACTGTGGCGGTGCAGAGGGCAGAATACGAGGCCATGAAGGATAATGTCCAGAGGCTACAAGACATGCTTCGCCAGATGCAGGAGCAATAGCAGCAGCTGCAGGCACAATCTCAAGCCTTAGAACTCCACCAAGCTCCGGCCTCGTCTACCCAAGCCTTTGGACCCCACCAAGCTCCGGCCTCGTCTACCCAAGCCTTCGGACTCCACCAAGCTCCTTCGCTCTCTTCGGTCCCTAACGCCTTTATGATCCCCTCACCACTGTCGCCGGCCACGACCGGCTTCGTCCAGCCCCATGTGCCCCTTGTGATGGCATGTAACACCCTAAAATTTTGGTTAAGAAAAATATGTAAATTTTTGAACTTTTTAAAACTTTTTGCATCATGTCATGTTTTCGGTTGCTATGTTTGTGATGTGATAAAAAAAGGGCGACCTAGATGGAGCGACCAACAAGACCAAAACCAATTTTAAAGTTATCTCGACAACCAGAAATAATTTATGGCCCACTGCAAGAAAAGGAAAATTAAATGTTTTAATTCTCTAAACTCATCACATGTTTAATAAAGAGGAACTAATCTCGATCCATAAATTAAAGTGGAGGCTAAAATGCTAATTTAATTTTCAACTATCATGAGTCAATTAATAAAATGGGCTAGCTACAACAATTATTTTGGAGAACAGGAACCAATAAGAAGAGATTGCATATCCAATTAATTTCCAACCCTATCACATGAAATATCAGAATGAGCTAAGCTTTCGACATATAAATAAAATGTGGGGATTAAATATTAATTTCCAAACCACGGAGTACACATATTACCTTAATTAAGCTTTTGAATAAGATCAAGTACAAATATTATGGGAGCCACAGGACCCTAATCCAAGCCATCACCGGAATCGAATGTCTAAATGTCGCGGGGTACTTACTTCCCCATTAAAATATAAACAAATGTTTTTTTGAACTTAGAAATAAATTGAACACCCTAAATAAATAAGTCTTCCTTTATAGGAGCTACTAAAATCCAAATCCTTTTTGAATCTGCAAATTTCTGGAAAACCACATCCGATTTTACAACAGGAACCAAATTCAGAACCCTTAAAAGTTAAATATAAAAATCACTTGTTTATTTTCCCCAAAACAGAAGACCTCATCTTTTTTGCCTCCCTAGTGGGCCAAATCTCTCCCTAAATCCAAGCCCACCATCTCCCGTCCTCTTCTTTCCCCGTCCGGCCCAGTTGGCTCGGTTGGCCGATGGTCCCAGCTAGGGCAAAGGACCAGGCCAGCCGCCTCACCCCGCTGCGCCATCGGTCAACCGCGCCGCCCACCAAGTGCTCGACATAATGCCGCCCCCACCGCATCACGTCTGCGCCATCATCGCGCTAGCACGGGGACATCCCCCAGCCTGTTTCCCTCGCCCCTCCATGCCAACCACATCATTCCAAGCATTGGACAATTGCCGTTGCCGAGCCGCCTGTCCGGGGCACGCACCGGCGCCGATCTTCGCTATGGACCGATGGGAGCTCAACTCCTCCCCATGTCTGCCCCTCTGCCACCTCATCTGCAACCACCACCGGAGTTAGTTCGTTCTCCCCATGCCGCTATGCCCTGTCGCTAGGTTGCGCCACCTATGTCACGCCGCCCACTCTGAGCCAAGGCGCGTTGACCCACCACTCCGTCATTGCAGCCGTCGTTTACCTGCCAGACCAAGGAGACACGCGTGCACGCTGCAGCAGCTAATGAATCGCTACCTGCCTCCTGCTGCTCGCCCCATGTCATGAGCACGGCCGTACTCGGCCTACCACCTGCCACCATGCAGCCTTTGCGCACGCCACCACCACCGCCCACGCGCGTACCCGAACAATTGCCTGGTCGCCAGCGCTGGCAGAGCACGCGCCTGCTCCACGCGACTGCAGCTGCTGCACCAGTCCCGCCCAGTACAACCCTGCCGCTGCCCCTACAACTTCACCTGCCGCCTCTGCGCACGCAGCCACCACCGCCCATGCGCGTCCTTGCCCTACAGCCGCCTGCCACCTTAACTCCGCCACCCACCGTCGCGCCTATAATTGGCAGCTGAGCTCGCCACGGCCACACCCCCCAACACACACCCTACCGTAGCCCTTTCTCCTTGCCGCTCCATCCCGCCACCCATCGTCGCCTCACCAAGGCCCAATGGAGGAGCCTGGCCTCGACGCCTCCCTGCGCGCCCGACGCCACACCGCCCCTGCATCGGCTCGCCCTCATCGCGATGCACGGAGCGTTGTCCCCTAGCCGCCGCCTCTCGTCGCCCACCAAAGACTGATGACGGACTACCACTGGCGCAGTGGAGCAAGGAGGAGAAGCCCGAGCTTGACGCCACCAACCACTGCTGCTCGGTGAGCCCCTTGCCTACCTTCATGCCTCCCTCCTCCTCCGTTGCCCTGCTGCCGCCGGTCGCCGCCTCGATGCCTAGCCAAGCCCACGCGTCGGGCCACTCCAGCCCTGCGCGCGCCAACTATAGCCGCCACCACCGCCACCGCCTTTTTGCCGTCACCAAATCCTGGCGACACCCCCCCTCCCAGGCCACCGCCACTGCCGGTCGGCTGGTTGGCTCGCCTCGTTTCTCCCCTAGGCCAAAGAATCACAGAGAAAAAGAGAGAGAGAGAGAGAGGAACCGGAGGAGGAAGAAGACGGGAGGGGATTAATTCCCCCTTCCTAGAGACTGACATGTGGGCTGTGGTTGTTGTGAATTTTTTTTATAGTTGTTAGTATGTCTCGTGGACCCGCCGGCTTAAAAATACCTTTGAAATCTTTTTCTTTAACCCCTAGGTCGCTGACAAGTGGGCCCCAGGCCACCTATCAGCCACAGAACCTTTTTTCTTAAGAAAAGAATTCTGAAAATATTAAAAATAGCTCAAGTCTTTTTTTTTGCAAAGGGAAATCTAGATTAATATTCGAAAATTCACAACTAATTCAATTGATGTCCAAATTGGATGAAACTTGGCTCTAAAATTTTGTAAATTCAAGCTCTACATTTTTGGACCCAAAATAATAATTGTCACAATTTACTTTTCACACAAATATGAAATAATGACAAGCGGATAATTGTTTTCTTTACTAAGAATTTTCCTTTAGGCCAAGTTACAAATTCAAATAATAGGAATAAGGCCTCTAAACTTTAAATTTGCACAACACTACCATGAAACTTCAATTCTAAGAAAAATCTAAATAATTTCTTGTACTAAAAATTATAATATATTAACTCCAATTAATAAAAGTAAAGACTCTAAGGTATAATACTACAAATAACCACCATGAAACATAGAAGACCGTTTTTTTCAATTTGTAAAGAAAAGTATAAATGGTTTACTAAGTGCTCTTAAGTAAAATTTTGCACCTACATAAACTTAAAGGAAATAAATGCATTTTCTACATGACCCTGATCTAAAGGGAAATGCATAAATTATGGATCAACACACAACGTAAATAAGTAAATCCTACATTAAAAATTACCTTACCAAAATGTTGACTAAACAATAGTAGAAGGCACCCTAAGAATACATATGCATCGAAATTTGTTCCTAAACATAAAATGAAGAATACAGATCAAGGCGTCAAACTATTAATTCGATTCACAAGTTCAATTCTCCACAAAATAGCTAAACATACAAGGCCGCAAGGCTACTTAATGAGGTTTCGGCTCATGAATTGACCAATAAAATCCGAAAAAGAAAACCAACAAATGAATGTTAGGAAATAAATCTTGTGATACCAAAACCCGTCATGGGCCCTTTTGAGTTTGTAACCCTCTAGCTAACCTTGCCAAGCTACCTCGAAGGTAGGTTATAAACCCACCTCCCCCATGCCGAGCCAATGGTCTAACCCTTGGATAGTAGCTTGTCCACACAATTACCCCTAGCCCTCGATCGCCACCCACCCTTAGGAACCCTAGCTTCTTAGTCAGCCTTAGACCTAAGAAGTTAGCCACCCTTGGCCCAAGCCTATAGGCTAACCTAAACCTTTTATTGTATTCCATGTTTGATTGTTGCTTGATTTAGTTCTTCTCACACATCTTGTTGGTACGATCCGTATAGTGGTAAGGAACGTGAACGTGCCCCGAGGAGGAGAAGGTTTGGTCGAGATTCAGTACAAGAGCAATTTGGTAATCAACCGCCTTGAGCAAGGCAAGTCACCACATCCCCCTCCTTGAGCATTTTGATCCTAGTTTGCGAACTTATTTGTTTGTAAAATAAATTGCATACTATGTTTAAAACACATTCCCAATTATTGATTATGCCACCCTTGTATTGAGCAACTTGTTCCTTGATGCCATGTTAATAATTGAGTCTCTAATTATATTTAATGAGCAATGCTTAGCCATGCCTAGTTGCACTTGGGTGATTGAATTGCCCTCCCCCATATCTTAAATAAAATGGGACGAATGATTGGGCAATCACTAGGGTTACAGTGATTGGGCAATCACCATGTATTGCCATCCCGCGCATATAATGAGGAACCAATTGCGAAAACCAAAAACAAGAAAAAAATTTATTTCGACCGGGGTGGTAGGAAAGAAATTGGGTGGTTCTGGGAACGGCAAGCGCTGATCCTAGTCAATTAAGGACTGAGTCAAGAAGCTATGCGGGAAATAAATTGAGTACAACCACATTTCTTGAATGGGTATAAACTTGGTGGATTAGGACATCTGTGCGGGGGTGGTACCCCAATCATCGGTTGGTTCTGCATGCGGATTATGAATTGTTGTGAAGTGTTGAGATATTGTGATGATAAATGACGTCGAACTTAAAAATGCATCTATATATAATTTTATCCCCTTACGATCTTGGGCCCAGGACTCCTCTCACCACTGGTAAGGCGGGTTGGTGTACCAGGGGGTGCATGAGGGCTCATAGTCCATGGGGCGGGTACCGCAACCATAGAAAGTCTCATTGTCGATGTTTTACACTGGCAATATGAATATAGGGCTACTCGTCGGATCAAAACTCGGTGGACTGCAAAGGAACACAAAGAGTTTATATTGGTTCAGGCCCTCGATGTGAGGTAATACCCTACGTCCAGTTGTGGTGTATTTCCTTTGAGGATGTATGGTGGTGATTCTGATGAACTTGCCCTCAGGGGGTGCCCTGCCTACCCTTATATACTGGGGGACAGGTAGGAGTCCTAGTCGGACTACGACCAAGGGATCTCCTTCTAGAGATAGTTCCCAACTAGGACTATATTTTCCCTGTCGTATAAGGCTAAGTCTGCCGAGTTCTATTAGATCTCTAATTATAAGGCTAGGCCCATCCTCTGTCCGAGTGGCCCATATGCTTGTCATGAGGTACCCGGGGCCCATGGCCTCTACAGCAGCCCCTGAGACCTTCATAGTTGAGTCACAACTGATGCTGAGTGCTCATCCTCAACGGTGAAGTATTCCTGAGTGCATTGCTCTCGAGTACTCTTTGTCCGAGTGCTTTTTCTCCCGAGTCCTGCTTCATGTCAGTTAGTAGCGAGGCTATAAAGGGCTCCATGTAGAAATATGAATAGTGTGCACCGAATAGGCGTACCTATTAGGTATAGCCCTCGACTTTGTGCTTAATTGTGAAACAATTAAACATAAAGTCCAAGATCTTTAACCCTGTAGTCTTTCTCGAGTAGTGTACTACTGGTATATGTGACTCTTTGGCATCATATCAGCCGGAATATTTTTAAGTCTTTCCTGAGTAGTATATCACTCAGAAGTTATACTCTTCAGCGTCATGTCAGCTGGAATGATTTTTGCTCATGGCAATTGTTGGCCAAGCATGTAGGCCAAGTACCACTTTATGGATTTCAACCCAATACGTGGTTAGGTGTACTTGAGAGATACCTGCATCCCCAATTTTAATGGAAACCAGCTTGTGATCCTTATAAGGATATATCCTCAATACCTGGTAAATAATGTAGATACCCGAATGTATACACTCGGCTGATTATTTGATCGGTTTCTGTGAGTAGCACTAGCACTATGATTTTAACATAGCCAGCGAGTGGCCCAAATAGAGTGTGCTACTGTAGAAACTCATATCTTGTGGCCCAGTACTAAATTTGTAGGCCCAAGCCCACTTATCAGCACAGGCTCTATAAAGGCGGGGAGAGAGAGAAAAGATTCCCTCATCTTCTCCAATCCACCAATTGCTTTGTCTTCCAACTTCCGCGCTGAAATTTCGCACCTTGCCTCACTAGGGTTCGCTATTGCTAGCTCTTCCCTCTCGAAACTCGGGCAATCCCGCTCCTCCATGTCCATTCCAAGCCCCCAATAGCATTTCTCCCAAATCTTCTCGCCCTTAGCAATGCCGAGAGCTTTGGAAATCCTGGAGGTGTCCGCTGAGACCTGGGCAACGTCAGACTATGGCTTGACTAAGTTGAAATATCTAGAGAAGTTGTTGAGATTGCAGAGCCGTGAAGTCATCCATTGGTGTCCGGCTGAAGGGGAATCGATCCCGGTGCCCCAATCTGGTGAGACTGTAGTCTTTGCTTCTTTCTTTGACTAGGGTCTTGCTCTTCCTTCTTCGGACTTTCTTCGCCAACTTCTCTCCTTCTATGGGCTAGAGTTGGTGAATCTGAATCCCAACTCCATCTTGCAAATCTCTATTTTTGCAACTCGGTGTGAATGCTTTCGGGTTTTACAACCCCATTTCAATCAGTTCAGATATCTGTTCCACATCAAACCTCAGCCCTCCAAAAACAAGGTCCAGGTGATAGGGGGAGCCGGTCTCCAGCTTAGGAACGAAATGAAAAAGATTTATCTTCTTGTTCCTCTGAAAATTTCCCTTAAGGACTGGCATAAAGAATGGTTCTATTGCTCTGATCTTGAACCTTGTCTGCCCCTCTTTACTAGTTTGTCTCCGGAGGTCTTGCCCAGCTGGTCGTCTATGCCAAGTTTTGAGGAGATGGGCCAAGTGTATCTATTGATTGATAAAATTGACAAGTTGAAGAGCTCTGGTTTGACTGGTCCCTGGGTGGCCAGATGTTTCTTGAATCATCGCATCAGGCCGCTAAAGCTAAGAAGCCACTTCAGCTGGGATTACAAGGGAAAAAATGATCCCAGCTGAGAATACCTAGATTTGACTGATAAGCACAAGGTGACTGATATCTTGCTCAGTTATTTTGCCAACGGGGTGATTGAGACTGAAGATGCAGAGCGTGCCACCGCGGCTTACAGCCAAAAAAGGCCTCGTCCAAAGGTAATATTGAAATGCTGGTTATTGAATTGCTGTCCAACTGTAATGAATGTTAGTAGATGTGTATCTTGGATTGCTCTGCAATGTATGATGTATGTTGCTTGAATCACTTGCAGGAATGTGAGGAGTTTGACGATGACTCCCAAACTTTGTTGGCCATCAAGTCGAAGAAAAGGCCATTAAGTCCTTTTGCTGCCAGGTCAGCTCCAAGAAAGCCGGGAAGAAACCTATGGAAGACCCGAGCAAGAAGAGAGCCAACTGGCTGAGTACTGCAGCCGGGAGCCTGAAGATAAAAGATACCACCAGCGTAGCTCCCAGGCCGCCGAGTCCAAGGCCATCTTCTCCAAGCCCAAGACCAACACCACCAGGCTCAGCAACATCAAGCCCAAGGCTAGTGCCGCTGAGTACGAGATCTGCAATGTCGAGCCAAAGGGCAGTGCCACCGAGTGCCTCGGCGCCCCAGTCGGCCATACCAGAGACTGGGCTGACCAAGAGCAAAACGCCACCGCCAACCGCCACGCCGATGAGCCCGATAGCCAGCAGCTCTCCACTGCCAACATCTGGAGCCCCCTCGTGGAAGTTCAAGTCCTCCAAGAGGTAAGCAATCTTGAATCTTCTAAAAATCTTGATCATCGTAGTAATGTCTTGATATTTGACTCATTGTACAGGAGACGAGTGGACATAGATCTGAAGAAGACTATGCCGACTGCTTCCGTTGCCGAGCCAACACCAACAAGCTCATCTGCTGAGCCGATGGCTGCCTCAATTGTAGAAACTGAAGCTGTCCCGACAGCAGGACCGCTAGTGCTGGCTAACCAAGGGGCAAGTACTGAAGCCGTTGCTCTAGCCCCTGAGCAAGTCTCTGAAGCCCCAGCAGTGGCCGAGTCAGGAGCCAAGACCTCGTCGCCATTCATGTCGTCGTCTTCTTCAGAAGTGGATCTCCCTAGACTCAAAGCCCCTCCACGCAGATTCCCGAGAACATTCCACTGGGTATCCCCCGAGGGAGTTGCGGAAAGCTACGAGCATGATGAGGAGGCAGCGGAGAGGGAACGCGAAGTTCTTCTTCGTGCCGCAATCGCCGCGTCTCGGGGAGTCTAGGTATGACTCTCGCCACAGTGAGTTCTTAACAGTCTTTCTTGTATTGGTTCTCTGCCTCTTGACTTTGTTTTGTTCTGTTTTTGCTCCAAGCAGAAGATAGTTGACCGCTCAGAGAAAGTGAACAAGGTCTTGACCCAGCTTGCCCCCCATCTCCAACGATTGGGCCAGCTCCAAGCCGCCAAGGCCGACCTGGAGCGGTCTAGTCATGAGAGGGAGACTTGGCTAAGGGGAGCAGTTGACCAGCTCAGGGATGAAAAGTGGGCTCTAGCCGAGAAGATCAGAAGTAAGTCTCCTGTATTTGTCTTCCCAAATAAATCCCGAGTATATTTCTTCAGCTTTGTTGTCTTCCCGACTGCCCAGTTGTGTCCCGACTGTAATCTCGAGTTCTTGACTATTCTGATGTACAGCCCTCGAAGCCGAGTTGAAGACCCAGACAGAGGAGAAAAAACAACAGGAACTTGGGCTGAAGAAAGTTGAAAAAGGCTAAAACTGAACTGGGAAGGCCAACACCAAAGTAGAGGCCGACTATGAAAGTAATTCTTCCCTCTGACAATACAATAACCTTAACCAATTCTCACCCCTGAGCTAATCAATGGCTCCCCTCAGCCAAGTCTCCCTCTCCTGGCTAGACCGCTCCAAGTTGGCCTTCGAGGTCTGGAGCTGGCCCAATCGTTGTAGCTGGGGGGCAAGTTGGGTCAAGACCTCGTTTATCCTCTCCGAGCGGTCGACAATCTTCTGCTCGGGGCGAAACAGAGCAAAGCAGAGTCAAGTGGTGAAATAACTAGAAATAAGGGAGATCGTTGGAAACTCAACATTGCAAGGCTCGCTACTCACTTGGACCCCTCGGGACGCGGCGATGGCGGTGCGAAGAAGAACTTCATGCTCCCTCTCCACTGCCTCATTATCGTGCTCATAGCACTTCGCAGTTCCGTCGGGAGTTACCCAATGGAATGTTCTCGGGAATCTGCGGGGAGGGGCTTCAAGCTTGGGGAGATCCGTTTCCTCTGAAGACAACAAAGACACAGACGGTGATATGGCCCTAGCCCTCGACTCGGCAGCGGATGTGGCTTTAGGGACTCGCTCGGGGGCTGGCGCAGCAGCTTTAGTATCTGCCCCTTGGTCAGCCGGCGCTAGCGGCCCTGTTGTTGTGACCGCCTCAATCTCTATGGCTGGGATGGTCACCAGCTTGGCAGATGAGCTCGCTGGGGTTGGCTTGACAACGGGAGCAGCCGGTGTGGTCTCCTTGAGATCAATATTGGCTCGTTTCCTGTATGATGAGTCGAATGTCAAGACATTACTATACTGAACATGATTTTTAGAAGATACACAAGTTACTTACCTCTTGGAGATTTTGTACTTCCATCCGGGAGTTCCAGCTGTCGGCAGTGGAGGGCTGCCGGCTATCGGGGTCGATGGCGTGGCAGTTGGCAGTGGCGTCCTTGTCCTAGTCAGCCCAGTTTCTGGTGCGGCCGGCTGGGGCGCTGGGATCCTCGGTGGCGCTGCCTTATGGCTCGATGACGATCTTGTACTCGGCGGTACCACCCTTGGGCTCGATGTTGCTGAGCCTGATGGCACCGGTCTCGATCTTGGACTCGGCGGCCTGGGAAATGCGCTAGCAGTGTCTTTAATCTTCAGGCTCCTGGTTGCAGCACTTGGCCAGCTAATTTTCGTCTTGCCCGAGTCTTCGATAGGCTTCTTCCCCGCTCTCTTGGAGTCGGGCCGGGCAGCAGAAGGACTCAACGGCCTTTTCTTTGACTTCATGGCCGACAAAGTTTGGGAGTCTTCATCAAACTCCTTACAAGTCTGCAAGTGGTTTAACAACATACATCACACATTGCAGAGCCATCATGGATACACATCTACGAGCATTCATCATAGATGGACAGCAAATTAACATCAGCAAGAGTTACCTCTGGACGAGGCTATTTTTGGTTGTAAGCCGCGATGGAGCGCTCTGCATCTTCAGTTTCAACCACCCCACTGGAGAAATAACTGAGCAAGATGTCGGTCACTTTGTGCTTCTTAGTCATATCTCGGTACTCTCAGCTGGGATCATCTTTCCCTAGGTAATCCCAGCCGAAGTGGCTTCTCAGCTTCAGTGGCCGGATAAGCCGGGTCAGGAAGCGTCTGGCCACCCAGGGACCGGTCAGTCCAGAGCCCTTCAGGTTGTCAACTTTGTCCATCAGTATATACACTTGCCCCATCTCCTCAAAGCTAGGCACAGAAGTCCAGTTGGGCGAGACCACCGGAGGCAAACCAGTAAATGGTGGCAGAGAGGGTTCCAGATTAGAACAGTAGAACCACTCCTTATGCCAGCCCTTAAGGGAAGTTTTCAGGGGACGATGAAGATATATCTTTTTCATTTCATTTCTTAGCTAGATGCCGGCTCCCCCTATCACTTGGATGTTGTTCTTGGAGGGCTGAGGTTTGATGTGGAACAGATTGAAATGGGGTTCCACACCCAGAAAACATTCACAAAGAGTTGCAAATATAGAGATTTGCAGGATGGAGTTGGGGTTCAGATTTACCAACTCCAGCCCATAGAAAGAAAGAAGTTGGCGCAAAAAGTCTGAAGAAGGAAGAGAAAGACCCCGGTCAAAGAAGGAGGCGAAGACAACAGTCTCACTAGATTGGGGCACCGAGATCGATTCCCCCTCAGCCGGACGCCAATGGATTACTTCGTGGCTTTGCAATCTCAGTTGCTTCTCCAGGAACTTCAGCTTAGTCAACCCGCAATCCGAAGTCGGCCAGGTCTCATTGGTCACCTCCGGGATTTCTGGCGCTCTCGGCATGGCTCGAGGCAAGGAAATTTGGGGGAAATACTATTAGGGGCTTGGAATGGATGCAGAGGAGCAGGATCGCCTGAGTTTCAATGGGGAAGAGCTAGCAATGGCGAACCCTAGCGAGGTGAGGTGCAAAATTTCGGCGTGGAAGCTGGAAGACGAAACGATTGGTGGATTGGAGAAGATGAGGGAATCTTTTCTCTCTCTCCCCGCCTTTATAGGGCCTGTACAGATAAGTGGGCTTGGGCCTGCAAAGTCGGTACTGGGCCACCAACATATGAGTTTCTACAGTAGCACGCTCAATGTGGGCCGCTTGCTGGCTATGTTAAAATTACAGTGCTAGTGCTACCAACAGGAACCGATTGGGTAATCAGATATGCTTCATGAAGGCCTAATTGCTGGACACATGTGTTCGGGTATCTGTATTATTCACCAGGTATTGGGCATATATCCTTACAAGGGTCACAAGCTGGTCTCCATTAAAATTGGGGATGCAGGTATTTCTCAAGTACACCTGACCACATATTGGATTGAAACCCATAAAGTGGTACTCGGCTTACAAGCTTAGCCAACTATTGCCATGAGCAAATATTTTTCCAGCCGACATGACGCTGCAGAGTCTAACTTCCGAGTAGTATACTACTCGGGAAAGACTATAAACATTTTTCCAGCTGACATGAAGCTGAAGAGTCTAATTTTCGAGTGACATACTACTCGGGAAAGACCATAAAATATTTATGGCTGATATGATGCTGAAGAGTCTCATATACCAGTAGTATAGTACTCGGGAAAGACTACAAGGTTGAAGATCTTTGACTTTATGTTTAATTGTTTCACAATTAAGCACAAAGTCGAGGGCTACACCTAATAGGTGCGCCTATTCAGTGCACACTATTCATACTTCTATATGGGGCCCTTCATACCCTTGCTGCCAGTTGACATGAAGCAGGACTCGGGAAGAAGAAGCACTCGGACAAAGGGTACTCGGGAGCAATGCACCCGGGCAATCTTCACCGTGGAGGGTAAGCACCTGGCATCAGTTGTGACTCAACTATGAAGGTCTCAGGGGCTACTGTGGAGGCCATAGGCCCTGGGTATCTCATGACAAGCATATGGGTCACTCGGACAGAGGATGGGCCTAGCCTTGTAATTTGAGATATGATAGAGCTCGGCAGACTTGGCCTTGTACGATGAGGAATATACAGTCCTAGTCGGGTGGGTTATATCTCTAAGAGGAGATCCCTTGGCTGTAGTCCGGCTGGGATTCCTACTTTGTACCCCTGTCCCCTAGCATATAAGGGGAGGCAGGGCGCTCCCTGAGGGCAGAGACAATGATACAGAGATTCATCAGAATCATACATCCTCAAAGGAATACACCACAAGTGGGCGTAGGGTATTACCTCACATCGAGGGCCTGAACCAGTATAAACTCCTCGTGTTCCTTTGCAGTCCACCGAGTTTCGATCCGACGAGTAGCCCTATATTCATATTGCCGGTGTAAAATATCGACAACAAGTATACTTGTCAATGAATCTGAGCAGCTTCGAGAGCCAATGCCCAAACCCAATTCCAAGCCTTTGCTGTAGAGATTAGAGTCGTCAAGGAGTCACAGGAGATTCTTGCCGAATCCATGAAAGGACTCCTTGACATTATGGATCCTCACCACATTGGGACCAGCTCCAATACAGTCACCCAGGTGCAGGCGCGCCTTAGCCAAGCCTCGAGTATCTTGAAAAAGTACTCGGATGAGCGCGTGGCTGTTGGCATGGCCCAGACCCTTGCCATGACCAAGTCGATCTACCCTAGGGTAGACCTTAAGGGCATCGGTGAGGGGTTTGCCGAAGAGACAACACCTGAGGAAGCACTGGAGTTGATTACTCAGGCGAGGCTGACTGCAGAGGCGACCACAAAGGACCTAGGAATGAAAGAACAAACCATTATGCAGTCAGTGCCTATAAAGCTTTTGTAAAGACATGTGTAAATATATGTACAATGCCGCCAAGTTCTTGGTTTTACTTAGTTATCATTAGCTTTACCCAACTATATAGTCTACGCCTAGTTGGTCGATAGGAACTTAATAAAATCGTTCACCTCAGAATGCTATACTTGGGCAAACATAACATAGTCATTGTAAAACTTCATAACTTAGATAAAACAAGCTCGTATGTTGTTGACAAGGCACATATAATACATGCAGCCCTCGACTCACTATTCGGTTGAAACAAGCGACGTAGTGAGTCAGAGAAAACTTTATACATATGTATGTGGGAAAGTATAAAACTCAGGTATAGAAAGGACGTAGCTGTTCTATATTCCATGAGTTGCTGACTAGGGCACCGTCTTCAGTCTTCAGTCGATAGGCGCCTGGCCGAGTAATGTAACAGCCTGCCCTCCAGAATTGCGCAGCCCAGCCCATCCAATAGGCGGGCCCACTTACACATAGCACCCCACTTACACTTTCGTCCTCGCTTCGTGTAAAAGGGTTAACCCGGAAGTCACACACACCCCCCTCAAAGGACCTGGCATCCCCACCAGTCCAACTTACCCGCATAGCCACACAGGCATATAGGCAAATGTCCAGAAACGCGCCCCCTCTTAGCACACGTCCGTACGTCCAGTGCCGGTGCCATATGCCATGCCATGTGCCTCACACAGAGCCCACATGTGTCATGAGCCATATACCCGCACACTGACCCGTACGTGCAACCGCGAGGGTTGGCTCTAATACCATTTGTAGCAGCCTGACCTCCAGAACCGCGCAGCCCAACCCATCCGACGGGTGGGCCCACTTACACATAGCACCCCACTTACACTTTTGTCCTCGCATCGTGTAAAAGGGTTAACCCATAAGTGCTATGGTTGGAGGGATAAGGCCTTATAAGTTGGTTCAACTCTTGTTCCACTAGCAAGGTGGTACTAATCAAGTGCACACAGCACTCATGGGCCACATAGGCCAGATTCTAATTGGGCCAAGATGTCACATTCCCACGTGGGGGATAGTTTATGCCTGTCTTTCATGGTTTGTATTTTTCTCAAGACGAGATCGCCGACCAAAAAGGCACGGCCACGAACATTTCGACTGTGATAACAATGTAGGCCTTGAAGATACCATGCAGACTGGATGATTGCGATGTCCCTAGCTTCGTCCAACTGATCGAGTTGAACCAGCTGGTTTTCATTGGATATGTCTTCTGAGTAGGCCTGAACTCGCAGAGAGCTGAACTCTAACTCGGTTGGTAACACAGCCTTAGCACCATAGACTAGGAAGAAATGGGATTATCCTATTGCCCGACTAACTGTGGTTCTCAGAGACCAGAGAACGGATGGGAGTTCTTGTACCCACCGCCCTGCATATGGTTGTAGTCGGTCAAATATCCTGGCCTTGATACCTTATAAGACCATGCCATTAGCACGCTCGACCTGCCCGTTGCTCCGCGGGTGTGCCATAGAAGCATAACAGATCTTGATGCCGAAGTCATCACAGAAATCTTGAAATATGCCGCTCGTGAACTGAGTACCGTTGTTCGTTATGATGCGGTTAGGAACCCCAAATCGGTATAGTATACTCATGATGAAGTCCTTTGCTTGTGCCGCTGTTGTGGTAGCAACGGGTTTTGCCTCAATCCACTTAGTGAATTTATCCACTGGGACGAACAAGTGTGTGAACCCTCCTGGCGCTTTCTTGAAAGGCCCGACCATGTCAAGCCCCCATACTGCAAAGGGCCAAGAGATTGGGATGGTTTGAAGTTCTTGGGCTGGGAGATTTGTTTGTCTTGCATAGAATTGATAACCCTTGCATGTGCAAACTATGTCTTTAGCATCCGTTATTGCTGTTGGCTAGAAAAATCCCTGCCTGTAAGCCTTTCCGACTAATGTCCTAGATGCGGCATGGTTGCCACATATGCCCAAGTGGATCGATTACAGAATCTGCTTGCCCTCCTCGGGTGTGACGCAACGCATGAGGACTCTGGATGCACTTCTTCGGTACAAGTCTTCTCCGACTACTAGGAAACGTTTGCTTCAACGTTTGATTCGTTTGGCTTCGCTGTGATCTTCTGGGAGTTCGTCATCCAAGAGGAATCTGAGAACAGGAGTCCACCAATCTTGAGCTATGATCAGTACTTCATCTGTTGCTGGGGTAGGTTCAGCCCCCGACTGGTTTGGTACTGGTTTCTTCTTGACTGATGGCTCCATTAGTTGTTCGACGAAAATCCTAGTCGAGACCGCTTCTCTCTTGGATCCCATGTTAGCCAATTCGTCTGCAGCATCATTGTATTGTCGTAGGACGTGAGTTATCTTCAGCCCATCGAACTTGTTTTCCAACTTTCTGACCTCCTGACAGTACGCCGCCATAGTATCGTCGAGACATGTCCAGTCTTTCATGACTTGGTTCACCACGAGTTGAGAATCTCCGCGTACAACCAGTCAGCGGATGCCGAGTGATATAGCAATGCGGAGCCCGTGGATGAGTGCTTCGTACTCGACAACACTGTGGGAAGCCGGAAAGTGAATCTGGAGAATGTACTTGAGTTTTTCGTCGGTAGGTGACGTCAGTACGACGCCGGCCCCGACGCCGCCGATCCGTAGAGAACCGTCGAAGTACATTGTCCCGTACTCTAGCTTGTCTGTTGTTGTAGTCATCTAAACTTCTATCCACTTAGCCCCGAAGTCGGCTAGAGCTTGAGATTTGATTGCTGTCCATGGCTGAAAGGTGTTGTCGAACACCATCAACTCGAGCACCCATTTAGCAATTCGGCCAGTGGCCTCGCGGTTGTGTAGGACGTCCCTGAGTGGATACGATGTGACCATCGTGACTTGATGCGACTGGAAATAGTGTACCAACTTCTGGACAGTGATAAGTAGGCCATATAGTAGCTTCTGGACCTGAGGATATCTCATCTTTGAGTCGGCTAGGACCTCGCTGACGAAGTAGACTGGCCGTTGAACTTTTTGTATATGACCCGGCTCGGGTCGCTCGACCACCAACACCGTGCTGACTACCTGAGTGGTTGCTACCAAATATAACATTAATGGTTCTTGGGGCATAGGTGGTACCAACAACGGTGGTGATGTGAGAAATTTCTTGAAGTCTTTGAAGGCTTGCTGAGCTTTAGGAGTCCATTGAAAATTATCTGCTTTTTTCAGTAATTTCAAGAAGGGCATGCCCCGTTCGCCCAGTCGGGAGATGAATCGGCTGAGTGCCGCCATGCAGCCTGTCAGCTTCTGGATGTCCTTCTGGCTAGTCAGGGGTGCCATGTTCATGATTGCGTTGATTTTTTCTGGATTGGCCTCGATGCGACGATGCGATACGATAAAGCTGAGTAGCCTTCCAGATGGCACACCGAAGGCGCAATTTTCCAGGTTCAACTTCATCTTGAATCTTTGTAGATTTTGGAGGGTTTTACACCGGCAATATGAATATAGGGCTACTTGTCGGATCAAAACTCGGTGGACTGCAAAGGAACACAAAGAGTTTATACTGGTTCAGGCCCTCGATATGAGGTAATACCCTACATCCAGTTGTGGTGTATTTCCTTTGAGGATGTATGGTGGTGATTCTGATGAACTTGCCCTCAGGGGGCACCCTGCCTCCCCTTATATACTGGGGATAGGGTTACAAAGTAGGAGTCCTAGTCGGACTACGACCAAGGGATCTCCTTCTAGAGATATAACGTTCCCAACTAGGACTATATTTTCCCTGTCGTACAAGGCTAAGTCTGCTGAGTTCTATCATATCTCTAATTACAAGGCTAGGCCCATCCTCTGTCCGAGTGGCCCATATGCTTGTCATGTGGTACCCGGGGCCCATGGCCTCCACACTCATGTGTTGGGACTCAGCTCATGTGTTGGGTGTGTCACGGAGTGCGGGTAAAGCATACATCCACTGCAATGTGAGTAAATCAATCTATTTGAATAGTTGTGCTCACGGTTAATTGAGCGCTGGGACTTGTACTACTCTTGACTAGACTCATAATTTTTTAAAATTGATTAATGGGTGGTTGGGATTACGGGATGAGGATGATTTGGATGGCTATGGCTATTGTTCCCTGGGAGGCAATGGGGCAATGAGTCGTAGAAACTGCATGATTAGCGGTGGCAAGTCATTTTCAAGGCAGTCTCGAGATTGGCAGATAAAACCTTCGTTGAGCAAACATTACGATATTAAAACTGTTTTTAAGTCTACCCTGCTAGGTCATAGGTATTCATGAAATGGATCTCAAAATTGGCTTTATGCAAAATAACCTCAGCCACTCTTTGAATACCCTGTGCATAAGAAGCGTATTTACGTGGTGGCTTGCTAAGTACCTATGTAGTCATGGTTGCTCAATTACTATTTTTAGCAGAAGAACAGGCTAGAAGAGAAGACCTTGCTACTATGGTTTGCGTACTTAGCAGGATGGATGGAGTGTGAGTTGACTAGGTCGCGGCCCCAGTCATCTGCCTGTGGGCATGACGATTGGACCCTACCACTACTCATTTTCTATTGCTATTACTCTGATAAGGTGTGGCCATTTAGGCCCTAATAAAGGTATAAACCCCTTTAGTCTTATTTCAACTCGTACTATGTTATGATCTACCTATGTATGTGTGTACCAACTACTGATCCAGGGATTGGTACAAGAAAACACATGAGGTTTTCGGTTTCCAAAACCAGAGGCCGACATGGCACCATGGCCAGCGGCTCCGGTGGCAGCTTCTCCGCTGGCCCCAAGCTTGGTGCAGCCTCCGCCAACACAGCAGCCCCCTCAGCCTCCTTCGGCAGCCGGGTTGACACCGTCCATCCAAGCGCAACTGCAAGCTTTCCTTCAATAGCTGGGCGTCGGGGGACAAGGCACAATTTCTTCGAAGCCACCCCTCCTGTAGGGGTTGGGCGGCCCCTGCTATCATGCATCATCACCTGGCCCAACCGACGTAAGCTTTGCCAATCTTCGGGGTGCCTTACCCCCGCATTGCTCCTTCGCCGGTGCCTTCATTACATGCCGCGCCAGTGAATGATAAGAAGTGGCCGCTGAGCTGGGGGCTTCAAAGCCACCCAATCCCGCCTCAATTCAAGAACCCTTCGATCGTCAAATACGCAGGTGATTCGGACCCCAGTGAATTCTTGTTCGTCTACGAGTCTGCAATCGAAGCGGACCATGGTGATGAGAACACCAAAGCGAAGGTCATACACCTCACGTTGGATGGCTTTGCGGGGTCGTGGTACTTCAACCTACCGCCAAGCAGCATATACTCCTGGGAGCAACTGCGCGATGTTTTCATCACCAACTTTTGAGGTACCTATCAGGAGCTGAAGACCTAGCAGGAGCTCTTCGGTATCAGGCAAAAGCAAGGAGAATCCATCCACGAATACATCCGAAGATTCTCCCAAGCAAGATGCCAAGTGCAAGATATCACCGAAACGTCGGTCATCAACGCTGCCTCGGCTGGTCTCCTCACAGGCCCCCTCACCGAAAAGATAACAAGAAAGCAGCCGAAAATGGTGGATGAGTTGTTTCGCATCATCAATGGCTATGCAAGGGGCGAAGAGGACACCAAAAGAAGGAATGAGATCCAAGCTAAACTTAACCAGGAAGGCGTACAAGGCGCAGCCCAGGCCAGACCGACGTCTTCGCAACACCCATAGTCGGCCTGGAAGAAGTTCCGGGATGAAAAGGGCAAACAAGTGATGACTGTCGAAGAGTTGAACACCCTTGGCAAAACTTCAAGAACTCGCAAGGTGGATCGGCGAAAAAGAAGCCGAAGAGGGAGAAGGACAAGTTTTGCGCGGCAAAGCTTCACACACCACCGAGCAGTGTAGAAACATCCAACGTCCGGGTAGGGGACTAGGGCTATCCTCGACAGGAAATCACCCCAGGAGAAGCTATAGACCAGTCCGAAGAGAACATGCTGCTTCAAATAGAAGCATCTCAGGACGGGCAGCGAAGGGTGATCAATGAGATCACAGGGGGCTCCTCGTAGGGCTTGGACTCAAAAAGGCAGAAGAAGGCACACGAGAGGGCGATTAACCACATCAGCACAACGTCCTAGACCAAGCCACCTCCTTTCGCATCAACATCAATCACCTTCGGCCCTGATGATGCCGAAGGTGTTTTCTTTCCACATCAAGACCCCATCGTCATATCCGCCAACATTGCCAGGTGCGAGGTGCGATGTATCTTGGTTGATAGGGGGAGCTCAGCAGACATTATCTTAGTCGATGCTTTCCGGCGAATGGGAATATCGGAGGCAGCACTTGCCCCGGCTGTGATCCCGCAACAAGGCTTTGGTGGAAGTTTAGTTCGCCGGGACAGGTGCAGCTCCAGGTATCATTCGGCGAGGGTGACAACACCCGGACCGAACAGATAATCTTCGACATCGTTGATATCCCGTACCAGTACAATGCCATTCTTGGCTGTTCCATGCTCAACAAGTTTGAAGCCATGGCACATCACAACTACCTGTGGCTAAAGATGCCGGGGCCAAATAGTGTAATCACGGTTCATGGCAACCAGTCATCGGCAAGGGCTGCTGGGCCAGTAGTGAAGAGCGTGCGTGAGATACATAACATCCAAGGCGAGCGGCAGGGGGCTGCGAGGGGCTATAGCTTGCACAAGCCTTTGCCCCAGGGCAAAATCAAAAAGATCCCAGTTGACCTTGCATACCCATCGAAAGTCATTTCTATCGGCAGAGATGTCGATGAAATCCTAACAGCCAAGATACTGGAAGTCATCAAGCTGAATCTGGACGTTTTCGCCTGGGGCCCGGATGATCTATCAGGCGTAAACCGCGGTTTCATAGAACATCACCTTGCTATCAAACCCACCATAAGCCGAGAAAGAAAAAAATACGAAGAGGTCGATCGAGCGCCAGGGGGCGGCGAAGGGGGAAGTCAGCAAGCTGATATGGGCCAACGTCATCCGCGAGGTGGAGAACCCGGAGTGGTTGGCGAACCCGTTGTTGGTCAAAAAGTTGAACGGCAAGTGGAGAATGTGTGTCGACTTCACAGATCTGAACAAAGCATGCCCAAAGGATGACTTTCCACTCCCGCGAATCGACCAGCTAGTTGATTCTACTGCCGGCTACGAGCTGATGAGCTTCCTGGATGCCTTTTCGGGATACCCCCAAGTTTTCATGGCCGAAGAGGACCAAGAGAAGACCTCTTTCATCACCCCCTTGGCACATACTTCTACATTTGTATACTGTTTGGCTTGAAGAATGCCGGAGCCACCTTCGCCCGCTTGGTGTACAAGGTGTTGGAGGCGCAAATCGGTGGAACATCGAGGCATATGTCAACGACATAGTTGTCAAAAGCAGAAAAGAAGTCGACCACGTCTCCTACCTGCAAGAAACCTTTGTCAACCTACGCAAGGCGAAGGTCAAGCTGAAATCAGAGAAGTGCATTTTCGGTGTTTGCGCTTGCAAGTTGCTGGGGTTCTTGGTGTCCGAAAGGGGCATCGAAGCGAACCCCCAAAAAATTGAAGCCATCCAATAGATGCAGCCGCCCAAGAGTGCACGTGAAGTGCAGAGGCTGACGGGCCGCATCGTGGCCCTCAGTCGCTTTATGGCAGGGTCGGCGAAGAAGGCATTGCCATTTTTCAAGACTCTTTGAGGAGCCAACAAGTTTGAATGGACGGCCGAATGCCAAGCCGTGTTTGAATCTCTCAAGATCTACCTCCAGGAGGTGCCAAGGCTCACCAGCCCGAGGGCGGGGGCCGAGTTGCTGCTGTATCTAGTGGCCTCGCCGGTGGCGGTGAGGGTGGCCTTGGTACATGAGGGCGAAGGCAGGCAAACACCTGGATACTTCATTTCCAAAGCATTACAAGGGGTGAAGCTCAGATATTCAGAGATTGAAAAGTTGTCCTACGCCCTCGTCATGGCCTCCCAAAAACTCTGGCACTACTTCCAAGCGCACAAGATCATGGTGCCATCGTAGTATCCCATCGGAGAGGTGCTTCGAAACAAAGAGGCCATAGGTCACCTGGGCAAGTGGGCGGCGGAGTTGGCCCCATTCGACCTCCATCACGTGGCTCGAACAGTGATCAAGTCACAAGTTCTTGCCGACTTTGTCATTGAATGGACTTCGCTGGTAGACAGGGCAGCCCCGCCAGTGAACGAGGATTGTTGGTCAATGTTCTACGACGGCTCCTGGTCGCACGCCGGAGCGGGCGCCGTTGCAATCCTAATTTCGCCCGTGGGAACAGTCGTCCGCTATGCAGCAAGGCTATAGTTCCCCACCACCAACAACACCACGGAGTACGAAGTCGTCCTCCTTGGCTTGTGCAAGGTGAAGGCATTGGGGGCCCGGTGATTGGTAGTCAAGATAGACTCCAAACTAGTCGCGGGCCACATCGACAAGACCTTTGAGGCCAAGGATGAAGGAATGGCGAAGTACCTGGATGCCATAAGGGCCATGGAGAAAGCCTTCACTGGCATAACGGTCCAGCATCTCCCTAGAGGGGAGAACGAAGAAGCAGACACACTGGTGAAGGCCATGGGCACTAGGGGTCCTTTCCAGCCTAGAGTTTTCTTCGAAGTGATCTACAAGCCAAGTGCAAAGCACGAAGAGGACTCGCTGCAAGTGATGGACATCAACTAGGACACACAGGACTAGCGAACACCTTTTGTATGATTCCTTTCTAAAGGAACGCTCCCTGATGACGACGTCGAATCAAAATGGCTGCAGGCAAGAGCACGAAAGTACAAGATCGTTGATGGGCAATTGTACAAAAGCGGGATCCTGGAGCCACTCCTTCACTGCATCTCCGAAGCCGAAGGTGAAGAGATGATCAGTGAGGTGTACGAAGGCTATTGTGGCGCACATCAAGCACCGTGGGCTGTGGCAGCCAAGATACTTCGCCAGGGGCTATATTAGCCAACAATCCTACGCCGGTGCGAAGAACACATCAAGAAGTGTCCAGGATGCCAAAAGCATGGCAAGTCATAGAACGCACCGCAGTACAAGCTACAGCCGCTTCCCCCAGTATGGCCTTTAGCCAGGTGGGGACTGGATGTCATAGGGCCATTCCCTGCGGCCTGAAACAGCTACAAGTTCACCATCATGACAGTAGAGTACTTCTCACAGTGGATCAAAGCTTAGCCATTGGCAAGCATAACCTCGGTGGCGGTTCAACGATTCGTGTGGAAGAACATAATCTGTCGCTTCGGCATCCCAAGAGAGTTCGTCACCGACAATGGAAGACAATTCGACTCGGTGATGTTCAAAGAGATGTGCGAGGGGTTGAACATGTGGATCAACTTCGCATCTATCACACACCCACAGTTGAACGGGGCAGCCGAAAGAGCAAACGGCAAGATCCTCGAAGCCCTCAAGAAAAGGCTCAATGAAGCGCCGAAAGGAAGATGGCCTGACGAACTCACATCAGTGCTCTGGGCGCTTCACACCACTCCAACGTGACCAACCAAGTTTAGCCCGTTCATGCTCGTATATGGAGAAGAGGCCATGACACCATGCGAGCTGGGCGCAAACTCGCCCTAGGTCACGATGTCCGAAGATGAGGTGGGGTGGAAGGCGGCCTTAGAACTGCTCGAAGGGGTGCGAGTCGAAGCATTACAGAACATGGAGAAATACTCTGCTTCGACCGCCACACTATACAACAGAAAAGGAGATCTTGCCAGGGCACATGGTGCTCAAGAGGAAAAATAACCCCCTAGCAGTGCGTAAGCTCGAGTCAAAGTGAGAAGGACCATATCTGGTGACTCGCAAGTTGCACGAAGGGGCCTACAAACTGACGACCATGGAGGGTGAAGAGCTCGACCACACATGGAACGCCGCTTCGCTGAAGCGTTACTATGTAATAAGCATGTAAAAAAACTGAAGTAGGGTTATTATCCACAACGGAGGCCTGAACCAGTATAAAATTTCCTATCTTCGCATTTCTCGCAAGTGACCCGAAAGGACAATGCCTGATCAGCACTCTATCAAACGGGGGAAGCGGAAAGATCGAAGCATCGCTCGATCAAACGCTGAAATTGTGTAGCATCGTCCAAACGCATAGTGCAAAATATAACTTACCAGACAAGCACCAAGTAATAACTTGGCGCCATCTGTCGAAGGTAGGGGATGGCGAGCGGCCAAAGCATCGTTCAGCCACAGAAAAATGCTACGGTGCACAGCGTGAAGATCTAACCCACCAGACGAGCGCCAAGTAATTACTTGGCGCTATGCGTTGAAGGTAGGGGATGACTAGCAGTTGAAGCATCGTTCGACCACACAAAAAAGGAATAATAAACAAATAAACACGTAGAGCACGAAAGCCAACTCTCCAGGCAAGCGCCAAGTAATAACTTGGCGCTACCCATCGAAGGCAGGGGACGGCGAGCGGCCGAAGCATCGCTTGGCCACAAAAGTGCACGACAAACGCATAACCTGAAAATGAAACAAATCACGAAGTCCAACCTAACATTGAGCGCTTAGTAATAGCTAAGCGCTATCCATTGAGGGTAGGGGACGACGAGCGGCTGACGCATCTTTCGGCCACTAAACCGCGATACAAATGAGCGTTGAACTCGCGAGATATCAATCAACCGTTGATTCCACAATGATCGAGGCCATACTATGTCAAAAGCGATAGAAGTAAAAGAAAGCTAATCAAATAGATTTTATTCAAAAAAGAATGTCAATGTACAAAGAATACACATCAAATTACAGTACAACGTTACAAGTCTATTCCGAAGAGGACGACGCCTCGTTATCAAACGAGCTGTAATCTATAGGGCTAACTAAACTCCTAGTAGGATTGGGAGTAGAAAATCTTGGCCAAAAAATGTAGTCACCTGAAACACCTCTGTCTTCTGAAGTAGTGTCGTCGCTTGTAAGGTTGATGACCGGGGAGTCGTGAGCAGCTGCTCCTTGCTCCGCCGAGTCATCGCTGTCTAGCACGATGACCGGAACCTCATGGACAGGAGAGCTAACAGGGACGAAGGCATACCGACGGTTTTGAATCCCTTGTTGACGAGCTGACAGTTGAAAATTTTGCTAGAACTCCACCATATCGCTACGGCAAAGTTGGTAGTCCTGTCGAAGTTGGACACGTCGTGCCCAGGGTTCTTCCGTAGCCACTTCACCACATAACGAAGGGCAAAGCTTCGACCATTTATCACTATGGCCGGCACACGGTCCTCGGGGCCTGGATACCTCATCTTCCCTAGCGGCTGAGATGTGACGAACTTGAAGTTCACCGCTGGCCGTAGGTAGTCGAAGCGAGGAAGGCATAGCTTTCGGTTAAGAGACACCTGATGTGCGAAAGATTTTTCCATTCATAAGAAAAGTTGGGGCCGAAGGCCTTACAAAAGCAAATTTATAAGAGGTCGGTTTTCGGTAGAAATAGCTATCCTAAGCTATAAAAAATAGGCCGGGCGAGGGGGGCCATCACACCTGCGGCAGCTCCTCGGCTTCTGGCACGTCTCCACTGGTTTCCGGCATCATTTCGGTGGCCTCACGTTCCCTCCGCTTCTCCAGCTGGTCGCAGAGGTGATCGGCGGCTATCTACTTCCCCTTCAATACCCAGCAACCTTTTTAGAAGGATCGGTAGTGGGACCAGACCTCATCCCTGCGCTCCCACATGCTGTTGTCTTGGACATCGTGAGCATAGATCGCTGGGAGGTATTTGAGGTGGTTGCAGCTGCTAGCATGGAGCGCCGAAAGGATGCCATAGCCCATCGTACGGGTGCAGCAGTCGCCGAAGACACCGGAAGCGTCGCCCACCGCCCCCCCAGGCCACGATGCACCAGTCGGTGAACGCCTCGGTGGGGGCATCATCCTCGGGCAATGGCGGGGGAAAGGCGGCCATCCTTGTGAGTGCCACGTGCAATGTGTGGCTGGCATTGACGACCGAAGCCCGAGTGCCAGCTTTGACCTCTTTTGCCTCAACGAGCTCGGTGCGAAGGCATTCTAGATCGACTTTGCGGTCGGTGAGACAGGCTCGGAGCTGATCGGCCTCGGTCCTCAGGGCGGAGTTTGAAGCCCTGGCGTCCTTGAGTGCCTTCTTCAGAATGCTCTACTCCTGTGCTAGCCGCTCTGCCTTCGACGCCTCCTCCCACTTGCGGCTCTTGAGGCCATCCAGGCGAGCGTGCGTCATGCGCTCGTAACACCCAGCGAAGGAGAGAGCCTAGAAAAAGGGTGGCGCGAAGCTACAAGCTAAGCATACCAAAGTCGAGGACCCAAAGAATGGGCCTATGGAAGATACTTGGGGAGAGCTAACCTTGGTCAGTAGACCACGAAGAGACAAGCCCGCTTCGTCAAGATCGAACTGGTCATCGACGACCGGCTAGCCGAGGGCGATGCCAGAGAATTGAGGCCCCCGGCAAAAGGGCGGAGCTCATTGCGGCAGGCGAAGTCTTGGCGACGAAGCTCAGCGCTGGAAGGACGCTATCGGACGCAGAAAGCGTCACCGTCGCTCGCCCACTGGCCTCCATGTCGCCTCGCCCACCGCTGCTAGCGGGCTCTGACGTGTCTTCGGTCGGCATGTCCTCCACCACATCGTCACTGTCGTTGTCTACGACGACATCTTCCTCGTTGGGCCGGGTGGAGTCCGTCCTCGCCCTTTTTGCCACTGGGTTTAGGTGCACCAGCGAAGTCCACTTGGAGTCACTAAACACCGAGCCTAGCACCACCGGCATGAACTGGAAGTGGACCGCCCTTCCAGTGCTCCTGGGGTGGGTGGGGGCTGTCGAAGACGTGCGTCCCGCCGAAGACCCATCCCCAGGGGAAGGCCTGGTTCCCGCTCGGCCACTAACAGGCATCGCGACGTCAGGACTGGGGGTTTGGCCTATGGCTCTGAGGTCTGTGTCCCTTGCACCGTCCTCATCCTCATTGGCCACCGCCGGCGGCAAAGGGCGGATGGCCCCAAGGGGCTGAACCATCCTTGGGGCCATCTATGCAGGAACAGGCCATAGATCAGCCTAGTCCGGCCGCGTGATGAAGTTCATGCAGCTGAACGCACTCTTCTTTAGCCTAGCCGGCGTCGCCACCATCTTGCTGTAGAGGGTGGCATGGTGAACGATGGCGAAGAGGTCAGCTGTCGTGATGAGGACATCACTAACTCAGATATGACCCTAGCAAATTTATGTATTCATCAACCAAAGGTGCATGCTTTCTACATAAGATTTATACGTTATATATTTGAACAGTCGTTACTGCACCATGAGTTTTGTGTGTTCTCGTTTGCAGAGATACTTGCTTGGGTGAAGGGAAAGAGGCCGAGCGCAAGGAACGCATGGATGATCAAAGAAGTTGATTGGAGACCAAACCAAGACCTTATCCAAGTCTACTCCAACATCACCACATCACTTTTGATCCATAGAAGGCAAGAGATGAAGTTCTGCATGTTTTGGATTTGGATTCGGGCCTCCTGACAGCATCAACTTCAAACCGACCTAGCCACTGATCTAGAAGGACTTTCAGGGCCCATGAGTACTTTTTGGAAAGCTTATGGAGTCTACCTTCAGATGGTTTTGATCCCACGTCAAAATTCCTCCTGAGCTGTCTGGAATCATCAAAACAAAACACGTACCTCTCCCAGTCCGAGTCTATTTTGGGCCTTGGGCCTTGTAATGGTGTCGTGGACTAAGCCCAAGGGGTGTGCGCCCTAGGGATAACCCTAGAACGTCCCAACTCCTATATATACAGTAGCCGTCGTTGTTTAAAGGTGGGTTTTGTTTAGATTATTCTGTCTTTGAACAGTTTCGCCGTTTATCGGTTTGTAAGACCCCAACTTCGAGAGTATAATCATTCATCTGCAAGTGAGTTGCAATCTTTCTTGTTCTTGCTTGTGTTCTTCGATTCACATGCAGGGATTAGCCTTCGTGGTGAGGTCAATCGGGCAGCGCACGGTTGATAACGAGAGGAGACGTGGTGCAGCGATTGCAGGGTTCGGGTCTTGGTGATTAGAAGCCGGATCGTGAGTGTCAATTCTCCAGATCTTGCTCACGATCCGGCTTCTGATCACCAAGACCCCAACCCTGCAATCGCTGCACCACGTCTCCTCTCGTTATCAACCGTGCGCTGCCCGATTGACCTTGCCACGAAGGCTAATCCCTGCATGCAAATCGAAGAACACAAGCAAGAACAAGAAAGATTGCAACTCACTTGCAGATGAATGATTATACTCTCGAAGTTGGGGTCTTACAAACCGATAAACGGCGAAACTGTTCAAAGACAGAATAATCTAAGCAAAACCCACCTTTAAACAATGACAGCTACTGTATATATAGGAGTTGGGACGTCCTAGGGTTATCGCTAGGGCGCACACCCCTTGGGCTTAGCCCGCGACAAAATTACAAGGCCCAAGGCCTAAAACAGACTCGGACTGGGAGAGGTACGTGTCTTGTTTCTATTATTCCATAGAGCTCCGGAGGAATTTTGATGTGGGACCAAAACTATCTGAAAGTAGACTCCATAAGTTTTCCAACAAGTACTCATGGGCCCCGAAAGTCCTTCTAGATCAGCGGCTAGGTCCGTTTGAAGTTGATGCTATCAGGAGGTCCGAATCCGAATCCAAAACGTACAGAACTTCATCTCTTGCCTTCTATGGACCAAAAGTGACGTGGTGATGTAGGAGTAGACTTGGTTAAGGTCTTGGTTTGGTCCTCAATCAACTTCTTTGATCATCCATACGTTCCTTGCGCTTGGCCTCTTTCCCTTCACCCAAACAAGTATCTCTGCAAACGAGAACACACCAAACTCATGGTGCAGTAACGACTGTTCAAATATATAACGCATAAATCTTATGTAGAAAGCATGCACCTTTGGTTGATGAATACATAAAGTTGCTAGGGTCATATCTGAGCTAGTGATGTCCTCATCACGTCGGCTTGAACTCCTGAGTCCGGGCCATCCACTCGAAGATTGTGACGCGGACAAAGGTGCTCGGGCTGAGCTGTGGCAGCTCCAGGTTGAAGAGGGCCAGGACCTCAGGGAGCAAGTCACAGTAGGGGAACCAGAGACTGGCGTCGAAGTATGCGGCGGAGACAATGATCTTGTCATCGCCAGGCGTGGGGATGATGTCTTCACCGGGCGCCCGAGCAAAACCTTCCGAAAGGGTCCCCCTCCGGCAAAAATCGTCGATATCGGATTGGCGGATGAGCAAAGGGCCGAGGTAGACGGTGTTATCATCATTGATCGATCTTGGTTCTACACCGTCAGCCCTTGCCGAAGTAGGCTTCCAAGGAGCCATGGGTGCCAGGTTGGGCGAAGAAGGTTAAAGGCCGACGACACGAAAAAGTTGAAAAGCGATGGGGATGGCGAGCGCGAATGAACAGTGAAGAGCTCTCCAAGGTTGAAAGGAGAGAATGGCATCAGGGGGGCTGGCCGCGTCTATATATAGGTGCAGCCACCCCGTGCCGACCAACCACGGCACGCCACATGGTGCCTCGGGAGGTGAAATGCCGCGATCGCAATAAGTGGCCAATAAAGAGGCGACACGCGGCGCATGGTGAGAAGGCCACGCGGTGTCTCAAAAGGCGAACCGCCCGCCATCGCTGTGACCGGCACGCGGCGCTTCGGGAGGTGAACCGCCCCATCGACGCCTTAACTAACGTGTGGCGTCACAAACGCCGAACCACTAGGAGGATGCACAAACCATCACAGGGTGACTAGTGTCGTGGCCTCGCCGAAGTGCAGCAAAATGGAACCAAAGGTCTTGAGCTATACTCGGCCAAAGTAGGGACGGCAAGCGGCTTGTATGGCGAAATGTGTTATCGTTGAGCTTGGCCGAGTCGCAGCTCACCCTTGCACGTGAGGGGCTTATTGGAAGCAGGCCGCAACCCCTTCGGACAGTACCCCTTTGGAACGCTCAAGGTCGAAGACATATAATGGAGCCCCTTCGGCAGCCCTAGACCGAAGGCATGAGGTGAAGGCGCAGCTCGAAGGCGAAAGGCACAAGACACTTAGTGAAGACAAAGGACTTCTGGACAGAGCGCTGAGGCCGCCAGCGAAGGACCCAGGAAGGCCAAAGAGGCAACCCCACGGGCAGAACCTTGTGGCAGCCGTCCCGACTAAGAAACAAGATGACCAAAAAGGCTGAAGGGCCCACCGAGGGCCTAGCCCAGATAGGGGTCTCACGGCCCGCGTGACGGCCCAATAGCCCATTAAGGAGCCTGCAGTCAAGAAAAGACGAAAGTACCCCTGTAGTTGTCCCTATCAAGGGGCTATGATGTAATACCACCTGTAAATAAAACCCTAGGGCCTGTAATTGTACTCTTGGGCCTATAAATAGGCACCTAGGCCACTGTAATGGTAAGGTTTTTGAGATCAATACAAAAGATTTACTGCTACTGTCCACTCTCAATTTTCACTATTGTTCTTCGACAACAGATTGGATCCTCTGACTTCAATGGAGAAAAGACAGAGGTGTATAGTACCATGACTTTATGATACTTAAGCATCTCCAACAATAGCTCCTATTTTAGAGCCTCTAAAATCCAAATGGAGGCTGCCCCTATTTCTCAAGGAATCAAAAAAAGCCTCCAACTCCAGCGACAGCCCCCATTTGTCAGCTCTATTTCTTTTTCTTTTCTATTTAAACGTACACTCTATGTTTATGCCTAGTTTAACACCATAATAATTCTAAATATTTCTAACACATAGAATTCAAACATATTCAAATTCATAATTCAAAACAACACAATTCAAATTTAAATTCAATTTAAACACCACTATCTGGTGACGTGGAATTGAACCACAACGCTTCCAAAGGTCCTCTTATGCTCTATGTTTGCAAGAAGAACAGCTAAAATGTAGTTGTCATCATTGTCGGACTCCTCTGCTGGCACCATTGATCAAGGAGATCATCATCGTCGAAAAAGTCCATTTACAAAAATAACTATGATCACAACATTGCAGATTTTATTAGAAAATTCAATTTCCACAGTCACAAGCACCCAAAGACTAGCAAGTAATCTATAGTTCATGTCCCAATTTCTAATATCAATTTATGGTACCTAGTGATATCACAAACTAATAACATACCGTAGATAATTAGTGCATCGATGTGTGCATATAGTACTACATAGTATATGCATCAATTAATCTACCGGGTGTGCATTGATCTGTGCATATGTATGCACTAGTGTGAGTACAAGTATGCATTACCATAGAATGCTCCATTTGGGCCTCCTTATCAGTGCCACATATCCTAAACCCAGCATTGATAAGTCTAGCCAGCCGCAACGCGTGGCCTACCAGCAAGAACCAGCATTGATGTGGGAAAAAAAATTTAAAAATATACTTTTTTTCAAGTTTGCAAATATATATAGAGTACGAAAACTTCTGCAGATATATACATGCACTGCACGGGGGTGGCGTGGCACCACGTGGAGCTGCGGGTGGGGGGCGCAGGACTGCTGGAGCCGCGCGTTGTCCACGTGGCTCCGCGGTCGATGGCGCGCGCTAGAGGCACGGCGCCGACTGTGTTGTCGTGCCGCCCCCGCATGGCACCGATCTGCTGCTGTGTTAGTTCGAAAAGGAGAGAGACCTCTTCACATGCTAACTATAGTATTTTTCGCTAACTAGTCCTTCTCAGAACGATGTTGTGACCTTGCCTTTCTTATCCTATAATCGCATTGTTGCTTGACATAGAACCTTCCTAACGCTTTAGTTGAGGTTTTAATTCGTTTCCGTCCTGTCAGGTCCAGGAGGCGCCACTACAGGGCCTAGTAAACCATGCCAATTAGGAGAGAAGCCTCTTCATAAGTGACAATAATGTCAACCCCGAAAAAGGCAGCTACTATTAAAAAGGACGTTTCCTTGACATGGCTGGACTCATTTAAAATTTAACAAAAGAAAAGACAGCACTATTTAATATTTGTACAAGTGAGCGAAAATTCTTGCGTTTCAAACAATGCCCAGTATATTATTGCATAAATGTTTTCTTGAGAAACATAGATGTATAATTGTCGGTTGCTTTATTATTTTTATCCAGAATATTTTTGCATCAATGTGGGCACACTTGTTCTCTGATTGATGGTATTAAAATGTTCAGAGGGGAGCACAAGCAAGCACACTTGTCATTTTGGGAACCACAACTTCACAATGTCGTCTCGTGCTAAACGAAAACAATCTGCAATGGCCTCTTAAGCGCCAATCAACATGTCAATTTCTCTGCCAAACTATATGTCTATATGATCTTGAAATTGGACGTACCATAATATATTCGAGCACATCAGATGGCCACTGGACAAGTGTGAGGTTATCGTTAATTAGTGCATGACTTGTTAAGTGACACGAGCTAATTAATTGGCAAAAACAACACGTTAATTGGATTTAATCGCAGATCTGCTGCTGTGTTAGATCGGTGCCGCGCGGGGGCGGAGCGGCACCATGGTCGGTGTCGCGTGGGGCGGCACGCTGTGCGGTGCTATGTCTCTAGCGCGCGCCACCGACTGCGGTGCTGCGCATGTGAGACGCAGCTCCAGCGGTCCCGTGCTGTGGTGGCGCGGCTCCGACGGTCCCACGCCTCCAACCCGTGGCTTCGGCGGCATTGATGTACAACTGACAATGTACGCCAGGGGCATCATCAGTGTCGGTTACCTATCCCGACCAGTACTGATGTTCGGCCTTTCCCGCTCACCTAGACGTGGTGCAGGCCCACTTGGCAAGAACCGGGACTGATGAGCCCCATCAGTGTCAGTTTGTCCTTTGAACTGGCATTGATAGGTTTTCTATATAAACAGTGTCTTGTAGCCACCCATCTCAAGCTTGTCGAGCAGTACATGCAGGGAGGCCATTCTGCTCACATCTTGCTCAATAGGGGGGGGGGGGGGGGCAAATTTTTGCGATTCTTTGAAAAATAATTTTAGAGATTTTACCCTTTTCTCGGCTTTAAAATAACTTCAAAGTTTATTGATGACTAGATCATCCCTCACTCTTAATTGTTTGCACACTTTATAATTTGCAACATGTTTTTTTAAATACGGATGATTAGTCAGTGGATGTAGAAGTCGAAACGCAGCTCTGTAGAGTACATTAATGGAGTAGCTACATTTCTGAGCACAGCAGAGGAATTCAAGGTGTGAGCAAATGCCGATTTTGTACTATACCAGTTTATTGATTGCAAAAACGGGAGAGCATTTTCTATGCATGAAATTCATGAAGACGTGATGACACATGGTTTTATACTTGGCCATACCTGTTGGAGCAAACACGGTGAAAGTGAGAATGAGATACTTGGTGCGGTGAGTATCGATATGTTGAATGAGGAGGGATGAGGATTTATTGATGAAAGTCCATCCCCGTCGATCAACGACCTCCCTGTAGATGATGGTCTGGACCAGATGCCGAGATGCCGAGCGACGGGGGGGGGGGGGGGATGAGTACAAGACCGATGATAGGGAAAGAGAGCAGTTTGACCACTTGTGTAGGGACAACGAGACACCTCTCTTTTTCGGCTGCAACGAGACAAAAGCTGCATGCGGTCCTGTCACTGTTGCGGCTCAAGCCAAGCAACGGTTGGTTAGATAAGAGGTTCATAGAGCTACTATCTCAGTTGGGGAAGATTCTTCCAAAGGATCACGTCTTGCCAGAGACTACATACTAGGCCAAGTAAGTAATTTGTCCACTAGGGCTAGAAGTTTAAAAAATACGGACATGTTCAAATGACTACATTCTTTATTGTAAATAGTATGCCAACCCTGATGCATGCCTGGTGTGCCCCATCATGATACAAACACAGGGATGGTGATGATGAAGAGGATATGAGCGTGAAGCGCAAGAAGCGAATCCTGGCTAAGTGGTGTGGTACTTTCGTATAATTCTTCGGCTCAAGCGTCTATACGCAAAGAAATACCATGTGAAGATGATGCGATGGCACGCCAAAGAGCATAAGAAGGATGGAATGCTCTGGCATCCAGCTGATGGGGCCCAATGGAGAAACACTGATAGGAAGTACCCCAAGTTTGTGTCAGAAACAAGAAATGTAAGGTTTGGGCTAAGTAAGGATAGAATGAATCCGTTTGGTGATATGAGCAGTCGTCATAGCACCTGGCCAATGGTATCTACAACCTTTCCTCCTAGCTATGTATGAAGAGCAACTATATGATGATTACACTAATTATCCAAGGGCTGAGGCTAACCTTAAATCATTGCAGGGAGAGTTTGTGCCAAACCATGAGAACGATGAGCTGACACTCGTCCTTGGGAACAAAGAGCACTCTGGCCGCACAAGTGGAGTGGGAGTTGTTCCATGGAAGCTCGGGTTTCCAGAATCAATCGATAGCTACAAATCTCACAGTAGGGGCAAGGATGCTAAGACGCGTCTTTTGCGGCCTAGTGGAGAAACATTGATACGAAGTACCCCAAGTTTGCGTCAAAAACAAAAAATGTAAGGTTTGGGCTGAGTACGGATGGAATGAATCCGTTTGGCGATATGGGTAGTCGTCATAGCACCTTGCCAGTGGCGCTTTGTATCTACAACCTAACCTCCTGGCTATGTATGAAGCGTAAGTACATGATGATTACATTGATTGGGATAGTTTGTGCCAAACCATGAGAACAATGAGTTGATGCTCGCCTTGGGAACAAAGAGCACACTGGCCGCATGAGGGGAGTGGTAGTTATTCTATGAAAGCTCGGGTTTCTAGAATCAGTTGATAGTTACAAATCTCACAGTAGGGGCAAGAATGCTGAGATGTGTCTTTTGCAGGACTCAATCACTATTGAGATCTCGTTATAGCTCCAAACAACACTGGATCAGCAGGTTGAAACCAGGATGTAGGAATACACAGCAAAGTTGATGGCGTAGTTTGAATAAAGGTTGCAAAATGCATTTCTCAGATGCAAGCAGGTGGGACGGTAATGCCTAGCGCAGCCAAAGCGAGCCTAGCGCAACTAGTCGGAAGAAGAGTAGCTATGCATCTATTGAGCACCAAGTACAGTGCAATACAACTTATCTCGTGGACGAGATAACGAGACTAACTTCATGCAAGCTCCACATACCATGAAAGGACCACAACAAAGATGTGGTTAAGGGCACAACATACCCATGTGAGAGCGATACAGCATGGGATTGCATGGCCGAAGTGATACATCATTCTAAATGATGACAAGGTTGTATCTTCTCCACCATATCCTGGCCACATCTCGCCAGCAGAGGAACCGTGCCAGAAAAGTCTGACTCTATTGATACCTCCACAGATGAACAAAAAGAGGGCTCATGGCGGTACGTCTAACAAGTCAACATGATCGACGAAATCAATATCATTGCAGAAGAATAAAGAACTGGTGCACGAGCCAACTCCAATGGGTTCTAAGGAGATGGGCGGTAGTATCACGTCACTGCTTCATCCTACAGAGAAGGAGAAGAAAGAACCAATGGATCTTCAGGTTTAGAAATTCTTTGCTGCCATGACAAAGAGACAAGGCACTCCAATGTCGTTGCCATCAGATTATGAAAGAATTGTGGGAAAGAAGTACCTGAGGCAAGAATCCATCAGAAATTTCAAGGCAGGTCATGCATTAGAATGCCTGAGGAAAGACCCTGAAGGCCCTTGGAACCACTCACATATCAATATAAATTTGGATATCCATTGGTCGATCCAAAACAACTCTTCGGCCTATGACCCAGATGAAGAGATTGCACCAATGGTATATGGAGGAGTCACAAAAGGACAATAACCTTCTCCATGCCTACTATACTGATGATGATTTCCACCATGCCGAAGGGGTGGTGTGGGTGGGGTTTAAAAACTTATTCCAATTTTACCAACAGGACGCCCTTGACATCAGTGTAATACAGCTTTGGGTTTTATAAGTACTATTATAATCACGTAGAGTATGAAGTAACATGAATTCTTATTCAGTTTTCTTCTACTACATGTCTAACATCCTTTCCTTTTATAGAAGGTGCAAGATGCCAGGAGTAACCAATGCCCAATAGGTATTATCAACCCCCATTGTGTGAAGAAAACGTATGTGGTCAACAACTTTGTGAATGTAGTGGACTACTTAGCGAGGACGTTGGCATTACAAAAGAATGCTGACGTAGTTCTCCTGCCATATTGTGCCATGTATGTGTCCCTCTATCCATTTGGTGTAGTTACTATTCATGCTACAAGTGTACTTACGACTAAATACTTATCTAATTAAGTACACATGTACACAGTTTTCATTGGATACTCCTTGTCATCCATAGGCGTAGTGAACACATTACTGCCATGGATTCCCGTCGGAAACTGCAACCTGAATTTCATGAGGTCATTGATGTCTTGAATATAGCGTTAGGACACTATAACAGGTCAGTAAAAAGAAAGAATTTAGTGTGAGGGTGTCACACACTAAAATTCATTACATATTTAAATCCTAAGGAAAATACAATTTTAGAATTAATTAAAATAGCAAGGAATGAGTTAGTAACGATCCATGAAAAATTTCCAATAGAAATGGGCCTAGATAAAATTTTATTAAATACTTTGCTTAATCCTTTAACTCCTGGAATTTTCTAGGAATTAATTGAGTAAGGGAAATATTTTTAATAAATGAAAGAGCATTTTAGCTAATATTTAAATGAGAAAGTCCTTGTAGAAATTCCTCTGGGCCAGTGGGCTAAATCTGGCCCATCTCCCTTTTCTCTCCTCCCACGTTGTCTGCCTCGACCTCGTCTCCCTCTCGCGCGCGCATCGGCCTGCCTGGCCCATCTCGCCGTGCCGGCCTGCCAACTGTCTCCTCGCGCCCGCTCCCCTTGATAGGTGGGGCCCATCTGTCAGTTTCATCCCCGAGCTTGGGACGGGGACACTGTTCCTCTCCGACTTGGCCGTCGCAAAATCGTGAAATCTGCCGCTCTTTCTTGGTTTCCTCAAATTAATTGAGGGGAATCTTGCCTTATCATCTCTACCGAACCCCCCCCCCAAATAATCGGACTGAATCTGTCGATGTTTTACACCGGCAATAAATATATGGGGCTACTCGGCGGATGGAAACTCGGTGGATTGCAAAGGAACACAAGGAAATTTTATACTGGTTCAGGCCCTCGATGTGAGGTAATACCCTACGTCCAGTTTGTATGTATTCCTTTGAGGATATACGGTGGTAGTTCTAATGACTGTATGGCCGTGTGCTTCTATGAGCTCTTCTGCCCTCATGGGCGCCCTGCCTCCCCTTATATACTGGGGGACAGGTTACAAGGTAGGGAGTCCCATCGGATTACGACTAGGAGATTCCCTTAGAGATATACGTACCGACTAGGACTGTATATTCTTTCTATACAAGGCGAAGTCTGCCGAATCTAGCTATATCTCTAATTACAAGGCTAGGCCCATCCTCTATCCGAGTGGCCATATGCTTGTCATGAGGTACCCGGGGCCCATGGCACCCACAGTAGCCCCGAGACCTTCATAGTTGAGTCACAGCTGATGCCCGAGTGCTCATCTCCACGGTGAAGTCTTCCCGAGTGCATTGCTCCCGAGTACTCTTTGTCTGAGTGCTGCTTCTCCCGAGTCCTGCTTCATGTCAGCTGGCAGCGAGGCTATGAAGGTCTCGATGTAGATGTTGGAATAGTATGCGCCGAATAGGCGCACCTATTAGGTGTAGCCCTTTGTGCTTAATTGTGAAAACAATTAAACATGAAGTCAAAGATCTTTAACCTTGTAGTCTTTCCCGAGTAGATTACTACTGGTACATGAGACTCTTCGGTATCATGTCAACCGGAATATGATTTATAGTCTTGCCGAGTAGGGAACTACTCGTATATAGGACTCTTCGACTTCATGTCAGTCGGAATGTATGTTTATAGTCTTGCCGAGTAGGATGCTACTCGCATATGGGACTCTTCAGCGTCATGTCAACTGGAAAGGGGGTGTTTATAGTCTTTCCCGAGTAGTATACTACTCAAAAATCAGACTCATCGGCATCATGTCAGCCGGGATGATTATTTATAGTCTTTCCCAAGTAATATATTACTCAAAAATTAGACTCGTCAGCTTCATGTCAGCTGGAAAAGGGTTTATAATCTTTCCCGAGTGGCGTCCCATTCGGAAGTTAGACTCTTCAGCTCGTCAGCTGGAAGAATGTTTATAGTCTTTCCCGAGTAGTATGCTACTCGAAAGTTAGACTCCTCCGCATCATGTCAGCGGGAATAATGCTGCTCATGGCAACTGGTGGCCACGCATGTAGGCCGAGTACCACTGTATGAAAAATAAATCCATTACGTGGTTAGGTGTACTCGAGAGAGATACCTGCATCTCCAATTTTAATGAAGACCAGCTTGTGATCCTTGTAAGGATGTATCCTCGAGACCTGGTGGATAAGACAGATACCAAAACATATATGTTTAGCAATAAGGCTCTCATGAAGCATATCTGTTTACCTCATCGGCTCCTGTTGGTAGCACCAGCGCTATAATTTCAACTCAGCCTGCGGGCGGCCCACATGGAGCATGCTACTGTAGGAACTCATATCTTGGTGGCTGCTACCAAATAAGCCGGCCTGAGCCGTCCTATCCGGCATAGCTCTATAGAAGTATCATCCATCGCCTGTCAGGATGAGTTTTTTGGTGTTGATAACCGCAATCAGCCAGAGAAATCCTTATTCGCAAGCCTTTCCGACTTATGTTCTGGATGCAGCCTGGTTGCCATAGGTTCCCGAGCAGGTATGTTGCAGGATCTGCTTGCCCTCCTCAGGT
This sequence comes from Oryza meyeriana var. granulata, assembly GCA_003991445.1. Classification (NCBI taxonomy): domain Eukaryota; kingdom Viridiplantae; phylum Streptophyta; class Magnoliopsida; order Poales; family Poaceae; genus Oryza; species Oryza meyeriana. The sequence continues at coordinate 111,427 of RYFJ01001923.1, forward strand.
GTGACGCAGTGCATGAGAACTCCGGATGCGCTTTGACGATGTAAGTCTTCTCTGACTTCAGAAGAGCCGAGCAGGGTACCGAACCTTGCATTAGCATAGGATTCGGCTAGCGACCCTCATGGGGCATACCCTACCCAACAGAGCTGTGACCAAATAAGGTACCCGAACCTAGCAGTAGCGTAGGATTCGGCTGGCGACCCTCATGGGGCGTACCCTACTTAGCCGAGTAGTACACAACCCCGACTGGCGCCGGAGGTCGATTATTAGCTCGCATGGAGCGTAGCCGGGCTCGCATGGAGCATAGCCGGGGAAGATGACATCCCGACTGGTGCAAGTACTCGGTCAGTAGCCCTGATGGAGCATCCCGAGTGTATTTTGGCAGACTTGTCCAGCCCCCGAGCGTAGGAGATAGGCTCGTAGCCCCGAGTTCCTGTCACGCATATCCGGAGCTGGCCTGCATATAAAAATATCGGATGAGTAGCATCTGATGATGGAAATAATCACCCGAATAAAATGTATTTTACAATGTATGTAATACGTGTTCTTCCTCTTTTTGATATTAATTTCCTCGAGTAGTTGACCCCTTACGTTTAAGCACTCTGCCGACTAGTCATAGCCCCCTAGCGTCGGGAGTTTGGCTCATGGCTCTTTCCCAGGGCACGCGTTTTGGTGACTTGAGTTTGTCTTACATGGAGCAGAGTTTCACGGATCGAGATTTATGCTACTCAAGTACTTTTGTAATCATTTAAGAGCAAAATGGAAAAAAGTAATGCGCAGCTTGTAACACCTATTAGGTGTAAGCGGCTGCAGCATTAGCAAGGCCGAGTGAGGAGATGTTTATCAGAAAGCGACTTAGCTGTTCGGTATTTGGGAGTGGGGATGCCATCCTTGTGTTTGGGTTTGTGAGCCCCCGAGCATGTCACTTGTTGCTCCGATAATCCTCAGTTGTTGAAGGTCGAAGACGGTTGTGACCGACTGCCACAATAGAGCCGTCTGACTTGCGTTTGCGATTCCCAGCTTTAGTCGGGACGCGTCGTCGGTGTCGTCCCCTTCTTTCTGTCAGGGTGACTTGTTGTCATCGAGGGCCTCGGCAACAGCGTGGGCCGAGTCGGCGTATTTGTTCGCCATGTCGAATAAAGCCTTGACAGAGTTGGGAGGCTTCCGAGTGAATTTGTCGATGAACGAGGTGTCTTTGACTCCTTTTCGAAAGGCGGCGATGACGACCTCATCCTTGACGTTCGGGATTGAGTTCCTCCTCTCAGAAAACCTCTTGATGAAGTCACGAAGAGACTCGTTCTTCCTTTGGCGCACTGATATAGGTGGTACTCGGAAGATGGCCTCTCGTATGTTCCTGGAAGTTGGTGATGAACCGTTCCCGGAGTTCTCCCCCAAGAGCCGATTGATCGCTTTGGGAGTCCTGTTAGCCATGTCCTCGCTGAGTCGGCTAGAGCAACTGGGAGGTAGTTAGCCCATGACTTTGTGATTTCCCCAGCTGCTCGGATCGCCAGAGTGTAGACGTGAGCCAGGACTCGGGATTGGTCTTGCATCGTATTTGTTGATGCCTGTAGGCTTAAAGCCGACTGGCCAGTCGGCCTGTTGTAGCTCCTGGGTGAAGGCTGGTATGCCTCCGTCTTCATGTGGACTCCGACCCGACTACTGCGGCGAAACCGCTCGTGGTGGAGGCCGAAATGCTCGTTCTCGTCTTCCAGTTGGCGTTGCCGTGTTCTTCTCGGTTCGCGCACCGAGCATTGGTGTCTGCGAGATCACGCCATAGTTGGCCTCGGAGATCCCGGTTGTCCCGACGGTCACGATTCGACGTTGCCGGTTGTGGTTTGGGTTGCCCGAGTGACGTTTGGCGTGACTCCGTGTGCAGCCGACTAGAGCCGGCACTTCGGCGTCGTTTGAGGTAGACGAGACTGCCATTGGGGATGCCGACCGGTTGGTCGGTATGAGGGTATCTCCCGACTGTTGGTGCATGCTGACATGCAGCAACGGTAAGCATCGGCTTTTATTCCTTGGAGCCGATCGTCGGGGTGGCCTGGTGATCAGGCCCAAGTTGAGCGTGCCCAGTAGGGTTGCGGCGGCCACGATGTGTCGTTGTGGCGCGACGAAGACGTCGTGGTCGCCGACTTTGTTTGGAGGGTTTGTTGCTGAGCGGTTCGCCCAGCCCTGCGTCTAGGACGTCATTGCGGCCGTGCAGGCGTCTTGTTTCTTCCTCCTGTGTTCTCGCAGACGGCAGGCCTCCTCCTCTTGTTGTTCGTGTAGTCGGCGTGATTCCGAGTATGCTTTAGGAGTAGAGCTTTGGATGCCATGAAGATTTCTCGTGGCGGGGAGAAGCTTGCCGAGCTGCTATCCGACTTAGAGTCATAGTCCGACTGGAAGTTGGAGTCCGACTTCGAGTCGAAGTCGGGATGGTTGATGGGGATGAGTGTAACTCCGACCTCCCTAGATCCGATCTCGAGCGGCTCGGAGCCGTATCCGAGTCGAACTCCAGGGGATCGGGTTTGCCGCGTCGGATGTAGATTGTAGATAACCGCGGCGTCGCCGAGTCCGAACGGGAAGTTGACGATCTCTTCCCTTCTGTTAACGCCAAAATTTGGTAAGGACCTGTATCATACTCGGTCAAGAGGACGGTTGCAGTCGGATAATGGAAATTGATCCAAGAAGAGATCGAGTCTGAGAAGAGCCGTGAAGACGCGCGTGCAGTTAATTACTATAGTTATTAGGAAAAGGTTTATCTCTTTAGGAACCTGACCTCGTGTCCGGTCAGGTTCTCATTAGCGCTTCTGTTATAGATAGGAAATCATATATCGTGTCCTATAAGGACTCATGTAACTCGGGGTATATATACGTATGCCCGGGATCTTGTAATTCATCATCACACGATCAATACAAATTCGGCGCATCGCCACCCCTTCGACGGGATCCTGCTTCTCGAGCCGGGCTGCATCGGTTAGGTCCGAACTCCTGCGAGAGGGTAAGTCTCGTCACACCGACTACCAATCGGCTAGGACTTCCTCGGTTAGGTCCGATATTCTAGTCGGTTTATGGTAGTCGGCTTACCACGATATATTTACTTTATCTATGGCTGCATCAGTTCAGTTTGATCTCATAGATTGATTAGGTATATCACATCACGTGTGCACAAGATTGTATCGACTTACTGGGAGCGATTATCATCAGTTCGTGCTGCATCGGTTAGGTCCGACCTACTGAACTGCTAGTGATAAGTCGATCCTGCTGAGCCGATGCGTTGTGTGCAGGCGCTTTATCGGAGTGTATAGCCGATAAGTTATTTTCTCACGGATCGCATTATATCTATCGACTCATCGAGGCATTTTATTATTGTCGATCTGTGCTGCAACGGTTAGGTCCGATCTACTAGACTGACAATAATAGCTTTACTCTTAATAAGCCGATGGTGTTGTGCGATGGTGTTATCGGAGTGCTAGCCGATAAGTTACCTGTTAAAGCTGACTACATTTATTCATTGTTTTATCCTGTGTTCGCTTTATTAAGCAGTCGGCTAGCTTATCAATTATTTATCATTTACGTTATTGCATATTTTTATTATTTGTTCTTGCCTGTATTATTGTCACAATCGGCTGAGGATAGCCCGATGGGTTCATTCTGCCGATCCAAGCACAAGTACAAGCAGGTTCCCGGGCACGACCCCCAGGTAAGGGCCCGGGCATGAACCCGGGTAAGGACCAGTGCATGGGCCGGACAGAGGACGAAGATCTTGGGAGCCGATATGAGCAAGGGCCCGGGTGCGGGCATACCTTCATAATACCAGTAACACTAGATCATGATCAGCTAGGATCTGTTTGATTTATTCATGCATTATACTTGCTTATTTTATCTAGCTTATAGCCGGTTTTCGAATATCTCTTCGATGATCGGCTAGCACGATATTTGTTTATTATTACATTATTGTCCTTGCCATCATCGGTCTTAAGCCGATGTATAAGTGCTACAGTGTACATCGGCCATCGGCTGATGAAACGAGTCTAGATCGGCTTCCAGCCGATTGGCTCATTGATCTAATATTTTCCTCCTTGTCAATTACAGGGTCAAATTGACTGGCACGCCTACGAACCTCAAACTTTAGGACCTGCACTGGAGTGAAGCAAATCTCCCAGGCCTTCGCGTGTCACCCAGACGCCGAACCAGGACCCGGCGATTTTCGGCGTCAACACGCTTTTGGCACGCCCGGTGGGACACGAAGTTTTGAGCCCAACAAACATTGTTTCAATCAAGATTTCAACATGGCTGGAAAAGAAGTCAAGATGGACAACGTAATTCCGGTCACCATGGAAGATCTAACTGAAGAACAAAAACAGCAAGTTGAACAGACCATGACAAATTTCCAGAAGCTGTGTTTAGAATCCTTCAGTATGACAAGACAAGGGCCGATTCAGAAGTCTCAGTTTCCAAAACCAGTACTGGTAGGAGAATCGAGCCGCATACAACCTGAGAGTCCACCAATCAAGCCTTTACAGGAGATGGTCAACGAGGCTGTGCACCACGCACTCATCAAATCAGTCAGGGGTCTTAGTAAATACATTGCACAACCTTATCAAGAAGACTGTTGATGGTTCGATTGCCCAAGAGCCAACTCGGGGTCCTGTTTTTCTCCCACCGAAGATAGAGCCAGGCCAAGTTAATTACAACATTAGCAGAGATGTACCAGAACACTTGTTCGCACAAAACCAGGCCGGGGGGCAACAGGATATCCCTCCTGGATATCACCGATCTATTTATTATGGGGGATATCAGCAGAACTATCCGGGAGGAGGAGCCGATCCAGGTACTTACCAGAGGGAGTATCACAGACAGAATCGGCAACCAACCCCGCCGATGCAGTATCAGCAATATCAACAGGAGAATGCAAGAGAGGAAGATTTGTCGGCACGGGTTGAGGAAATAGTAAGGGAGCAGTTCGGGATCAAGCCCAAGGAGCAAGCGTTCATGTATCGGCACCCATATCCTGAGTGGTTTGACAGGGTTCCGTTGCCACACCGATACAGGGTCCCGGATTTCTCTAAGTTTTCAGGGCAGGACAACACATCTACGGTAGAACATGTCAGCCGGTTTCTGGCGCAGTGTGGGGAAGCATCGGCTGAAGAGGCCCTAAGGGTTAGGTTTTTTCCCTTATCATTATCTGGATCGGCTTTTACATGGTTCTCCTCGTTACCGCCGAATTCTGTTCGGGGGTGGGCCGATCTAGAGAAACAGTTTCACAAATATTTCTTCGCTGGGATTCACGAGCTGAGACTGTCAGATTTAACATCGGTTAAGCAGCGACCAGATGAAACAGTACCGGAATACATTCAGCGATTTCGGGATATCAGAAGCCGGTGTTATAGTTTAAACCTGAGCGATGGGCATCTGGCCGATTTAGCTTTTCAGGGACTCTTGGCGCCAATCAGAGAAAGGTTTTCGTCTCAAGAGTTCGAATCTTTGTCGCACCTAGTACAGAAGGTATCGGCTCATGAAAGCCGGTTTCAAGAGGCGAAAAAGGACAAGTACCAAAGGAGAGTTGCTCGGGTTCAGGTATATTCAACGGATTCAGATGATGAGGAGTCCGACGCTGAGGTTGGATTGGCGGAGTGGGCCAAGAACAAGAAGTCGGTATCATGCCCATGGGTCAAAGATATTGGCAAAGAGGAACGATATGATTTCGATGTGAGTAAAGCCGATAAGATCTTTGATTTGTTGTTGCAGGAAAAGCAAATACAATTGCCGCCAAACCACGTGATTCCATCAGCCGAAGAACTAAAAAAGAAAAAGTATTGCAAATGGCACAATGCGATATCGCACCATACTAACGAGTGTAAGGTTTTTCGGCAACAAATTCAGCTGGCCGTTGAGCAAGGACGAATTAAGTTTGAAGATAAAAAGCCAATGAAGATAGATGGGCACCCGTTCCCCGTAAATATGGTCTATGCGGGGTCATCGTCCAGAGCTCAAGCCGATGAAGGAAAACGTCAGAGTAAATCAAGGATTACTTCATCAGGTATGATAGAGAAGTACTCAAGGTACGATGAACAGGGGGATGGACCGGAACAATATAATCCGCATTGGAACTGCCCGTTTTTTCGTTTCTGCTGGGATCAGGGGATGAGATTGCCATCAGCTGAAAATTGCCCCGAGTGCAGCGGTACAGGGAATCGGCATGATCGCCAGCAGGAGTGTTCGCGGGATCGGTCGCCTGGGAAAAGAACATCGGTTCATAGCCGATTGGGGCCGATCCATGAAGAGTTCTTTGAAGAAGATGAAGAGGAAGCGCATGGGAAACAAGTCCAGAATCCTCAGTGGTGTCCTAGCGGCATATTCATGAAGAATCAGAAGAGAAGGGCACAACGGCTACGACACCGAGAACAGCAAAAGGAGCAATGCCAGGATCAAGAGGAGGTTGATCATCGTCCCAAAAAGACTAGGCAAGTTTGGCAAGTGAAGAGGAAGGACGATGAGGACGTATCAGCACCGGTAAATATGGTGTTCTTTTTGCCTCGGGAGTATAAAGCGCTGTCATCAGATGAAGAAGGAGATGAGGAGGTTTTCGCTCAACTAACGCTGCAATCTGATCAAGCTATATTTGATAAACCTGAGAAGTCAGAGCATCGGCACTTAAAGCCGTTATACATCAAGGGATACGTAAATGGGAAGCCGATGACAAAGATGTTGGTTGATGGAGGAGCCGCGGTTAATCTCATGCCTCATGCTACGTTCCGGAAATTGGGGAAGACTACCGAAGACCTGATCAAGACAAATATGGTGCTAAAAGACTTCGGTGGGAATTCATCTGAAGCGAAAGGCGTATTAAACGTGGAGCTGACAGTAGGGAGTAAGACATTACCCACCACGTTTTTTGTGATTGACGGAAAGGGGTCGTATAGTTTGCTCCTCGGCAGGGACTGGATTCACGCGAACTGTTGCGTGCCTTCGACAATGCATCAATGTCTAATACAGTGGCAGGGAGATCAAGTCGAGGTGGTGCAAGCAGATCGGTCGACCAATATTGCCATGACCGATCTACCAGTCTGGGAGGCCGATGGTGTTGGCTGCTTATCCGGAAGGGTTTGGGAAGGAGATTACCTCGAGGTTACTAGTCAGGGGATACAGCCGATCCAGCAAGTCGGCTCTGAATTGTTACTCTGATGGGCTCTATTGAAGACTTCGAGGGGAAATTGGGGCAAGGATTTACGTCGGCTGACGATTTGGAAGAGATTGATATAGGACCAGGAGATAGACCAAGGCCGACGTATATAAGCAAAAAATTAAGTCCTGAGCTACGAGAAGAATTGATAGCATTGTTGAGGGAGTATCGGGATTGTTTCGCCTGGGAATACCATGAGATGCCAGGATTAAGCCGATCAATTGTTGAACATCGGCTACCTATTAAACCAGGGTATCGGCCATTCAAGCAGGCTCCAAGGAGATTCAAGGCAGAATTATATGAACCGATCAAGGCGGAGATCACAAGGTTGTACGATGCCAAGTTCATAAGGCCATGCCGATATGCTGAATGGGTTTCTAATATCGTCCCGGTAGAGAAGAAAAATGGAAAATTGAGGATATGTATTGATTTCCGGGATCTAAATAAAGCTACCCCCAAGGATGAGTAACCCGATTGCCGATAGCGGATTTATTGGTGGATGCAGCGTCAGGCCACAAGATTATCAGTTTCATGGATGGCAATGCAGGATACAATCAGATTTTCATGGCCGAAGAGGATATACACAAGACTGCGTTCCGATGTCCTGGAGCTATCGGTTTGTATGAGTGGGTAGTAATGACTTTTGGATTGAAAAGTGCCGGTGCAACCTATCAAAGAGCAATGAATTATATATTTCATGATCTCATCAGTTTGTTGGTGGAAATTTACATTGATGATGTGGTGGTTAAATCTAAAAGTGGGGAAAGCCATATAGCCGATTTACGAAGAGTGCTGGAGAGGGCCAAGAAATACGGACTAAGAATGAATCCCAATAAGTGTGCTTTTGGTGTATCGGCTGGGCAATTTCTGGGTTTTATGGTTCATGAGCGAGGGATTGAAGTTAGTCAGCGGAGTATCAGAGCCATTAAGACCACAGAGCCACCAAGCGATAAGACAGAGTTGCAATCGTTGATCGGCAAGATTAATTTTGTGAGGAGGTTCATATCAAATTTATCAGGGAGAATTGAGTCTTTCACGCCGTTATTGAAGTTGAAAGCCGATCAAGAATTTGTGTGGGGGGCAGCGCAGCAGAAGGCGTTTGACGAGATCAAGAATTATCTTAGTTCCCCGCCTGTTTTGATTCCACCGCAGGAAGGAGTGCCGTTCAGATTATACTTGTCGGCCGATGAGAAGTCCATCGGTTCTGTTTTGATCCAAGAATTTGAAGGTAAAGAGCGAGTTGTGTTCTATCTAAGTAGGAGACTTTTGGATGCTGAGACGAGATATCCAGCGGTGGAGAAGTTATGCTTGTGTTTATATTTCTCGTGTACAAAGTTGAGGCATTACATCCTATCGGCTGAGTGTACAGTAGTTTGCCAGGCCGATGTGGTCAAATATATGTTGTCGGCTCCAGTCTTAAAAGGGCGAGTTGGCAAGTGGATTTTTGCCTTGACAGAGTTTGACTTGAGGTACGAATCGGCTAAAGCAATCAAAGGACAAGCAGTGGCCGATTTTATTGTCCAGCACAGGGGGTATCACGAGGACTATGTGGAGCCGATCCCGTGGGTCTTATTTTTTGATGGATCGGTTTGCAGGCATGGATCTGGTATCGGTTTGGTTATTGTGTCGCCTCGGGGGGCAAGTTTTGAGTTTGCTTTTACAATTAAGCCTTATCGGACTAACAATCAGGCGGAGTACGAGGCGGTGCTGAAAGGACTTCAACTATTAAAGGAGATCAGGGCCGATATTATAGAGATTATTGGTGATTCTTTGTTGGTGATCAAACAGTTATCTGGAGAATATGAGTGCAGGGATGATGTTTTGAGGTCATATTATGAAGAGTGTGTAGATTTGTTGAAGGATTTCAAGATGGTGTCAATGAATCATATTCCCAGGGAGCAGAATTTGGAAGCCAATGATCTTGCACAGATTGCTTCAGGATATCGGCTGAATAGGCAGGTTGAGGTGGAGATAGCCGATATTGATGTCCAGAACAAGGCCGATGACTGGAGACGGGAGATAATTGATTACTTACGAAACCCGTCGCAGTCTGTTTCCAGGAAGATTCGGTATAAAGCTACTAAATATGTGCTACTTGATGAGGAGTTGTATTATCGGACGTTTGAGGGAGTTCTGCTTAGATGCCTGGATTTGGAAGAAGCCAAAGTGGTTATGTGTGAAGTACACGAAGGCATCTGTGGAACTCATCAATCGGCTCATAAGATGAAATGGTTGTTGAGAAGAGTAGGGTATTTTTGGCCGACAATGCTGGAAGGTTGCTTTAGGTATTATAAAGGGTGTCAAGATTGTCAGAAGTTTGGAAATATACAGCGGGCACCGGCATCGGCTATGAATCCTATCATCAAACCGTGGCCGTTCAGGGGATGGGGAATTGATATGATCGGCCAGATTTTTCCTCCATCAAGTAAGGGACATAAGTTTATATTGGCAGCAACAGATTATTTCACCAAGTGGGTAGAGGCAATTCCTTTGAAGAAGGTCACGTCCAAAGAAGCGATTGAATTTATCAAGGAGCATATCATTTATCGGTTTGGGATTCCTCAGACGATAACTACTGATCAGGGGTCTATTTTTGTGTCTGATGAGTTTCAACAGTTTGCTGCCAGTATGGGAATCAAGCTATTAAATTCATCGCCTTATTATGCTCAAGCCAATGGGCAAGCAGAAGCTTCTAACAAGAGTTTGATCAAGTTGATTAAGCGGAAAATTGATGAGCAGCCACGGCGATGGCATTCTACATTAGCCGATTCACTATAGGCCTATCGGATGGCATGCCACGGGTCTACTCGGGTACCGCCGTATCAGTTGGTATATGGACATGAGGCGGTTTTGCCGTGGGAAACTAACATCGGCTCTAGAAGACTTTCTTTGCAGAATCAATTGACGGCCGATGATTATTATAACTTGATGACAGATGAACTTGAAGATTTAGCTCAGAATCGGTTGAGAGCGCTAGAAAGAATCAAGGAGAATAAGGCTAGGGCAGCTCGGCATTACAACAAAAAGGTGGTGAATAAGTCGTTTGCCGAGGGGGACCTTGTGTGGAAGTTGATTTTGCCGATCGGGTCCAGAGATAATAAGTTCGGAAAATGGTCGCCTAATTGGGAAGGACCTTATCGGATTAATCGCTGTGTGCCTGGTAATGCATATATATTAGAAGATCTTGACGGGACGGAGTTTGCTAAAGCACTTAATGGGAAATATCTCAAGAAATACTACCCTAGCGTTTGGATCAATTCTTAAATCGGTTAAGTACAGCCGATTTCTAAACATAGTCGGCGTCCAGACGGGAGCAATAACAAGTGGGCGCTAAGCAGAACAGATGTTTTTTCCATTCCGACCACCATCGGACAAAGGGCTTGGTGTTGGCAGTGCAGACGTACACCTCGGTGGCAGCGCCTAGCAGGAGGGAGTCTGTCAAAGACCGCAGCCGATCATATTCCAAGGCGCTGCTGACCGTGCCCCGAGCCTGGAGTTTGTCGGTGAAGAACAGGCCGATCGGAAGCTGGCCAAGGCCGAGTTGACGGGAGCTGGTTGATGGGTGGTAGAACTCATACGATGGTGGAGTTCGGCCCAGAGAAAAGCCGGTTGGCAGCAGGCAAGGACTGATGGCCGATAGGAATATGGCTTTAGATTGATCATCGTTCAGAGCTTTGAGTGGATCAAAGTTGGAAGGCATCTCGAATGATGATGCGTCATTGTAAGCAAACCAAAGAGTAGCATCCCTGGTAAAGCCATAATAAAACCCCTTGAACCACTGACTAACTTCAGCAGGGGATATCTTGCCGCCGGAAAGGGCCGATGCAGCCTCACCCATAGAGATGCATCGGCGGTAGATGGGGTCTTGATCTTCTGGGTAATCAGCTGGGAAGGATTGCTTGAGGAGGGAAGTTTCTGGGATGGCCTTGGAGGTGTAAACATTAAGCCAGAGCTGTACGAACCACCAAGGACCCCCAATGTGGCCGACAGGCTGGCCGGCCGATAGCTTGATTGCCACCTGATGGAGCAGCTGGTAGGTGGCGCCAAGGAGATAGTGCCCTAACGGAATTTGTTTCCTATCGGCCAAGCACTCTGCTAGGCATTGCATATTGGTCGTCGGGCCGAGGGTTGCGCCACCAAAGACGAACCGTTCCAGCCACAAGTTCAGAAAAGCGACGTGCTCCCGATCATCAACCGGTCCAGTTCCTTTGTTGTGAAGAGATATATACCTGGACCAGCCGCCGATGTTTTTTGTTTGGAGCCGGTGGGCAGGCTTGAACCGGAGTTTGAAGGGGTTGATGTAGCTTGTCGTATCCAGGCAGGTGAGCATGGTCACATCTAGCAGAGTGGGGGTCATCGGCCCATGACCGAACAGAAAGGCATTGAGAGCATCAGACCAGAAGTACGAAGCCGATGCGAGCAGAGATTCATTCTTTTCCATATCGGCCAAGGAGAGGTTGATGCAGTGGCCAATGTGAGATTCTTCCCAGTAGATCCTCTTTGCAGCCGATACTCTGATGTACCAATCTCTCCATCCGGGCAATCTGCTCGGCCAGGACCTGAAGCTGTTGGTCCAGTCGCTAACCAACATGGCCGAGTTCTTAAAGGGAGTGCGTTGGGTTTCGGCACTGATGAAATCGGTGGGATCTTCGCTGCCCATGGGGCCATGATAGAAAAAGCAGGGGTAATCGGCAGCCGGAATCAAGATCTGGGCTCTGAGATGCTACAGTAGACAAGAACACGACGAAGAACGGGTGAAGAACATAACAAATCGGGTTCGTACAGATTGCAGATTGGGGAAAAGTAACCGGGTGAGAAGATTACCTCAGGAATTACAGATGCTGTTGCCATCGCGAAAATAAGAGAGGTTGCAGTGATTCGTCTAGATTCGCTAGAGCTTGGTGAGGATGTGGAAGATGAAGCGGTGGTGCTCTGGTGATGTGAAAGTATAAAAAAGAGGGCAAGAAGACGAAGCGTTTTATAAAGGTATCACAGCCGAGCGGGAATTGAGGCCGTTGGCACTGTTTCAAACATTTATGGCAAGTGGGCTATCTTGGGCCGCCTCGGTATGAGAGAAATCTAGAGGCCCAAAGAATGGAAGAATTTCGGAATCCTACAGAGGAACTCCGAAATTGGGGGGCATGTGTTAACGCCAAAATTTGGTAAGGACCTGTATCATACTCGGTCAAGAGGACGGTTGCAGTCGGATAATGGAAATTGATCCAAGAAGCAGATCGAGTCTGAGAAGGAGCCGTGAAGACCGCGCGTGGCAGTTAATTACTATAGTTATTAGGAAAAGGTTTATCTCTTTTAGGAAACCTGACCTCGTGTCCGGTCAGGTCTCATTAGCGCTTTCTGTTATAGATAGGAAATCATATATCGTGTCCTATAAGGACTCATGTAACTCGGGGTATATATACGTATGCCCGGGGATCTTGTAATATCATCACAACGATCAATACAAATTCGGCGCATCGCCACCCCTTCGACGGGATCCTGCTTCTCGAGCCGGGCTGCATCGGTTAGGTCCGAACTCCTGCGAGAGGGTAAGTCTCGTCACACCGACTACCAATCGGCTAGGACTTCCTCGGTTAGGTCCGATATTCTAGTCGGTTTATGGTAGTCGGCTTACCACGATATATTTACTTTATCTATGGCTGCATCAGTTCAGTTTGATCTCATAGATTGATTAGGTATATCACATCACGTGTGCACAGATTGTATCGACTTACTGGGAGCGATTTATCATCAGTTCGTGCTGCATCAGTTAGGTCCGACCTACTGAACTGCTAGTGATAAGTCGATCCTGCTGAGCCGATGCGTTGTGTGCAGGCGCTTTATCGGAGTGTATAGCCGATAAGTTATTTTCATCACGATCGCATTATATCTATCGACTCATCGAGGCATTGTTATTATTGTCGATTTGTGCTGCAACGGTTAGGTCCGATCTACTAGACTGACGATAATAGCTTTACTCTTAATAAGCCGATGGTGTTGTGCGATGGTGTTATCGGAGTGCTTAGCCGATAAGTTACCTGTTAAAGCTGACTACATTTATTCATTGTTTTATCCTGTGTTCGCTTTATTAAGCAGTCGGCTAGCTTATCAATTATTTATCATTTACGTTATTGCATATTTTATTATTTGTTCTTGCCTGTATTATTGTCACAATCGGCTGAGGGATAGCCGATGGGTTCATTCTGCCGATCCAAGCACAAGTACAAGCAGGTTCCCGGGCACGACCCCAGGTAAGGCCCGGGCATGAACCCGGGTAAGGACCAGTGCATGGGCCCGGACAGAGGACGAAGATCTTGGGAGCCGATATGAGCAAGGGCCCGGGTGCGGGCATACCTTCATAATACCAGTAACACTAGATCATGATCAGCTAGGATCTGTTTGATTTATTCATGCATTATACTTGCTTATTTTATCTAGCTTATAGCCGGTTTTCGAATATCTCTTCGATGATCGGCTAGCACGATATTTGTTTATTATTACATTATTGTCCTTGCCATCATCGGTCTTAAGCCGATGTATAAGTGCTACAGTGTACATCGGCCATCGGCTGATGAAACGAGTCTAGATCGGCTTCCAGCCGATTGGCTCATTGATCTAATATTTTCCTCCTTGTCAATTACAGGGTCAAATTGACTGGCACGCCTACGAACCTCAAACTTTAGGACCTGCACTGGAGTGAAGCAAATCTCCCAGGCCTTCGCGTGTCACCCAGACGCCGAACCAGGACCCGGCGATTTTCGGCGTCAACACCTTCTCGGCCCGATCTCGGCCGGCTCAGAACCGAGTCCGAGTCGAACACTGGAAGGAAGAGTTGTCCCTGGACTCGGGCGTATTGGAGATCGCCGCAGCATGTCGTCGAAGATTGCCGCAGCATCGTATGGGCCGACTGGCGCGGAGTCAGCTGGTTCCTCGACCGGTTGGATCGGGTCCGTGTCGGCCTGGGTGAGATTGCCGATCTGGTCGGCGACGAAGTCGAGGCTTCTGAATGCGATTGTATCTCCGGGGGAGAGTTTGCCGCCGACGACTTCGGTTGCTGGATCCCTCGAGCTTGTAGATGTAGATCGCGCCGAAGCCCCTACCTGGCGCGCCAACTGTCGATGTTTTACACCGGCAATAAATATATGGGGCTACTCGGCGGATGGAAACTCGGTGGATTGCAAAGGAACACAAGGAAATTTTATACTGGTTCAGGCCCTCGATGTGAGGTAATACCCTACGTCCAGTTTGTATGTATTCCTTTGAGGATATACGGTGGTAGTTCTAATGAACTGTATGGCCGTGTGCTTCTATGAGCTCTTCTGCCCTCATGGGGCGCCCTGCCTCCCCTTATATACTGGGGGACAAGGTTACAAGGTAGGAGTCCCCATCGGATTACGACTAGGAGATCTCCCCTTAGAGATATAACGTACCCGACTAGGACTGTATATTCCTTTCTATACAAGGCGAAGTCTGCCGAATCTAGCTATATCTCTAATTACAAGGCTAGGCCCATCCTCTATCCGAGTGGCCCATATGCTTGTCATGAGGTACCCGGGGCCCATGGCACCCACAGAATCCCTTAGGGATTGGATGCGACCTCGAGCTTGGATAAGCGCCGCCGTTGCCTAGGGTTGCACCGCCGAAATCTCGCCGTATCCAGGACGGATTCCCCCTCCCTAAGCTATAAATAGCCAACCCTGGTTCTCAGCTACAAAACCCTAGCCCTAGCCATCCTCGTCACACCGTCTTTCACCCTTGCTCATGAGTTCAGAGCTTCGCCGCCGCGCTACCGTACTTCAGCCGTCACTCCCCACCGTTCCAGCCGTCGCCAGTGCTCGCGATCGCCACCTTTGGGACCGTAGGAGCAAGACGATCCCCGGCCACCCCTTCTCCATCACAGAGGACCGCCAGAGCACCGCCGTCATCGACAACCTGAAGACCTTCGCTGCTTGGAGCTCACCGCCGGCCGTTTCCCATCGTCGTTCACCATCGTCTTCGCTTTGGTGAGCATCGCCGTATCATCCTCTACCTCTCTGTGCCTGCCGCCAGCGCCACCGTGCCGTAGATCGCCGGTGACCATCGCATCCTGAGTCGCCTCACCACCGGCCTGCCTGCGTTGCTACCCCGTCAGCGCCATGTCACTCTCCCGTCTGCCATGTCCACCGCGTCAGTGCCACGTGGTGTCCCCTGTGTGGATCCGATCGGGTTTAATATCGGCCTTTGGATCTAGGGTTAGATTGATCTGAGCCACCCCCGTGTGCCGTCTAAGTGAACTCGGTCCACGGTGAACCCAACTCGTCCCTGTCTCTGCCATGTGGGACCCGCATGTCAATGCCACTGATCCTCTCTTTCTCCATAGGGCTGACGCCATAAATTATTAAAATTGATTTCTTTAACACATGCAATAGGTTTAAAACTTTGAAAATTCATAACTAATTCATCCTAACTCCATTTGGGGGTGATTCAACTTGCAAAATTCATTAAAAATCAAGATCTACCATTAAAATATAATCTTGTTTTGTTGGTGTGTCTTATGTACTGTTGCAAAATAGGAGGCACCAGGGAGTGTTTGTGGATGTCGTAAGTCCACACATGGCAATTTGTAAGTCCATGAGTTTGAGTGTTGGGCCGTCTCACGGGAAGGCACTTGATCACCCCTATTGGAGACCAGAAGCTTGGCGGGAGGCACTCCTATTGGGTGAGTTATGTGGAGGGTCATGTCACAACTCTTTTCCGAGGTACCGTGGTGGTATTGAGGCTCATCGAAACATGCTGTGGGGTTGTATCTTGTGGGTAAATTGGTACACCTCTGGCCAAAGTAAAACTATTTGAATAACCGTGCTCGCCGTTATGGGCGGCCTAGCAATGTTTTTCGTGATTACTCCCACTTATACTAAATTAAATTGGTCCGTAATTGGATTAGCTCTAGGATGGGAGTAGTTGGGCCCGTGCTACCTTGGAGGGTTGTGCGGTGGTGTTTAAATTTGCTTAATGAATACTTGTTTTTATTATTTCTTTAAATTCTCTTATTAAGTGCTATTTATGCAAATGAGCCCTATTATGCCTTTCTTTGTATACCTGTGCACTTGCATGTTTGCTATGTGGCTTGCAGAGTATTCTATATACTCACCTTGCAATCAACAATCAACAGAGGACTACTACAGTGATGAAGGCTTCTTGGAGGACTAGGCGTGACCCTAGTCATGCGCCTGTGGAGTGGTGTCGTCATGCTTATCGCTAGTTTTATTTCCGCTGCTAGACATTTATTTTTTTGAGAGGTTCCATTCACCTCTATAATAATTATACTCGTCGTTTGTAAGACAATTACTTTGATTATCAACAATGTCATTTGTGTGCCTCGGTTGATTCCTAGACAAGGATTTACGCATAATAAAAGCACCTGAATTTTGGATGAAAATTCTGGGTGTGACAAGTTGGTATCGGAGCCTCCTTGACCGTAATACAAGGCCCTTGGTACCCTTAAGAGCCTTCTGAATAAAATTGACATTTCGAAAACCTAGTTCTACCCTCATCTATTTTTTTAAAATTAAATCTTAATTGGTTATTGTCTAAAAATCATTACTTTTCCTTATAATTGATTTTTCTTTTTCAATTTCAATTTGAAAACCCTTCCCTGTTCTGTTTATTTTAAAAAAATATTTAGCCAAAATTGAATCTGTAGAAAAAAAACCATGTTCTGTTTCAAAAGCCAGAGTACTGCTTGAATGTGGGTGCATTTGTGTAGGAGCTACACACCCTCTCTTTGGTTCTGAACTTTGACATAGCTCGGAGTACACTGTGGTTCCTTGTGGCAGCAGACGTGAAGTGCAAGTCAGCGTGTCACTACTTAGCAATAGGAAAGACGTACTGTCTATCAAGTATCAAGCTAGAGGAAGAAACTATGAGCAAGCCTGTCAAGAAGCAGCATTGGTGGCCATTGGCGATCTACGTCAGAGGTTCAACTCTCGTTTGGTGGCTTCATCGTTCCTCTTCCACCCATACCGGCACTTCAGGTCTGATTTCAGCACATACGAGATACCCCGAGGGAGAACAATTCAGTGGTGGGCCGATTGGAGAGGATGTTGAGTGCGATGGACCGTGCCCACTCCAATGTGGCCATTGCAGCTCATGACCAGAACAACCATAACCGTGTCGTCATCATGGTATTGGAGAGGCGGATCCAACGCTTGAAGACAGAGCTTGCTGTACTCAAGGGAGAGGTGCCAGCCCCAGGGATCAAGATTTGCAACAGTCCTGTGAAGAGGACTTGTCCCCTAGCAATCTTTCAACTGGTAGAGAGGAAGACTCAGGCCGTGGGAAGCAACGTGCCGCTTCGTATTGGAACTCCTCCTCTGGTGGACCTGGAAGACGGTGAAGGAGGCTATTTCATGGAAGTTGGTGAAGGTTCGTCATCCGAGGAGCCCTTCATGAATGGTTCTCACAGCTGTTTGGAGGATGAAGATGACAACAGGTCCGAGTACGACTCCAATGTCAGAAGAAGCCATACACCTCAGTAGAGTCTACCCTAGTGGCATTGTGTTAGACGTTGCTTGCTTAGGTCTTGCTTGTGAGTGTGGGGTTCAGGTAGCAGCTTATGTCAGTGGGTGGTGACGTAACTGCTATAGTTAAATGTGTTCTTTTGTTTGTGTGGTGTGTCACTTAAACAATTTAAATGCTTAATTATTTAGTTCAGATGAATATAAGTTAAAGTTTAAATAATATGTACCCTTATCCTAAGAGTTCCTCTGCTTTTCTTGTCTATGCCCCTGCCCTCCACAAATGGTGAACACTCGCAGTAGAAACAACCCCCACCTAGACAACAACGACAATGGTGGGTCAACTGGCCACAACGTTCCCAATGGACCCCCACCGTTGCAAGAGAACCCTACATTGGCACAGGTGCTCGCCAACAAGAACCAGCTCATGGCTATGCTGGTACAACAAATGCAGAATCAGCACAACAAGGGACCTCAACAGATGCCGCCTCCCCCGGCCCAGAACAAGATCACAGAGTTCCTGTTTGTGAGGTCTCCTACTTTCTGTAGCACAACCAACCCAGTGGAGGCTAGAGATTGGCTTCACGCCATTGAGAAGATGCTAGATCTCCTACAGTGCATGGACTAGGAGAAGGTCGCATTTGCCTCGCATCAGCTGCACGGGCCTGCATCTGAGTGGTGGGACCACTTCCAGGCCAACAAAGTTGAAGGCCAGCCTATCATTTGTGCAGAGTTCGCTGCTACCTTCAAGAAGACGCACATCCCAGCTGGAGTAGTGCCCTTGAAGAAGAGGGAGTTCTGGGCTCTCAAGCAAGGCAACCGCACAGTGTCCGAGTTCCTCTACGAGTTTAACTGCCTAGCTCGCTACGCTCCCGAGGATGTTAGCATGGACTTCGAGAGGCAGGAGAAGTTTTTGGAGGGACTAAATTATGAGCTCTCAGTCCAGCTAATCTCTGGGGATTACTCCAATTTCTAGAAGCTGGTGGACAAAGCCATTTGTTAAGAGGACAAGCACAACAGGATGGAGAAAATGAAGCGCAAGATTGCTAGCTTCCGAGCCCAGCAATCGAGCAACCAGAGGCCGCATGTTGCGGTGGCACCACAGTCTCAATAGGGAGGTTCTTCTTCATATGCACCTCGCCCACAGTGCCAGTTTTACAACAATACTACTGGTGGCAGCGTTGTGGTCAACCGCCCTCCTCGTCCCACTGCCGCACCTACTCAGAACCATCTGCCCAAGAAGGAAGTTGGGGGAAAGCCCTTGACTTGTTACAATTGTGGGGAACCAGGGTAGAACTCCACCAACACTGTTAGGGCCGCGTTGTAACACCCTGAAATTATCCCTATATAAAATATTGTGCAAAAAGAATTTTTAGAAATGGAATTAAAAGTCTCAATGAGTGAAAAGAATAAAATCAGGGAAAAATCTAAAGAAAAATGGGCTTGAAAATAATTTTATAAAATTCTTTGCTTAATTATTTAATTTCTTGAATTTTCCGGGAATTAATTTATTAGGGGAAGCATTTTTGGCAAAATAAATAAGCTTACAGCGGCAAAATAAAAAGAAAAAGGTTTTTAAAATCCCCTCACAGTCTCTGGGCCAATTCTCGGCCCATTACTGTGCTCTAGCAGTTGCCCGTGCCCGTGCCCATGCCCTGCCCACGCCCGTGCCCGTGCGTCGCCCGTGCCCGTGCCCGCACCTGTGCCCGCCTGTCAGGTCATCGCCTACCTCCAGCCGGGTGGCACTGTAGCACCCGAGCGCCGCCGCCACGAATCTCGCCAAATCCGTTCGCCTCGGAACCGTTCTCTCCAAATCGGTTGAGGGAAAACCGAGTCCTTATCCTCCTCTATCTAATCCCCAAGAATCCGGAGCTGAATCGTGCGTGGAACAGAGCCCTGAAGCCTCCCGAGTCGGTCTCCTCTCTCTCTCGTCGCCGCCACAAAACCCGTCGAGTCCGAGCCGGAGTCCGCCCCTCTTTGCCTTAAATAGCGAGCCTGGAACCCCTAGGGTCGTTTTCGCCCTTTAGATCGAGCTCTAGCTAGCCCTAGCCGCCTCCTCGCGCCTTGCGCTTGCTCCGCCGCCGCCGCCAAGCTTCGTCCGCGCGCCGCCGTCAGAGTTCGCCGCCGCCTCGGTTAGGTTCGCAGGGTCCCGCTGAAGCCAGGCCGCCGCCTCATAGCCCTCGGAAGCCGCCGGAACACCTCCGTCGACGAAGACCCGAAGCCCTTCGCCGCCTCAAGCTCGTCGCCGGCCGTCCCCATCGCCGTTCTTCGCCGTTTCGCCCTCGGTAACGATCGCCTTGACCTCCTTTACCCTTTCCCGCTCTCCCCGTGCGTCGCTGCGCCACCGATCGCCGTCGACCATCGGATCCAGTGCCGCCGCCGTCGCTGTAGCCGCTGTGGTCGCCATGTGTGCGCCAGCTCGCCGCCACCTCAGCGCTGTAGCTGATCCGTAGCCGATCCGATCGGGATCGATGCCAGCCGATGGATCTCCTCGGTTAGATCGTAGCCGTCTGATCAAAACCCTAGAATCCTAGCCGTCGTTTCCCCTTGTGGACCACGGTGGACTCGGTTCACCATGGACCAGACCCCTTCCCTCGCTCTGACAGTGGGCCCCACTGGTCAGCCGAGAGTCCCCTCTCTCCTGTGACGCCCTAAATGCCTTTTCCGAATAAAATTAATTCAATTATGATGCAATAAATCAGTTAATTCTGTTACATAGGCTATAAAGGTTTAAAACTTCTAAAAATCATAACTAATTCATACAAACTCGGATTGAGGTCGTTCTAGTCTCTAATTTCTCTAAAAATCATGAACTATCCATTAAAAATATAATATTGTACTGTTCATGTGTGTTGATGTACCGTTTTGCTTGTTTTGTTATTTGCCTATAGCTACCAACGTTCAGGAAGAGACGTAGTTTGTCGAAGCAGGTGTCGAAGACTGTGTAGGGCTGCAAGGCAAGTCACATAGATTACTCTTTCTCATTGAACATATTGTTCCTATGATTAAAGCTATGTTTTCTTTCAACGCTGCATTTATTTTGGAATGTCATCGGGACAGGGAAACCCTAACCTTTGTTTATGGCCCCTTTGATTTGATCACATGACATTGTACCTATAGGATAATTTTGACTAGCTACCTTTATTTACTAGTTAGCTAGAATAACTCTAGGACTCTACTTAGCCATGCCTAGCAATTAATAGAATAACTTATGGGTTGTCATAATAATTTCTATACTATTATTCAGTCACATGAAATGATGATCCCTTTACGACATGGTCGTACAAGGACAACTTAATGGTCCACTAAAACTTGAATAAAAGGTGGGTCGCGAGCATTAGGGTTGTGTTTGTTGCTAGTGGTGCTCGTGACAGTTAAGGACCGGTTCGCGGACTACTTGTTGCGAAGCAACACTTGTGCTAACCACAAGCTAGTATGGGCTAGCAGGAGTTTGAAGTGTGCCGAGTTCAATAGGAGGCTCCAGGGCGTGTTTGTGGCTGGTATAAGTCCACACATGGCAGTGCCAATAAGGCCATGCTTCGGGCGTCGAACCGTCTTGCGGGGAGGTACTTGATCACACCTACCGGAGACCGGAGGTTCGGCGGGAGGCTCTCCTATTGGGCGAGTTACATGAATGATCCTGTCACAATTCTTTTCTGAGATACCGTGGTGGTATTGAGGGGCACAGTGATATGCTGTGGAGTTGTGTCTCGTGGGTAAATTGGTACATCTCTGGCCAGAGTAAAACTATTCGAATAGCCGTGCCCACGGTTAAGGGCGAGCCTAGCAATGTTTCTGTGATTAGTCCCACACTACTTAAATTTAATGGTTGAACGGTGGACTAAGAGGGAGCCCAGTCAAGTGCGTGGAGTGGGAATCGTCACGCTGTTGTTTATTTATCCGCTGTTAGAACTTTATTATTTGAGAGGTACCATTCACCTCTGTAATAAATGCTTACGCTATGTAAACAATTACTTTGATTATCAATTTTGTCATGTGTGCCTCAGTTGATTCCTGGACGAGGGTTTACACACAATAAAACTCCAGAATTTTGGATGGAAATTCTGGGCGTGACACGCGTCAACCACGTCACGGCACAAGAAGCCCAGGCTACACCAAACGTTGTCCTGGGTACATTTCCTATTAATTCAGTTCCTGCAACGGTGCTATTTTATTTGGGTGCTACAAATTCTTTCTTGTCGAGGGGTTTTGCAAGGAAAAATAGGTTACCAACAGAGAAGTTGGGTAAACCTATCATGGTTAATACACCTGGTAATCAAATACATACAACCTAGTTTAGCCATTTAGTAACCTTAGAGATCTAGGGCACCCCTTTCCTAGCCGATCTGGTCTTGGTAAAATCCAAGGACCTAGATGTCATCCTAGGGATGAATTGGCTAATGAATCACAAAGGACTGATTGACTGTGCCACTAGAACTATTACCTTGACTTCTAGCCTTGGGAATAAGGTGACCTTCTATGCCCCCTCCACCCAATCCTCTTTGGCAACCCTAAACCAGGTCGCCATAGCAGAAATCCCTATGGTACAGACTACCCTGATGTTTTTCCTGATGATCTACCCGGAGTGCCGCCCAAGAGGGACATTGAGTTCAGGATAGACTTGGCCCCGTTCACCACCCCAATCCATAAGAGACCCTATCGGATGGGCGCTAATGAGTTGGCAGAAGTGAAGAAGCAAGTAGAAGAGTTGCTTGCAAAAGGATACATTAGGCCCAACACATCGCCTTGGGGAGCACCTGTTATTTTTATGGAGAAGAAGGAAGGAACCCAGAGGATGTGCGTGGATTATCACACACTAAATGAAATCACTATCAAGAACAAGTACCCTTTGCCCAGAATCGATGAACTGTTTAATCAGTTGGAAGGAGCCACAGTGTTCTTCAAGATAGATCTCCACTCTGGTTATCACTAGTTAAGAATCCGTGAGGAAGACATACCTAAGACTGTTTTTACTACGCAGTATGGGTTATATGAGTGTACTATCATGTCTTTCGGACTGACTGTCGATGCTTTGTATCGCAATAATTATATGGGGCTACTCGTGAAACCTTATTTTGATGATTGCAAAGGAACACAAGACGAATTTATCTTGGTTCAGGCCCTCAAGGTGAGATAATACCCTACTTCCAGCTATTGTGTGTTGCCTTTGAGGTTGATTGTGTGTATGTTGATTTGATGATCTCTCTTGCCCCAGGGGGCTTCTTGCCTCCCCTTATATACTGAGGAGACAAGGTTACAAGATAGGAATCCTAGTCATACTCAACCAAGGGATTTCCTTTCAACAGTAAAACATAACCGGCTAGGTCTATACCCTTTCCCTTGTCATGCAAGGTAACATATGCTGAGTCCTGTTGTATTCCTAATTACATGATCAGGCCCATCCTCTATCCAAGTGGGCATATGGCTTTCCATGAGGTACCTGAGGCCCAAGGCCTCCACAGTAGCCCCTAAGACCTTCATAGTTGAGTCACACGTGATGTCGAGTGCTCATCCTCCTTGGTGAATATTTCCCAAGTGCATGGCTCCTGAGTACTCATTGTTTGAGTACCTTTTCTCTAAGTCCCGCTTCATATGAGCTAGCAACGAGGCTATGAAGGGCTTCATAGAAAAATATGAATAGTGTGCACTGAGTAGGCACACCTATTAGGTGTAGCTCCCGACTTTGTGCTTAATTATGAAACAATTAAACATAAAGTCAGATATCTTTAACCTTTAAATCTTTCCCGTGTGATATATTTCTCAAGAATTAGATTCTTCAGCATCATATCAGCTAGAAATATTTTTGCTCAATAGCAATTTGGCTAAGCATGTAAGTCGAGTACCACTTTATGGATTTTGACCCAATATGTGGTTAGGTGTTCTTGAGAGATACCTGCATCTCCAATTTTAACGAAGACTAGCTATTGATCCTTGTAAGGATATATCCTCAATACCTATTAAATAACTCCAATATCTAAACATATGTGTCCAGCAACTAGGCTTAATATGAATCATATCTGGTTATTTTAACATAGCCAATCGTCGGCCTAATAGGACATGCTATTTAGGAACTCATATCTTATGGCCCATTACTAAGCAAGCCGGCCTAGACCGGCCACCCAGTGCAGACTTATAAATCGGAGGGGAGAGAGAAAAGATTTCCCTTTCTCCCCAAAATTAACAAACGCTTCGGCTTCAAGAAAACATGCCAAACCTCACGCTTTCCGCTCCGCCTAGGGTTTCCAATAGCTCAAGCTTCCCTCTAGAAATTCATGGAGATTTCCTTCCCTGCATTGATTCCCATCATCCAGAAGTCTTTCCCCTTAGATCCGCACCACGAAGATGCCAAGAGCTCCATTTGAGATCCCCAATATGGCGCCCAGGTCGTGGCCAACATCAACAACTTGCTCGTCGAAGTTGGCTCACCTAGTGTGGAAGAAATGCCTCCAACCAAAGGCACTCATCGACTAGCGTCCCTCTGCTGGTTAGTCAATGCCCGCTCCAGGCCTGCACGAACTTATGGTTTTTACATCTTTCTTCAACCAGGGATTCGCTCTTCCCACTTCTAATTTTCTCTGTGGTCTTCTCGATTATTACAAGATCGAGCTTATCCACCTCAACCCAATTCTATCCTCCAGACCTCCATCTTTGTGACTCTCTACGAAGCCTTCCTAGGGATCGATCCCCATTTCAATCTTTTCCGCTTCCTCTTCCATGTCAAGCCTCAGCCCTCCAAATCCAAAATCCAAGTGATAGGGGGAGCCGGCCTTCAACTCCGCAATGAGATGAAGAAGGCATACTTGCATTTTCCCCTGAAGACCTCACTAAAGGGATGGCACCAGGAGTGGTTTTATTGCTCTAATCTCGAGCCCTCCTTGCTGCCCTTCTCCGAAAATCCCCCCACGTTACTGGAGAGCTAGACTTCTTTGCCATCCCAAGCAGAGATGGTCTAGATGCAGTTGCTGTTGGAGAAAATCGATGCCATGAAGAACACGGGGCTAATCGTGCCATGGGTTGTGCGAGCCTTCTAGAATCGGCGGATTCAACCCCTGAAGGGTAGGATCCACCTCGGCTACGATTACTAGGGGAAGAATGACCCAACTTGGGAGTGCTCCTACTTTGTGGACAAGGAAGTCATCATTGACTCCTTGCTCGGCTACTTTGTACGTGGAGTCATTGAGACTCTGGACTCTAAGAGGGTCCCCAAGGCATACTGCCAAGACAGACCCTGGCCGGCGGTAATGCCTTGTGTACTAATTATCTTGATATTTGTTTGCAATGGTTGATATGAACATAGTCTGATTGAATCTTGCAGGAGTATGCCGAGTTCTCTTCAAACCCTCCCAGCCAGTCAGCTAGGGAGTCCAGGAAGTGGCCGGCCAGCCCCTCAGCGGCTCAACCCAGCCCCAAGAGGGCTGGGAAACAACCCATGAAAGACCAGGCCAAGAAAAAAGGAATGCTGAGTAAGGCATCAGGTGGTCCAATGATTAAAGACCCCAGCAGCACAACTCCTGGACCAAACAGCCCCAGGACCATACCACCAATAGCTCCTTTGCCCCACTCGGCCGAACCTAGTGCGGTGCCAATTGGGCCAAGTCCTGCACCACCTACTGCCATGTCTTCGAGCCCGACAATAGGCGACACATCACTGCCGAGTAGGCCTTCGGGCCCCTCACCGACTACCTCCACCTTTGGTACATAGGGGTGGAGATTCAAGACTTCCAAAAGGTATAGAATCCTCAATCTTTGGAAAATCTTGAGTTCTCTTGTAATATCTTGATTGAAGCATAATCTTGTAGGAAGCCAAGTGACGTTGATCCCAAAGGGACAGCGCCACCGACCCCCATCACCGTCTCCGTCCCGACTGAGGCTGAGCCCGCAGAGCCCCGACCCGAGCCAAGTGCTATTCCAGCCCTTGAGGTTGAGACAACCCACTCGGACAGGCCACCAACTTCGCCAAGTCAGGACATTGCAGCTGAAGTCCCAATCGCCGAACCCATCGAAGAGCCAACACCATCAGTAGATTCAAGACCAAGAACTCCTTCTCCTCCCGTTATCATCGTCTTGAGAAGACAATGACCTCCCCAGGATTGAAGCCCCTCCACCAAACTTCCCTCGGGTGTTCTATTGGGTCACCCCAGAAGGAGACGAACAAACCTTCGAGCTGAACGAGGAGGCTTCCTAGAGGGAGCGAGTCAAGCTGATGGAGGCCACTATCTTAGCTTCAAGTAGCGTCCAGGTACACAATTCTACCGGCTGTGTCTGCAACTTCAAGCTGTTTAGTTGATCTTGAATCTTCTACAATCGTAACTTGTCTTGCCTGATAATCATCTGTCTCATGCAGCAAGTTGTTGAGCGATCCAAGAAGATGGGTAAGGTTCTTTCCCAACTCGCTCCTCAGCTCCTCAACTCAACTAGCTCCAGGCCACTAAGGACAAGCTAGAGAGGACTAGCAAGGAGAGGGAAAACTGGCTAAAGGACTCGGTGAACAAGCTTCGGGACAAGAATTGGGAGAAAATAGGGACTATCAGAGGTATGTTATTCTTTTGCCTGAGCAGACCCAATCATTATTTCTGTGTTTCTAATCTTTAACCTTGTTTGGCTGTAGCTCTATAGACAAATTTGAATAATCAGTCCCTTGAAATCGAATCCCTGAAGGAGCTGAAAGAGCTCGAGAAGGCGAAGTCCATGGTTGACACCGAGTACGCGAGTAAGTTGCATATCTGTTCTTGCACTCTGTCCGGCTAGATGTCCATATTTGCTTACGTTCATCTTCTATGTGAGCAGCCTTCAAGGCCAATTCGTAGATCCAATTCGGTGCTTTTGCTGCAGAGATAAAGGTTACAAAGGAATCGCGGAATATCATAGTGGATTCCATGAAGACTTTATTAGACATCATGTGTCCAAGCCTGGCCGGATCCAGCTCCAGTTCTATCTCCCAAGTGGCACAACGTCTTGAAGAGGCTCCAGCAGTCTTGAAAGAATGTGCTACTGAGCATGCTGCCGTGGGTATTGCCCAAGCACTAGCCATGACGAAATCTCTCTACCCCCAGGTAGATATTGAGGCAATTGGCGAGGGCTTTGCTGAAGGTACCACCCCAGAGGAAGGCTTGGAACTGATTAGCCAGGTTAGGCCTACCACTCGAGCAATCGCCGAAGATTTGCCATTGTAATTATGAACTTTTAAGTAGTTGGTGTTAGAGGAAAACAAAAGACAATGTGTAAATATTGTAAATGCTTTTGGTTTTTGTTATATCTTCCTGAGTATGTGATCTTATTATAGCCATCATTAGTTTTATCTGACTAGCTGGTTTATGCCGAGTGAATTGAGATCAACTTTAATAGGCATCTGTCCCAGGAGACTGTACTCGGCAAAAACGTAGCATAATCACTATAAAACCTCATGGCTTAGATAAAATTGACTCAAACATTGTAAGCAACAAGAGACATGTTATCCTCTTGTAGGCCCCGACTCACTACTCGGTTGGAACAATCATCGTAGTGAGTCAGAGTAAGAAACTTTATTTATATATGTATAAACAATGTACAATACTCAGGTATTGTCGATGTTTTACACCGGCAATATGAATATAGGGCTACCCGGCGGATGGAAACTCAGTGGATTGCAAAGGAACACAAAAGATTTATACTGGTTCAGGCCCTCGATGTGAGGTAATACCCTACGTCAAGTTGTGGTGTTATTCCTTTGAGGATTTGTGTTGATCTATGAGCTCGTGCCCTCAGGGGGCGCCCTACCTCCCCTTATATATTGGGGGGACAGGGTTACAAGGTAGGAGTCCCAACCGGATTACGGCCAAGGGATCTCCTCTTAGAGATATAACGCACCCAACTAGGACTGTGTTTTCCTTATCGTACAAGGCAAAGTCTGCTAGGGATAACTATATCTCTAATTACAAGGCTAGGCCCATCCTCTATCCGAGTGGCCCATATGCTTGTGATGAGGTACCCGGGGCCCATGGCACCCACAGTAGCCCCTGAGACCATCATAGTTGAGTCACAGCTGATGCCGAGTACTCATCCTCTATGGTGAAGTCTTCCCGAGTGCATTGCTCTCGAGTACTCTTTGTCCAAGTGCTTCTTCTCCCAAGTCCTGCTTCATGTCAGCTGGCAGCGAGGCTATGAAGGGCTTCATATAGATGTATGAATAGTGTGCGCCGAATAGGCGCACCTATTAGGTGTAGCCCCTGACTTTGTGCTTAATTGTGAAAACAATTAAACATAAAGTCAAAGATCTTTAACCTTGTAGTCTTTCCCAAGTAGTATACTACTGGTATATGAGACTCTTCGATATCATGTCAACTAGAATATGATTTATAGTCTTGCCGAGTAGCATGCCACTCGTATATGGGACTCTTCAGCTTCATGTCAGCTAGAAAGGGGGTTTATAGTCTTTCCCGAGTGGCGTCCCACTCGGAAGTTAGACTCCTCAGTGTCATGTCAGCCGGAAAGAAGGTTTATAGTCTCTCCCGAGTAGTGCACTACTCGAAAGTTAGATTCTTCAGTGTCATGTCAGCTGGAATAATGTTGCTCATGACAACTGTTGGCCAAGCATCTAGGCCGAGTACCACTTTATGAAATTAAATCCATTGCGTGGTCAGGTGTACTCGAGAAAGATACCTGCATCCCCAATTTTAATGAAGACCAGCTTGTGATCCTTATAAGGATATATCCTCGATACCTGGTGGATAAAACAGATACCCAAACACACGTGTTTAGCAATTAGGCCTTCATGAAGCATATCTGTTTACCTCATCGGTTCCTGTTGGTAGCATTAGCACTGCGATTTTAACCCAGCCTGCGAGCGGCCCATATTGAGCATGCTACTGTAGAAACTCATGTCTTGGTGGTCTACTACCAAATAAGCCGGCCTAAACCGACCTACCTAGCGTAGCCCTAGAAAAGTAGCATCCATCGCATATCCGGATGAGTACTCCAGCATTGGTAATTGCAATCAGCCAGAAGAATCCTTGTCTGCAAGCCTTTCCTACTTATGTTCTGGATACAGCCTGGTTGCCACAGATGCCTGACTAGGTATGTTGCAGGATCTGCTTGCCCTTCTCAGGTGTGATGTGGTACATGAGAACTCTGGATGCGTTTTGACGACGTAAGTCTTCTCTGACTTGGGTAAGCTGAATAAGGTACCCGAACCTTGCGTTAACATAGGGTTCGGCTGGCGACCCTCATAAGGCGTACCATATCCAACAAAGCCATAGCCAAATAAGATACCCGAACCTTGCATTAGCATAGGATTCGGCTGGCGACCCTCATGGGGCATACCCAATCAGACAGAGTTGTGACCAAATAAGGTACCCGAACCTAGCATTAGCATAGGATTCGGCTGGTGACCCTCATGGGGCGTACCCTACTTAGCCAAGTTGCGACCGAATAAGGTACCTGAACCTAGCGTTAGCGTAGGATTCGGCTGGTGACCCTCATGGGGCGTATCTCACCCAGCCGAGTGGTATATGACCCCCAACTAGCGCCGGAGGTCGGTTGTCAGCTCACATGGAGCGTAGTCGGGGAAGATGACGTCCCGACTGGTGCGAGTACTCGGTCAATAGCCCTCATGGAGCATTCCGAGTGATTCTTGGCAGACTTGTCTAGCCCCTGAGTGTAGGAGATAGGCTCGCAGCCCTGAGTTCCTGTCACACGTATTTGGAGCCGGCCCTGCGTTATAAACATATCGGATGAGTAGCATCTAATGATGAAAACAATCACCCGAATAAAATGTATTTTACAACATATGTAAATACGAGTTCTTCCTCTTATTGATATCAATTTCTCCAAGTAGTTGACCCCTTACATTTAAGCACTCTGCCCGACTAATCATAGCCCCCTAGCGTCGGGAGTTGGCTCATGGCTCTTTCCCAAACACGCATTTTGGGTGACTTGAGTTCATCTTTCATGGAGCAAAGTTTCACGGATCAGGATTTATGCTACTCGAATACTTTTGCAATCATTTAAGAGAAAAAACAGAAAAAAGTGTACCTTATACACCTATTAGGTGTAAGCGGCTGCGGCATTGGCGAGGCCAAGTGAAGAAATATTTATCAGGAAGCGACTTAGCTGTTCGGTATTTTGGAGTGGGGATGCCATCCTTGTGTTTGAGCTTTTGAGCCCTCGAGCATGTCACTTGTTGTTATGATAATCTTCAGTTGTTGAAGGTCGAAGACGGTTGTGAACGACGACCATAATGAAGCTGTCTGACTTGCGTTTGTGACTCCCAGCTTTAGTCAGGACCGCGTCGTCGGTGCCCTCCCACTTCTTCTGTCAGGGTGCCTTCTTGTCATCGAGGGCCTCAGCAACAGCGTCGGCCAAGTCGGCGTACTTGTTCGCCAAGTCGAATAAAGCCTTGACAGAGTTGGGAGGCTTCTGAGTGAATTTGGCGATGAACGAGGTGTCTTTGACTCCTTTTCGAAAGGCGGCGATGACGACCTCATCCTTGATCATTGGGATTGAATTCTTCTTCTGAGAGAACCTCTTGATGAAGTCACGAAGAGACTCGTTCTTCTTTTCATGCAACTGATACAGGTCTTGTTCGGAAGATGGCCTTTCGTATGTTCCCTGGAAGTTGGTGATGAAGCTTTCCTGGAGTTCTCCCCAGGAGCCAATTGACCTCTTTGGGAGTCCTGTTAGCCATGTCCTTGCTGAGTCGGCTAGAGCGATTGGGAGGTAGTTAGCCATGACCTTGTGATCTCCTCCAGCTGCTCGGATTGCCAGAGTGTAGACTGTAAGCCAGGACTCAGGGTTGGTCTTCCCGTCGTATTTTTTGACCCCAGTGGGTTTGAAACCTGTTGGCCAGTCGATTTGTTGAAGCTCGTGGGTGAAGGCTGGTACTCCTTCATTTTCATGAGGACTCCAACTCCGCCTACGACGGCGAAACCGCTCATGGTGGAGGCCGAAGCGCTCATTCTCGTCTTCCAGTTGGCATTGCTCGTCTTCCTCTCGTTCGCAGCACTAAGCATTGATGTCCTGCCGAAGGTCACGCCGTAGTCGGCTTCGAAGATCCTGGTCGTCCCGATGCTTGCTTTGATGTCTGCATTGCCGGGCATCATTGTGGTTGCCGAGTAACGTGTGGCGTGACTCCGTGTGCAGCCGACTGGAGTCGGCCGCTTGGCGTCGCGTTGAGGCGGCTAAGACTGCCGTTGGAGGTGCCGACCGGTTGGTCGGTATGAGGATATCGCCCGACTGTTGGTGCCGCCGACATGCAGCAGCGGTGATCATTGCTTGGATTCTTGCGATAGTTGGGGTGGCCTAATGATCAGGCCCAAACTGGAGTGTGTCCAGTTGGGTTGCAGCGGCCATGATGTTCTGTTGAGGAGTGGTGAAGACGTCGTGGTCGCTGACTCGGGTTTGGAGGATTTGTTGCTGAGCAGTCCACCCAGCCCTACACAGGTCATCGTTGTGGGTGTGCAGGCGTCTTGCTTCTTCCTCTTGTTGTTTTCGCAGTCGGCAGGCCTCCTCCTCATGCTGATCGCGTAGTTCGCGTGATTCCTGAGTAGGAGTAGAGCCTTTGGATGCCATGAAGATTTCTCGTGGCGGGGAGAAGGTTGCCGAACTGCTGTCCGACTTAGAGTCGGAATCTGACTGAGAGTCGTAGTCCGACTGAGAGTCGTATTCGGAATAATTTACCTTACATCCTCAAAGGAATACACCACAACTGGATGTAGGGTATTACCTTATATCGAGGGCCTGAACTAGTATAAACCTCCTAGTGTTCCTTTACAATCCACCGAGTTTTGATCTGACGAGTAGCCCTACATTCAGATTGTTGGTGTAAAACATTGACAATAGGTTTGCCTCAATCCACTTTGTGAACTTGTCCACTGCGACAAACAAGTGTGTGAACCCTCCTGACGCTTTCTTGAACGGCCCTACCATGTGAAGCCCCCAGACTGCAAAAGGCCAAGATATTGGGATTATTTGTAATTCCTGAGCTGGTAGATGTGTTTGTCGAGCAAAGAATTGGCATCCCTCGCATGTCCGAACTATATCCTTAGCGTCAGTAACTGTAGTCGGCCCGAAAAATCCTTGCCTATAAACCTTTCCAACTAATGTCCTTGATGTCGCATGGTTGCCATAGATGCCCGAGTGGATGGACTGCAGAATGTGCTTGCCCTCCTTGGATGTGACACAACGTATGGGGACTCTGGATGCGCTTCGACGATAGATGTCTTCTCCGACTATAAGAAAACATTTACTTTGACGTTTGATCTGTTTGGCTTCACTACGATCTTCTGGGAGCTTGTCTTCTAGTAAGAATCGGATGATTGGGGTCCGCCAATCTTGAGAGATGAGTAGCACTTCCCTTCACTATGGGGTAGGTTCAGCCCCTGACTACTCTGGGATAGGCTTTTTCTTTACTGATGGCTGCAACAGCTGCTTGACAAAAATTCCAGTTGGAACCACTTCTCGGTTGGATCCCATGTTGGCTAATTCATCTACAGCTTCATTGTGTTGGTGTAGTACATGTGTAATTTCCAGCCCATCAAACTTATTCTCCCGCTTCCATACTTCCTGACAATATGCCGCCATGTTGTCATCCAAAGATGTCCAGTCTTTCATAACCTAGTTTACCATGAGTTGAGAATCCCCGTGAACCACCAGTCGGCGGATACCGAGTGATATGGCAATGCGGGGCCCGTGGATAAGTGCCTCGTACTCGGCAACATATTTGAGTTTTTCTCCAGTGGGAGACGTTAGAACGACGCCAGTCCCTGCGATACGTAGAGAACCGTCGAAGTACATCGTCCAGTATTATAGCTTGTATGTTGATGTAGCCGTCTGAACTTCTATCCACTCGGCCACGAAGTCGGCAAGTGCTTGGGATTTGATTACTGTTCGTGGCTAGAAGACAATATCAAACGCCATAAACTCGAGCGCCCATTTAGCGCCCTGCCTCCCCTGAGGGCATAAGCTCATAGAAGTGAACATACATCCTCAAAGGAATACACCACAACTGGACATAGGGTATTACCTCACATCGAGAGCTTGAACCAGTATAAACCTCCCCGTGTTCCTTTGCAATCCACCAAGTTTCGATCCGACGAGTAGCCCTATATTCATATTGCTGGTGTAAAACATTGACACTTGGCACGCCAGGTAGGGGCTTCGGCGAGATCTACATCCACAAGCTCGATGGATCCAACAACAGGAATCGACGGTGGCAAATTCTCCCCCGGAGATACAATCTCATTCGGAAGCCTCGACTTTGTCGCCGACATGTTCGGCAATCTCACCTTGGCCGACGCAGACTTGATCCAACCAGCCGACTCCGCGCTAGTCGGTCCACAAGACGCTGTAGCCACCCTTGTCGATTTGCTGTGGCGATCTACCACCTGCCCGGGTCTCGGGACAACTCTCTCCTTCGGCGTCCAACTCGTGCTGAGCCTTGAGCCAGCCCGGGTCGGGTTAGGAAGGGGAGAGATTGTCAATCTCCCGAGTAGACTCGGCAGCGCCGTGGATCTACATCCCACGCGGTAGACCCGATCCCCTACGGTTCAGTTTGGACATGGCTTAGAGCCGCTCCAGATTGGATCTAGGGAGGTCGGAGTCGTCCTTACTCCGATCAACTACTCGGATTCTGACTCCAAATCAGACAATGGTTCGAACACCAGTCTGGCAAGTTTCCTTCTGCCTTGAGAAATCTTCATGGCATCAACCCCACCACCGGAGGTGCGCCGAGTACAACAGGAGCAAGAAGAGGAGGCCCATCGATTGCGGCAACAAGTGGAAGCCGAACGTGAGGCTCACAATGACGAGCTATGTAGGGCTGGGTGAACCGCTCAGCAACAAATCCTCTAGACTCGAGTCGGCGACCACGACGTCTTTGTCATGCCTCAGTAGAACGTCGTGGCCTCCACAACCCTGCTGGATACACTCCAGCTCGGGCCTGATCATCAGGCCACCCCGACTATTGCCAAGATCAAGGCCATGATTATAGCTGCCGCATGTTAGCAGCACCAACAGTCGGGCGACACACTTGTAACGACCAACCGGTCAGGTTCTCCAGCGGCAATCTCATCTGCATCAGCACCACACCAGGCAGAAGACTCAAGTCAGCCGCACGCGGAGTCACGCCAAACGTCTCTCGGCAACACAAACAACAACAATCGGCAGCGTCCCTAGAATGATCGCCGGTTCAACCAAGACCTCAGGGTCCGTCTGCAACGTGATCTCCGCCAAGATATCAACGCTCGGCGCCACCAACGCGAAGATGACGAGCGCCGCCGACTGGAGGACGAGCACGAGCATTTCGGTCTGCACCACGAGCAGTTTAACCGCCGCGGTCGGAGCCAGAGCCCTCATGAAGATGAAGGCGTACTAGCCTTCACCTAGGAGCTACAAGATATCGATTGGTCGTCGGGCTTCAAGCCTACAGGAATCCAAATATACGATGGCCAGACTAACCCAGAGTCCTGGCTCACCATATATACTCTGGCGATCCAAGCCGCCGGAGGCGACCACAAAGCCATGCCTAACTACCTCCCGGTTGCCCTGGCCGATTCAGCGAGGACATGGCTAACAGGGCTCCCAAGGCGATCAATCGGTTCCTGGGGGGAATTCTGGGAACGTTTTATAGCTAACTTCCAGGGCACTTATGAGCGGCCGTCTTTCGAGCACGATCTCTATCAGCTACACCAGAGGAAGAATGAGTCTCTCCGTGAGTTCATCAAAAGGTTCTCCGAGAAGCGCAACCAGATCCCCGTGATCAAGGACGAGGTCGTCATCGCCACCTTCCGCAAGGGAGTCAAGGACGCCCCGTTCATCGCAAAATTCACTCAGAAGCCTCCAGCCTTTGTCAGGGCTCTCTTTGATATGGCAAATAAATACGCCGACTCGGCCAAGGCAGTCGCAGAGGCCCTCGACGAGAAGAAAGAGTCCCGGCAGAAGGACCAAAAGGCCAAAGCTGACAATGAGCCATCACAGAACAAATCTGGCAGCCGCAAGTGGAAGTTGGACAACGAGGTGGCCAACATGGAGCAGACCTGGTTGCGACCCCCAAGGAACAATGAGTACCAGAAGGTTATGAATGGGCCTTGCCCCTTCCACCCCAAGGGTAAACACGCGGCTAAGGACTGCTTCATGCTCAAAAAGTTTGCCTCCGAGCAGACTTCATCATCTGGCGCCGACAAGGACAAAGACAAGCCAGACTTAGGCCCGGCTGATGATTATCAAGATCCCTAGGCCGAGCTCAACCACATCTTGAGAGGGCCATCTGCGTATGAGTCCAAGAGAAAGCAGAAGCTTATGGCACGCGACGTCAATGCGGCCCCTACAGCAGATGCCCCCCAGTATTTGCGCTGGTCAGAGATGTCCATCACATTCAACCGCGCAGATCATCTAGATCGGGTTTCACACCCGGGATGCTACCCACTCGTCCTGGACCCGGTCATCAAAAATATCAAGTTGAAGAAGGTCCTCATAGATGGAGGCAGTGCGCTCAACATTCTGTTCGCCAAGACTCTGGATGAGATGAAGATTCCTCGTTCAGAACTACGGCCGAGTACGGTGCCCTTCCACGGGACAATTCCCAGCCTGTCTTCAACCCTCCTCGGACAGATAACTTTGCCAGTCACCTTCGGCACGCGGGATAACTTCTGCACAGAAAACATCTGCTTCGAGGTCGCTGACTTTGAGACTGTGTACCACGCGATACTCGGACGACCAGCGCTCGCCAAATTCATGGCGATACTGCACTATACCTACATGGTGATCAAGATACCCGGGCCAGCTGGAGTTCTCTCCCTCCGTAGCGATGAGAAGCAAGCCTTCACCTGTGACAAGGAGAGCTATGAGTTGGCTCAATTGCAAGAGGCGGCGGTCGGATGCAACAACATTCGGCAAGTCATCACAACTGAAGTCGAGGATGACCAAGTTCCGGCAAAAAAAGTAGCGAAGTCAGGAATTTTAGCAGACTCTAACATGAAGAAGATCCCCCTGGACCCTTCCGACCCCTCCAAGACTGCTCTAGTCGGGACTGGACATGACCCCAAATAGGAAGACGCGCTCGTCACCTTCCTCCAGGCCAACAAAGATATCTTTGCATGGAAACCGTCCGACATGCCGGGCATACCAAGGGAGGTGATCGAGCACGCCCTCGTTGTCAAGACAGACGCCAAGCCAATCAAGCAATGGCTACGGCGCTTCGCACAGGACCGGAAAGATGCTATTCGGGAGGAGATAACCAAGCTCCTTGCAGCCGGGTTCATCAAAGAGGTCTACCGCCTAGACTGGCTAGTGTCGATTCTTTGCACCGTCAATAAAACTATGGGGCTACTCGGCGAAGGTGAATTCGCTGGATTGCAGAGGAACACAGAGAAGGTTTATATGGGTTCAGGCCCTCGACGTGAGGTAATACCCTACGTCCAGTTGAGGTGTTATTCCTCTGAGGTGTTTGATGATCGATGATCTTGTCTCTTGCCCTGAGGGGCGCCCTGCCTCCCTTTATGTACTAGGGGATAGGGGTACATGATAAGGATCCCAGTCAGATATGGCCAAGGGATATCCTTCTTAGAGATAGAGACCTATCCGACTAAGACTATGTTTCCTCGTTATACAAGGCAAAGACCTACCGGGTGCTATCTTATCTCTAAATACATGGTTCGGCCCATCCTCTATCCGAGTGGCCCATATATTGGTAATGAGGTACCCGGGGCCCATGGCCTCCACAGTAGCCCCTGAGACCTTCATAGTTGAGTCACAGCTGATGCCGAGTGCTCGTCCTCCACGGTGAAGATAACCCGAGTGCAATGCTCCCGAGTACTCTTTGTCCGAGTAAGTCTTCTTTCCGAGTCCTGCTTCATGTCAGCTGGCATCGAGGCTATGAAGGGCTTCATATAGATATATGAATAGTGTGCGCCAAATAGGCGCACCTATTAGGTGTAGCCCCCGACTTTGTGCTTAATTGTGAAGACAATTAAACATAAAGTCAAAGATCTTTAACCTGGAAGTCTTTCCCGAGTAGACTAATACTGGTATATGAGACTCTTCGGTATCATGTCAACCGGAATAAACTTTATAGTCATGCCGAGTAGGGGACTACTCGTATGTAGGACTCTTCGACTTCATGTCAGTCGGAATGTGTGTTTATAGTCTTGCCGAGTAAGATGCTACTCGTATATGGGACTCTTCAGCGTCATGTCAGCTGGAAAGGGGGGTTTATAGTCTTTTCCGAGTGGCGTCCCACCCAGAGGTTAGACTCCTCTACGTCATGTCAGTGGGAATGAAAAAATTATAGTCTCTCCCGAGTAGTGCACTACTCGAAAATTAGACTCTTCAACGTCATGTCGGCTGGAATAATATTGCTCATGGCAACTGTTGGCCAAGCATGTAGGCCAAGTACCACTTTTATGAAAATAAATCCATGGCGTGGTCAGGTGTACTCGAGAAAGATACCTGCATCCCCAATTTTAATGAAGACCAGCTTGTGATCCTTGTAAGGATATATCCTCGAGACCTGGTGGATAAAACAGATACCCAAATATATATGTTTAGCAATAAAGGCTCTCAATGAAGCATATCTGTTTACTCATCAGCTCCTGTTAGTAGCCACTAGTGCTATAATTTCAACTCAGCCTGCGGGCGGCCCACATGGAGCATGCTACTGTAGGAACTCATATCTTGGTGGCCCAACACCGACTGTGTAGGCCCAAGCCCATTTAGTCGGCATAGGCTCTATAAATAACGGGGAGAGAGAAAAAGATTCCTTCGTGTTACCCAAATCAGCCAATCATTTCGTCTTCCGTCTCCACGCCCAAATTTCGCCTTTTGCTCGGCTAGGGTTAGCTGCTGCTGTTTTTCCCTGCTCGAACTCGGGTGATTCTAGTCCGCTTCGTCTGTTCCAAGCCCCCAATTCGCGTTTCCCCCAAATCTTTTCGCTCCCCACCATGCTGAAAGCTTCGGATCTTGCGGGTGCGCCGGGGAATGCCTGGCCGACTTCGGATTGCGGCTCGGTGAATACTGAGGCTGCTGGAGAGTCAATTGAAGTTGCCCAGTCATGAGGTGATCCGTTGGTGGCCGGCTACGAGTGAGTCGGTCCCAAATCCCCAATCTGGCGAAACAGTAGTTTTTGCCTCTTTTTTCGATCGGGGTTTGTGCCTTCCCTCTTCTGATTTCTTTCGCCACATCCTTGATTTCTATGGGTTGGAGTTGGTGAATTTGAATCCCAACTCGATTCTTCAAATCTCCATATTTGTTACTCTCTACGAGTGTTTTTTGGGTGTGGAACCCCACTTTAATTTCTTTAGGCATCTGTTCCACATCAAACGCCAGCCCTCTAAGAATAATGTCAATGTGATTGGGGGGCTGGTCTCCAGTTGAGGAGTGATAGGAAGAAAACATATCTTGATCTCCCCTTGAAATCTTCCCTAAAAGGCTGGCACAAGGAGTGGTTCTATTGCGCAGATCTGGCTCCCTCCTTGCGTCCATTCACCGGCTTGCCACCAGTAGTTTCACCAAATTGGTCAGTAGATCCAACCTTTGAGGAGATGGGCCAAGTGCATCAATTGCTGGAGAAATTGGATAAGCTTAAAGAAGCTAGCCTGACCGGGCCTTGGGTGGCGCGGCGTTTCCTGACTCGGCGCATCCAGCCGCTGAAGCTGAGGAGCGCGTTCGGCTAGGATTTCCAAGGCAAACTTGATCCTGACGAGTAAGCCAAGTGGGCCAATAGTTCAAGGTAACCGAGACCCTGTTTGGTTACTTCTCCGAGGGGATGATCGAGACCGAGGATGATAAACGCCAGATTGCTGCTTATAGCTTCCTTAGGCACCGCCCCAAGGTAATCTTCGTCCCTCATCTATGACGAATGCCAATGGGTCTGTATCTGTGATTGCCCAGCATTATGTGATAGATGTTATTGAATCTTCTGTAGGAATGCATGGAGTTCGATGAGGATCCCGCCCGTTGTCAGCTGTTAGAGCGAAGATGAGGCCAAGGAGCCCTGCTGCTGCCCAACCCGACTCCAAGAGAGCGGGAAAAAGCCCATTCTATATCGGGGCGAAGGGGCCATGATGCCGCGTGTCGTGGCAGGAGGTCTGAAGATAAAGGACACCATCACCGCGGCACCCAGGCGATCAAGTCCCAGGTTGAGACCTGCACAGCCGAGCTCAACATCGCCGAGCCTGACAAGAGCACCGCCGAGTACAAGGTCCGAGCAAGCGCCGCCAAGCATACGGGTGCCCGAGTCGGCCACGCACCAATTGAGGCCGCCTCCAGTTGCCACGTTGTCGCCGACTGCTTCGCCGACCCGGCCGACAACCGGGCGTAGCGCTCCGTCGGGACCTGGATCGCCCGGCGGGAAACTCAAGTTCTCCAAGAGGCAAGCTACTCCGGATCTTCTGAGATTCTTGTCCGTTGCAGTAGTATTTTGATGTCTGTCTTGCGATGCAGGAAGCGTGCCGACATCGATCTCAAGGAGACCGCTCCCCTAGAAGAGCCCACCCCCCAGCTGAGCCAGCGCCCGCGAAGCACACCGCTGAGCTGGAGCCAGCCCAGTCACGGAGACTGAGTGGACTTGACTGCGGGGCCACAGTTGCTGCCCGACCAAGAGGCAGTTACTGAGGATGCTGGCCTAGCCCCTGAGTCGCTGCGCTCTATAGAGGTCGTTGTTGGAGGCCCCGAGTTGATCCCTGAGGCCGCGGGGGACGCCAGTGTGGGGGCCGGGACCCCGTCGCTATCGTGGTCGTCGTGGTCGTCGTCGTCATTGCCACTGGCAGAGATCCCGAACCTTCCCCGGATTGAAGCTCCTCTGCGAATGTTTCCTTGGACGTTCACCTGGACGGCGCCTGATGGAACCGCGAAGAGGTTCAAGCTTGATGAGGCCTCGGCGAGAAGGGAACACGAGAGCCTGCTTCGCGCCGCCATCACCGAGTCCCAGGGAGTTCGGGTATAATTCTTGTAGTGGAGTCCTGGGGGGTCTTCCTGTTCTGATATCTGACTCCACTCTTGACTTGTTTTCTCCCTGGGCAGAAGCTGGTTGATCGCAACAAGGAGATGACTGAGATCCTGACCGAAATGGCCCCCCACCTCGCAGAATTAGAGCAGCTCCGGGCATTGAAGGCCGCAATGGAGGAGCGCCACGCGGGGAGGGAAGCCTGGCTGAAGGATGCCGTCACCAAGCTCAGGGATGAAACTTGGGCCCAAGCCTGGAAGATTAGAGGTAAATTCCCCGAATGCATCCTCTTGACTAAACCCTTGATGTACTTCTCCAGCTGCGTTGTTCCCGACTGCCCAGTTGTGTCTTGGCCGCAAGGTTGAGTTCTTGACTAATCTGTCGTGCAACCCTTGAAGCAGAGTTGAAGACCCGAACAGAGAGGGAAGCCCAGCTGAAGGAGGCCGAAGAAGCCAAGGCCGAGCTTGAGAAGGTCAAGGCGACCTGACAAAGGCCAACGCCGAGCTTGAACGGGAGAAGGCCGAGTTAAAAGAGGCCAACATCAAGCTTGGCGGAGAGAAAGCTAGACTGGAGAAGACCGTGGCCGAGTGGGAGGCTGACTACATGAGTAAGTCCTCATCTCGACGATGATCTTAACCAATCTCTTAGTCATTCCATCTGTAGCCGAGCCTAACAAGTTTACTTGCCGGTGGACCCAGACAGACATGAGAGCCAATGTCCAGGCCCAATATCGGTTTTATACAGAGAAGATAAAGGCTATCAGGGAGTTACGGGAGGCCCTCGTCGGGTCCGTGAAAGGGCTCCTTGATCTGATGGATCCTCGCCCTGTGGGAACCAGCTGCAACTGAATCCCCCCAGGTGGAGGCGCGTCTTGAGGATGCACCGAGTGCCCTGAAGAGGTACATAGATGAGCATGTCATTGCCGGCGTGACCCAGACCCTAGTGATGACCAAATCAATCTACTCGAGGGCAGACATTGAAGCCATCGGGGAGGGGTTTGCCAAGGAGACGACGCCCGAGGAGGCGCTGGAGCTGATAGCCCAGGCGAGGCCGACTGCTGAGATAATCACCCGAGACCGGGGGTGTAAGAGTAATATATCATGTAGTCCATATGTATAAACTTTTGTGGAAAACATGTGTAAATATATGTGCAGTGCCGCAAGCTTGAATTACTACTCAGTTGTCATTAGCTTTACTCGAATGTGTAGTTTGCGCCGAGTTAGTCTGTCGGAACTTAATAAAATCGTTCACTGTAAGAAAGTGTACTCGGGCAAACGTGACAGTCGTAGTAAGGCTTCATAACTGGAGTAAGACAGGCTCGTATATTATTGACAAAACACATATAATCATGCAGCCCCGACTCACTACTCGGTTGATACAAGCAGCATAGTGAGTCAGAGAAAACTATACACATGAGAAAGTATAAAACTCAGGTATAGAAAGGACGTAGCTGTTCTATATTCCATGAGTTGCTGATGAGGACACCGTCTTCGGTCTTCAGTCGGTAGGCGCGTGACCTCGGCTATAATGAACGGCCCTTCCCAAAGTGGGGATAATTTGTGCCTGTCTATGGTGGTTTGTATTTTTCTCAAGATGAGATCCCCAACCAAAAAGGCACGGCCATGAACATTGCGATTGTGGTAGCAACATAGGCCTTGAAGATACCTTGCTGACTGGATTGTTGTGATGTCCCTTGCTTCTTCCAACTGATCTAGCTCGACTAGTCGGGTATTGTTTGAGACGTCTTCTGAGTAAGCCTGGACTCGTGGAGAGCCGAACTGTAACTCTGTCGGTAGCATAGCCTCAGCACCGTAGACCAGAAAGAAAGGGGATTGCCCTGTTGCCCGTCTAACCGGGGTTCTGAGAGACCAGAGAACAGATGGGAGTTCTTGTACCCACCGGCCCGCATATGGTTGTAGTCGGTCGAATATCCTGGCCTTGATGCCTTGTAAGACCATACCGTTGGCTCGCTCGACCTGCCCGTTGCTCCGTGGGTGTGCCACAGATGCATAGCAGATCTTGATGCCAAAATCTTCGCAGAAGTCTTGGAATACGCTGCCCGTGAACTGAGTACCGTTGTCGGTGATGATGTGGTTAGGGACCCCGAAGCAGTATAGTATACTCATGATGAAGTACTTTGCTCGTGCCACTGTTATAGTTGCAACGGGTTTGGCCTCAATCCACTTGGTGAACTTGTCAACTGTGACGAATAGATGTGTGAACCCTCCTGGCGCTTTCTTGAAAGGCCCGACCATGTCAAGCCCCCATACTGCGAATGGCCAAGAAATAGGGATAGTTTGGAGTTCTTGGGCTAGGAGATTTGTTTGTCTTGCGTAGAACTGGAAACCCTCGCATTTGCAAACAATTTCTTTTGCGTCTGTTACTGCTGTGGGCTAGAAGAATCCCTGCCGATAGGCCTTTTCGACTAACGTCCTGGATGCGGCATGGTTGCCACATATGCCCGAGTGGATTGACTGTAGGATCTGCTTGCCCACCTCGGTGGTGACGCAACTGTTAACGCCAAAATTTGGTACGGATCCTTATTGGGTTTGGTTAAGGAAAAGATCACAATCAACTGGCGGGAATTAATCTAGAAGAAGCCAAATTCAGGAAGGAATCGTGAAGACCACAGGGAGGCAGTTAATATCTTATCTATAGATTAGGCAGAAACGATGATTTTTAGGAAACCTGATCTCTTGTTCGATCAGGGCTTGTTAATTTTCCTTTTATAGTTAGGAAATTCCTGTTTCGTGTCCGATCAAGACTATATCAACTCGGGGTATAAATACGTATGCCCGGGGACCTTGTAAGGATCATCAAACAGATCAATACAAACTTCGGCGCATCGCCACCCTTTTCAACGGGTTCTTGCTTCTCGAGCCAGGCTGCATCGGTTAAGTTTGACCTCCTACGAGAGGGTAAGTCTCGTTATCCCAACTACCGTATCGGCTAGGACTTCCTCGGTTAGGTCCGATATTCTAGTCGGCCTACGGTAGTCGGCTTACCACGATATATCTTTTCTGTCTACGGCTGCATCAGTTAGGTTTGACCTCATAGGCCGAGTAGATATATCACATCACGCGTGCATAGATTTATTGGCTTACTGGGTGTAACTTATCATCAGTTTGTGCTGCATCGGTTAGGTCCGACCTACTAAACTGCATGATAAGTTATTCCTGCTAGGTTGATCGGTTTTATGAAAGCGTTTTATCGGGATGTATAGCCGATAAGTTATCATATATCACATCATGTTTGCATCAGATCTATTGGCTCATCGAGGTTCTTTTATCATTATCAATATGTGCTGCATCAATTAAGTTTGAACTACTAGATTGATAATGATAGATTTATCCTTGTTAAGCCGATGGGTGTCCATGCAATGTTCTATCGGAGTGCCTAGCCGATAGGTTATCTTTTATTAGTTAAAGCCGATTGCATTGTTAACACGTTTTTGACACACTACACCGTCATCGGCTTTCCAGCCGATACACGTTACATCAGTAATCGGCTAGTCTATTTATTTATATTGTTATTGGTTCCTTAGCCACATGGTTTACTTATTTTATCCATCTATGCCATCATCGGCTTCCAGTCGATGTATAAGTGCTCTAGTCCATATCGGCAATCGGTCGATGAGACGAGTCCAATTCGGCTTTCAGCCGATTGGCTCCTTGATCTAATATTTTCTATCTCCTTGTCAATTGCAGGGTCAAATTGACTGGCACGCCTATGAACCTCGAATTTTAGGACCTGCACTGGAGTTAAGCAAATTTCTCAGGCCTTCGCGTGTCTTAAGGCGCCGAACCAGATCATCGGCTCGTTCCCGACGCTGATCAGTGATTTTCGGTGTCAACAGCAACGCATGGGGACACCGGATGCGCTCCTTTGGTACAGGTCTTCTCCGACTAGTAGGAAGCTTTTGGTTCAACGCTTGATCTGCTCGGCTTGACTGCGATCTTCTGGGAGTTCGTCGTCCAGGAGAAATTTGACAACAGGGCCCGCCAGTCTTGACATATGTGCAGCACCTCGTCCGTAGCGGCGGTAGGTTCGCCTCCCGACTGCTTCGACGCCGATTTCTTCTTGACTGATGGCTCCATGAGTTGCTCGACAAAGATTCTAGTCGGAACCGCTTCTCGCTTGGATCCCATATTTGCCAGCTCGTCTGCCGCGTCATTGTATTGGCGCAGGACATGTGTTATTTCCAGCCCGTCGAA
Organism: Oryza meyeriana var. granulata; assembly: GCA_003991445.1. Classification (NCBI taxonomy): domain Eukaryota; kingdom Viridiplantae; phylum Streptophyta; class Magnoliopsida; order Poales; family Poaceae; genus Oryza; species Oryza meyeriana. The sequence continues at coordinate 155,209 of RYFJ01001923.1, forward strand.
CTTGTTTTCCAGCTTGCGGACCTCCTGATAGTATGCCGCCATGGTATCATCGAGACAAGTCCAGTCTTTCATGACTTGGTTCACCACGAGTTGAGAATCCCCACGCACAACCAGTCGACGTATGCCGAGTGATATAGCAATCCGGAGCCCGTGGATAAGTGCCTTGTACTCGGCGACATTGTGGGAAGCCAGGAAGTGGATTTGTAGGATGTACTTGAGTTTTTTGCCGGTGGGGGATGTTAATATGACTCCAGCCCCAACGCCGCCGATGCGTAGAGAACCGTCGAAGTACATTGTCTAGTACTCTAGCTTCGCTGTTGATGTAGGTAGTTGAACTTCTGTCCACTCGGCTACGAAGTCGGCTAGAGCTTGTGATTTAATTGCTGTCCGTGGCTGAAAGGTGATATCGAACGCCATCAGCTCGACTGCCCATTTAGCGATTCGGCCGATGGCCTCGCGATTATGAAGGACATCCCCGAGTGGAAACGATGTGACCACCGTGACTTGATGTGCTTGAAAATAATGCACTAGCTTCCGGACTGTAATGAGTAGGCCATATAACAGCTTCTGGACCTGCGGATATCTTGTCTTTGAGTCGGCAAGCACTTCGCTGACAAAGTAAACTGGCCGTTGTATTTTCTGGATGTGACCCTGTTCGGATCGCTCAACCACCAGCACCGTGCTGACTACCTGATTGGTTGCCACTAGATACAGCATTAGCGGTTCTTGGGGCATAGGTGACGCCAACACAGGACGTGATGTGAGAAATTGTTTGAAGTCTTCGAAGGCTTGTTGGGCGTCCGGAGTCCATTGGAAATTGTCCGCCTTTTTGAGTAGCTTGAAGAAGGGCATACCCCGTTCGCCTAGTCTGGAAATAAATCGGCTGAGTGCCGCCATGCAGCCTATCAGCTTCTGGACGTCCTTCTGGTTTTTCGGGGGAGCCATGTTCATTATGGCGTTGGCTTTCTCCAAGTTTGCCTCGATGCCACGATGTGAGACGATGAAGCCGAGTAACATGCCAGATGGCACACTAAAGGCGCACTTTTCCAGGTTCAACTTCATCTTGAATCTTCGAAGATTTTGGAAGGTTTCTTCCAGGTCAGCAATGAGGTCTTCTTTGGACTTGGTCTTGATCACCACGTCGTCGACGTAGGCTTCCACGTTGTGCCCGATCTGAGTGTGCAGACACCGCTGAATTGCTCGTTGATAGGTTGCTCCAACATTTTTCAGACCGAACGGCATTGTGATGTAGCAGTACGCTCCAAATGGCGTGATGAAAGATGTCTTTATGTAGTCTTCCTTTCTCAGGCTGATTTGATGGTATCCCGAATAGCAGTTGAGAAAGCTGAGTAGGTCACACCCGGCTGTGGAATCTACCACCTGATCTATCCTGGGAAGACCAAATGGATACTTGGGGCACGCCTTGTTGAGATCGGTGTAGTCGACGCACATGCGCCATTTACCGTTTTTCTTTCGGACCAGAACTGGGTTTGCCAACCAATCCGGGTGATAGACCTCCTTGATGAACCCGGCTGCGAGGAGCTTGGTGATCTCCTCCTGAATAGCATCCTTGCGGTCTTGAGCGAAGCGCCACAGCCGTTGCTTGACTGGCTTGGCGTCTGTCTTCACATTGAGGGCATGCTCGATCACCTCCCTTGGTACGCCCGGCATGTCGGACGGTTTCCACGCAAATATATCCTTGTTGGCTTGGAGGAAGGTGACGAGAGCGTCTTCCTATTTGGGGTCGAGTCCGGTCCCGACTAGGGTAGTCTTAGAGGGGTCGGAAGGGTCTAGGGGGATCTTCTTCATGTCAGAGTCCGCTGAAATTCCTGACTTTGCCACCTTTTTTGCCAGAACTTGATCTTGCTCGACTTCTGCTGTGACGGCCTGCCGAATGCTATTGCTCCTGACTGCCGCCTCTTGTGATTGAGCTAATTCACAGCTCTCCTTGTCGCAGGTGAAAGCTTGCTTGATGTCGCTGCGGAGGGAGAGGACTCCTGCTGGCCCAGGTATCTTGAGCACCATATATGTATAGTGTGGTATCTCCTAAATTTGGCGAGTGCCAGTCGTCCGAGTATCGCGTGGTACGCGGTCTCGAAGTCGGCGACCTCGAAGCAGACGTGTTCTGTGTGGAAGTTATCCCGCGTGCCGAAGGTTACTGGCAATGTGATCTGCCCGAGTGGAGTTGATGACAGGCCGGGAATTATCCCGTGGAAGGGCGCAGTGCTCGGCCGTAATTCTGAACGAGGAATCTTCATCTCGTCCAAAGTCTTAGTGAATAAGATGTTGAGCGCGCTGCCTCCGTCGATGAGGGTTTTCTTCAGCCTGATATTTCTAACGACCAGGTCCAGGACGAGTGGATAGCGTCCCGGGTGCGAAACCCCATCTGGGTGATCTGCGTGGTTGAAGGTAATGGCCATCTCTGACCAGCGCAGGTACTGGGGGGTGTCCGTCGTAGAGACCGTGTTGATGTCGCGCGCTGATAGCTTCTATTTGCGCTTGGACTCGTAGGCAGACGGCCCTCTGAAGATATGGTTGAGCTCGGCTTGAGGATCTTGGAAATCGTCGGCCAAACCCTGATCTGGCTTGTCTTTGTCCTTGTCGGCGCCAGATGATGAAGCCTGCTCGGAGGCAAACTTCTTGAGCATGTAGCAGTCTTTGGCCGCATGCTTGCCCTTGGGGTGAAAGGGGCATGGCCCGATCATGACTTTCTGGTAGTCGTTATTTCGCTGGGGCCACGACCGAGTGCGCTTCATGTTGGCCACCTCATCGTCCGACTTCCACTTGCGGCTGCCAGACCTGTTTTGAGACGGCTCGTTATCAACTTTTGCCTTCTGGTCTTTCTGTCGGGACTCCTTCTCATCAAGGGCCTCTGCGACCGCTTCAGCCGAGTCGGCGTATTTGTTAGCCATGTCGAAAAGAGCCCGGACAGAGGGTGGTGGCTTCCGAGTGAATTTCGCGATGAACAGGGCGTCCTTTACTCCCTTGCGGAAGGCGGTGATGACGGCCTCGTCTCGAATCATTGGGATCTTGTTGCGCTTCTCGGAGAATCTCTTGATAAAATCTCGTAGAGACTCGTTCTTCTTCTAGTGTAGTTGATATAGATCATGTTCAAAAGATGGCCTCTCATAGGTTCCCTGAAAATTGGCGATGAACCGCTCCCTGAGTTCTCCCCAGGAACCGATCGACCGCCTCGGGAGCCCTGTCAGCCATGTCCTCGCCGAGTCGGCTAGGGCGACCGGGAGGTAGTTAGCCATGGCTTTGCTGTCGCCCCCAGCAGCTCGAACTGCCAGGGTATATACGGTGAGCCAGGACTTGGGATTTGTTTTGCCATCATACTTTTCGATCCCTGTGGGCTTAAAACCAGTTGGCCAATCGACGTCCTGCAGCTTCCGTGTGAAAGCAGGAATGCTTTCATCTTCATGAGGGCTCGGGCTTCGACCACGGTGGATAAACTGCTCGTGATGGAGACTGAAGCGCTCATTTTCGTCCTCCAGTCGGCGGTGCTCGTCGTCTTCTCGTTCGTGGCACTGAGCGTTGATGGTATGGCCGAGGTCATGTTGTAGGAGTACTCGGAGGTCTTGGTTGGGCCGGCGGTCATACTGGTGACGCCGCCGGTTGTCATTGCCGAGTGACGTTTGCCTGGACTCCTCGTGTGGCCGACTTGAGCCGGTCGCCCGACGCCATGCTGACGTGGATGAGCCCGCTTGTCATGCCTAGAAATTCACCAGAATTTCCAAAGCTAATTTGTGCAATAAATCCTCGTCCAGGAATCAGCCGAGGTACACAAATTGACAATTTGATAAACATAACCAAATACGAAATAACGATAAATACTTACAACAGAGGCACTTAGTCCTCACACAGAAGAAAACAACAGCGGAACGGCAACTAGCATAGCTTCAGCTCCAAACCACAAGCAGCTCAATTGGGGTATAAGCCAAACACCATCTTCCTCTCCTCGCTAAGGCTTCACTCTAAAGATTGCAATAATGCAAGACTGAGTACCACCCACCGTACTCAACAAGCCACACTAGGGAATGCAATGTAATGCAACAGGATACCAAAGGAAAGGCATAGTATGGCTTATTTGCATAAACAGCATTTAAAACATTTGCATTTAAAATCATTAAAAACAGTATAGTTTAATTATTAATCAGTATTGAATCAACCACTGAACAACGCTCCAATGTAGTTCAGGCCCAAACCATAACCCTCCAACCTGGAGCTATCAATATTCCATCCTTTGTCATCATTATTAAATAGTGTGGGACTAATCACAGAAAACATTGCTAGGCTCGCCCTTAACCGTGGGCACGGCTATTCGAACAGTTTTACTCTGGCCAGAGATGTTCCAATTTACCCACGAGACACAACTCCACAGCACATCACTGTGCCCCTAAATACCACCACGGTATCTCGGAAAGGAATTATGACAGGATCATCCATGTAACTCGCACAATAGGAGAGCCTCCCGCCGAACCTCCGATCTCCGGTAGGTGTTATCAAATACCTCCCCGCAAGACGGCTCGACGCCCAAAGCATGGCCTTATTGGCACTGCCATGTGTGGACTTATACCAGCCACAAACATGCCCTGGAGCCTCCTATTGAACTCGTCACACTTCAAACTCCTGCTAGCCCATACTAGCTTGTGGTTAGCACGAGTGTTGCTTCGCAACAAGTAGTCCACGAACTGGTCCTTAATTGTCATGAGCACCGCTAGCAACATTCCAACCCTGGTGCTCACAACCCACCATCAATCAAGTTTTAGTTGACATAGTTAATTAATCAACCACGACCAAGCATCGTGAAAATATCACCATTAATCATTAATTAATCAGAATGAATGAATAGTTTCCCATATAAAATGACATTACAGTTTCTAGGCATGGCTAAGCAACTCCTAAATAATCTAGCCAGATAAATATTTAAACATCCAGCTAGTCAGTATTATTCACCTAAGGTATCAAGGTATAGATAGCAATAACCAAAATGGCCATAAATATCAAGGAATATTGGCTATTAATTAATTACCCGTAATAATGTCATTCTAAAGCATTTCATGCAAATAACTTTAAAATAAAATAGATTTCGCAAACGAGATCAACATGCTCAAGGAGATTGTCGTGTGACTTGCCTTGCAATCGTAAAAGTCTTCAAATAATCTTCCGAACTCTTCCGCAGACTCCGCGATCTTTCGAAACGATGATATACGTAACTACACGTAAAACGATAAAAATCCTAAGAAACTCCAAATAAACAGTAGATAAAAATATACAAACAAGTAAATTATGATTTTAGATGAATTTAGGAAGAAGAATGTGTCGAATCGGCCTTCAGACGGAAAAGATATGGCTTTTGGAATATTGAATTCGGAATAATTCCGAAAGGAAATAGAAAAGAATATTCTTAGGAATATTCTCTAGATTTTTGGATTAGAATAATTATTTTAGATAAATACTGACACGTGGGGTCCATCCGTCAATATCAGGGAAGGAGGAAACCAACGGGCCCACATGGCAACAGTACAGGGGAGCGAACTCCCTGCATCCATGGCGCTGGCGCCGGTGGGATGGTGTCTGACGGTGGCCACGGCGATATCCGGCAGGCAGGGCAGTGACCGGCACGGGGCGGCACGGCAGGCGGCGACGTATCGACCGGCGGCGACAGGCGACGGCGATGGACGTCCAGGCGACGGTGGCGCACGGGAGCAGAGCAAGGCGGCGGCGCTGCTTCTGGATGGGCGGCGGCAGGCGGCGAAACCGACGAAGAGGGAACGGCGACGGCGGCTGGCGGAGTTGACGCAGAGCTGAGGCGAGGGTGACGACGATGCAGCACCGACGGCAACCAACTGGCGGCAGCAGGCGTCGGCTACTTGATGCGAGAGGTGCCAGAGACGAGAAGGAGCGACGGAGGACGAGGCACGACCTTGGAGCTCACCGGCAACGTGCGACAGATGGGGATGACGACGACCACGGCGATCTCTGGCGTGGGACGGCGGCAAGCAGAAGCGGTGCGAGGCGGTCTGCAAGGCGGCGGACTCCGGCGCAGAGGAGCGGTGTTGGGCAGGGGCGAGCGGCGGCGTAGAGGGGCGGCGCTGACGACTTTAGTGCGGCGGTGCCAAATTGGGACCCCGCGCGACGGCGGCGGCACGCTTGCCTCGGTGAGGAAGAGGGCGGCGGCAGCGTGCAGGGCAAGGCGCAGGCGGCGGCGAGGGCTCGCAGGGGCGGAGGCAACGGCGCTAGGGAGCAAGAGGCGGCAGCTGCTAGGGCTTCTAGGGCGGCGGCTGTGATATATATATGGGACGAGAGCGAGGGAGAGACCGGGGCGGCGACGAATGGAGACGACGTCGGATTTGGCGGCGGCAGGCGCGGAGGCGACGCGGCGGCCGTGGGCCGGGAGCGCCGAGGCCAGGCCGGGACAGGGCTCGGCGCTGGCAGGCGCGGCAGGCCGGGCTGGGGTTGAGGGGAGGTGCTCGGGCCGGGGCAGCGTGAGGGCAGGCCGAGGGGCTCGGCCAGGGGAGCTCGGGCTTCGGCCAGGAGGGAGAGGCCCCGAGGAAGAAGGAAGGAAGAAGAAGAAAAAAAAGGGGAAAGAGATAAAGAAGGGAAAAAGAAGAGTGGAAGAAAAAGAAGAGAAAGAAGGAAAAGGAAGGGGCTTTTTGGCAAATTCAAAATTTGGAAAATTAGAATTTAAGAATTTGAGGAGTATTTCCAAATCGAAGATTTGTAGAAATATTCAGAGGTCGGAATATTCTGATAATCAGAATATATATATATATATATATATATATATATATATATATATATATATATATGGGATATTTAGAAATTGAAAGCTCAGGGATATTTTGCAGAATCTGGGATTTGGGGAACTTCGGATTACCAGAGATAATTAAAATATCGAGTCAAAGGAATTTTTGGGTGAAACAAATATTTGGAATATTGGGGATTTGGATTTTATTCGATAAAATCAAAGGGGAAAAATAATGGATATTCGATAAAAAGGAATTGAGTAAATCCGAGTCTGTCGTATTCGGTGCTTTGGGGGATTTTTCTGGAGTCGGACTTTATAGGGAATCAAAGATTTAGGGATGACAACTCGAGAAAGGTACAAAGGGATTTAATTGAGAACGACCCGAGAGAAAGAATTGGGAATTTATTCAAATAATTACTGAAATTGATCTTTGTGGTATTAAAATTAATTCTGGAGCTCCGAAAAATCCCAGAAAATTTCAGAGAGTGTAGTTACACACAAATAATTTATTAAAAATAATTTCAACCATGATTTATTAAAGAATTTTTATTTCCTATTTTTACTTTACTTAGTTAATTTACTTTATAATTTAATATAAATTCTAAAAAACAATTATTAATTAATTATTTAATTTCCGAAAAATTGGGCTATGACACCGTTGCTGGAGATCCCAACCGGTTAGTCGGTACCACGGTGTCGCCCAACTGCTGTTATTGTTGGTGGCAGGCTGCAGCCGTGATTATCCCCTTGATCTTGGCGATAGTTGGGACGGTCTGGTGATCAGGCCTGAGCTGGAGCGTGTCCAGCAAGGTTGACATCGTGATCGCTGACTTTAGTCTGGAGAATCTGCTGCTGAGCCACTCGTCCAGCCTTGCGTAGCCCGTCATTGCGAGCCTCACGATCAGCCTCCTCCTATTGTCGCAGTCGGCGCGCCTCCTCCTGTTGCTCCTTTTGTAGTTGGCGCACCTCAGATGGTGGTGTTGAAGCCATAAAGATCTCACAGGACAGAAGAAGACTTGCCAGACTGGAGTTCGAGCTAGTGCTCGACCCGTTATCCGACATGGAATCAGACTCCGAGTAGTTTATCGGAGTAAGAACGACTACGACCTCTCTAGATTCAATCTGAAACGGCGCTTGGCCGTGTCCAAACTGAATCGCAGGAGATCGGGTCTGCTACGTGGGATGTAGATCCGTAGCGTCGCTGAATCTGTGTGGGAAACCGACGATCTCCCCTGTTCTTGGCCCAACCCAGGCTGGCTCAAGGCCTAGCGCAAGTCAGATGCCGAAGGAGAGAGTTGTCCCAATTCTCGACGAAGTAAAGGACTGCCGCAGTAGATCATTGAAGGAGATCGCGGCGTCTTGTGGGCCGACTGACGCAACGTCGGCTGGTTCCTCGGCCGGCTGGATTGGATCTGCTTCGGCCAAGGTGAGGTTGCCGATCTGGTCGGCAACGAAATCGAGGCTTCCGAAGGAAATTGTGTCTCCAGGAGAGAACTTGTCGCCGTTGACACTGCTTGTTGGATCCATCGAGCTTGTAGATGTGAAACTCGCCGGAGCCCCTACCTGGCGCACCAACTGTCGATGTTTTACACCGGCAATAGAACTATAGGGCTACTCGGCAAGGGGAAACTCGATGGATTGTAGAGGAACGCAAAGAGATTTTATACTGGTTCAGGCCCTCGATGTGAGGTAATACCTTACGTCTAGTTGTGGTGTTATTCTTCTGAGAGGTTATGTCGATCAATGATCTTCCCGTGCCCTCATGGGGCGCCCTGCCTCCCTTTATATACTAGGGGACAGGGGTACATGATAAGGATCCCAGCCAGATATGGCCAAGGGATTTCCCTCTTAGAGATAGAAACTTATCCGACTAAGCCTGTTTTCCTTATTATACAAGGTAAAGCCTGCCGGGTGCTATCTTATCTCTAATTACATGATTCGGCCCATCCTCTATCCGAGTGGCCTATATGTAGGTGGTGAGGTACCCGGGGCCCATGGCCTCCACAATGAATCCCATTCGCTGTCGGCCACGAAGTCGAAGAAGAGGCCGAGGAGTCCTTCCCCTGCCCAGCCCAGTTCCAAGAGGGCGGCGAAGAAACCCATTGTAGATCAGGGCAAGAAGGAGGTCATGAGGCCGAGTGCCACAGCCGGGAGTCTAAAAATAAAAGACCCCACTAGTACTGCACCTAGGCCATCGAGTCCCAGACCGGGACCGGCGTGATCGAGCCCAGCGTCATCAAACCCAACGCGAGTGCCGCCGAGTACGAGGCCGACTCCAACGCCGCCCAGTACCCGAAAGCCCCAGCCGGCCACACCGCGAACGGGGCCGACCAGGACAGGAATGCCGCCGCCAACTGTCGCACCTTTCGGTCCGACAGCCAGCAGCCCTCCAGTGCCGCCCTCTGGATCTCCCGGAAAGAAGCTCAAGTTCTCCAAGAGGTAGGTGGTTCTGGGTCTTCTAAAAATCATGTTTAGCATTGTAGCGTCTTGATATTTGACTCGTTATGCAGGAAGCGGGCCGACATTGATCTTAAAGAGACCACACTGTCTGTCTCTGCTGTCGAGCCTGCCCTAGCCGAGCTAGCGCCGGTGAGCACACCTGCTGAGCCGGCGACGGTCCTAGTTGCGAAAACTGAGACGGTCCCAACTGCAGGGCCGCCGACACCGGCCGACCAAGGGACGGTTGCTGAAGCAGCTGTCCCAGCCCCTAGGCCGGCGCCCATTGTCAAAGTCGTCGCCGCGGCTCCTGAGCCAGCCCCCGAAGCCCCGGAGGCCGCCGAGTTGGGGGCTAGGACCCCGTCGCCTTCGTGGTCACCATCGTTGTGGGTGCCATGGGCCCCGGGTACCTCATGATAAGCATATGGCCCACTCGGATAGAGGATGGGCCTAGCCTTGTAATTAGGGATATAGCCACACTCGGCAGACTTTGCCTTGTACGATAAGGAAAACACAGTCCTAGTTGGGTGTGTTATATCTCTAAGAGGAGATCCCTTGGCCGTAATCCGGTTGGGACTCCTACCATGTAACCCTGTCCCCCAGTATATAAGGGGAGGCAGGGCGCCCCCTAAGGGTAGGTTGAGTTGGTTCACCAGAATCACCACCGCAAATCCTCAAAGGAATAACACCACAACTGGACGTAGGGTATTACCTCACATCAAGGGCCTGAACTAGTATAAAATCTCTGCATGTTTCTTTGCAATCATTCAAGTTTCCATCCGCCGAGTAGCTCCATATATTTGTTGCCGGTGTAAAACATCGACAGTTGGCGCGCCAAGTAGGGGCTTCGGTGCGATCTACATCTACAAGCTTGATGGATCTAGCAACCGGGGTCGACGGCGGCAAACTCTCCCCCGGAGATACAATTGCATTCGGAAGCCTCGACTTCGTCGCCGACCAGATCGGCAATCTCACCTTGGCCGACTCGGACTCGATCCGATCTGCTAGGGAACTGGCCGACGCCGCGCCAATCGGTCCACACGACGCTGCAGCAACCCTCATCGACCTACTGCAGCAATCTTCATCTTGTCCGGGTCTCGGGACAACTCTTTCCTTCGGTGTTCGACTCGGACTCGGCCTTGAGCCGGCCAAGATCGAGCTAAGAAGGGAAGAGATCGTCAATCTCCCGTACAGACTTAGCAACGCCACGGATATCTTCAGACAATATCCGACGTGGCAAACCCGATCCTCTGGAGTTCGACTCGAATACGGCCTAGAGACGCTTGAGATCGGATCTAGGGAGGTCGGAGTTATAATCACCCCCATCAACTATTCCGACTACAACTCTCAGTCGGACTACGACTCTCAGTCGGATTCCGACTCTAAGTCGGACAACAGTTCGGCAAGCTTCTCCCCGCCACGAGAAATCTTCATGGCTTCCAAAGGCTCTACTCCGACTCAGGAATCACGCCGACTATGCGAGCAGCAAGAGGAGGAAGCACGCCGACTGCGAGAGCAACAAGAGGGAGAAGCAAGACACCGGCACGACGCTCTACGCAGGGCCAGGCGGACTATACAGCAACAAATCATCCAAACCTGAGTCTGCGACCACGACATCTTCATTACTCCTCAACAGAACATCATGGCCGCTGCGACTCTACTGGATACACCCCAGTTCGGGCCTGATCACCAAGCCACCCTGACGATCGCAAGGATAAAAGCCATGCTTACCGCTACTGCATGTCAGCAGCACCAACAGTCGGGTGATACCCTCATACCGACCAACCAGTCAACATCCCCAACGGCAGTCTCATCTACCTCAAAGCAATGCCAAGCGGCTGGCACCAGTCAGCCGCATACGGAGGCACGTCAGGCATCACTCGGCAACCCCAACGACAACCGGTGATGTCAAAGCAACCGTCGGGACGATCAGGACCTCCGAGACCGACTACGGCGCGACCTTCAGCAAGACATCATCGCTCGGCGCCGGCCTCCACCACCACCAACCATCGGGAAGATGAGCAACGCCAACTGGAAGACAAGAACAAGTGTTTCGGCCTCCACCACGAGCGGTTTCACCGCCGTATTTAGAGTCGGAGCCCTCATGAAGACGAAGGCATACCGGCCTTCACCCAGGAGCTTCAACAGGTCGACTGGCCGTCGGGTTTCAAGCCTACAGGCATCGACAAATACGACGGCAAGACCAATCCCGAGTCCTGGCTCACGGTCTACACTCTGACGATCCAAGCAGCTGGAGGAAATCACAAAGTCATGGCTAACTACCTCCCAGTCGCTTTAGCCGACTCAGCGAGGACATGGCTAACAGGACTTCCCAAGCAATCCATCGGCTCCTGGGGAGAACTCGGGAACGCTTCATCGCCAACTTCCAGGGAACATACGAGAGGCCATCTTCTGAGTATGACTTATATCAATTGCATCAAAGGAAGAACGAGTCTCTTCGTGACTTCATCAAGAGGTTCTCTGAAAAGAAGAATTCAATCCCGAAGATCAAGGACGAGGTCGTCATCACCGCCTTTCAAAAAGGGGTCAAAGACACCTCGTTCATCGCCAAATTCACATGGAAGCCTCCCAACTCTGTCAAGGCTTTATTCGACATGGCGAACAAGTACGCCGACTCAACCGACGTTGTTGCTCAAGCCCTAGATGACAAGAATGCACCCTGACAGAAGAAGCGGGAGGGCACCGACGACGTGGTCCCGACTAAAGCTGGGAATCGCAAACGCAAGTTAGACGGCTTCATTCTGGCAGTCGGTCAAAACTGTCTTCGACTTCCAACAACTGGAGATTTTCAGAACAACAAGTGACATGCTCGGGGGCTCAAAAGCCCGAACGCAAGGATGGCATCCCCACTCCCAAATACCGAACAGCTAAGTCGCTTTCTGATAAATCTTTCCTCACTTGGCCTCGCCAATGCCGCAGCCGCTTACACCTAATAGGTGTACAAGCAGCACTTTTTTCTATTTTTTCTCTTAAATGATTGCAAAAGTATTCGAGTAGCATAAATCCTAATCCGTGAAACTTTGCTCCATGAAAGATGAACTCAAGTCACCCAAAATGCGTGTTTGGGAAAGAGCCATGAGCCAACTTCCGACGCTAGGGGGCTATGATTAGTCGGGCAGAGTGTTTAAACGTAAGGGGTCAACTACTCGGAGAAATTAATATCAGTAAGAGGAAGAACACGTATTTACATATATTGTAAAATATATTTTACTCAGGTGATTGTTTTCATCATCAGATGCTACTCATCCGGTATCTTTATAGCGCAGGGCTAGCTCCGGATACGCGTGACAGGAACTCAGGGCTGCGAGCTTATCTCCTACGCTCGAGGGCTAGATAAGTCTGCCAAGAATCACTCGGAATGCTCCATGAGGGCTACTGGCCGAGTACTTGCGCCAATCGGGACATCATCTTCCCTGGCTACGCTCCATGTGAGCTTACAACCGACCTTCAGCACTAGTTGGGGGTCGTATACTACTCGACTGGGTGAGGTACGCCCCATGACGGTCACCAGCCGAATCCTAAGCTAATGCTAGGATCGGGTACCTTATTTGGTCACAACTCTATTAGGTTAGGTATGCCCCATAAGGGTTGCTAGCCGAATCATATGCTAATGCAAGGGTCAGGTACCTTATTTGGCCATAACTCTGTTGGATAGGGTACGCCCCATGAGGGTCGCCAGCCGAACCCTCTGCTAATGCAAGGTTCGGGTACCTTGTTCAGCTTTACCCAAGTCAGAGAAGACTTACATCGTCAAAGCGCATCTGGGGTTCTCATGCACTGCGTCACACCGGAGGAGGGCAAGCAGATCCTGCAATATACCTACTCAGGCTTATGTGGCAACCAGGTTACATCCAGAACATAAGTTGGAAAGGCTTGCAAATAAGGATTTCTCTGGCTGATTGCGGTTACCGACACCAAAAAACTCATCCTGACATGCGATAGATGATACTTCTATAGAGCTATGCTGGGTAGGTTGGCTCAGGCTAGCTTATTTGGTAGCAGCCACCAAGATATGAGTTCCTACAGTAGCATGCTCCATGTGGGCCACCTGCAGGCTGAGTTGAAATTATAGCGTTGGTGCTGCTAACAGGAGCCGATGAGGCAAACAGATATACTTCACGAGAGCCTTATTGCTAAACATATATGTTTGGGTATCTGTTTTATCCACCAGGTCTCGAGGATATATCCTTACAAGGATCACAAGCTGGTCTTCATTAAAATTGGGGATGCAGGTATCTTTCTCGGGTACACCTGACCACGCTGTGGATTTATTTTCATAAAGTGGTACTCGGCCTACATGCGTGGCCATCAGTTGCCATGGGCAACATTATTCCTGCTGACATGATGCGAAGGAGTCTAACTTTCGAGTAGTGCACTACTCGGGAGAGACTATAAATTTCTCATTCCCGCTGACATGACGCGGAGGAGTCTAACTTCTGGGTGGGACGCCACTCAGGAAAGACTATAAACCCCTCTTTCCAGCTGACATGACGCTGAGGAGTCCCATATACGAGTAGCATCCTACTCGGCAAGACTATAAATACCTTTTCCAGCTGACATGAAGCTAAAGAGTCCCATATACAAGTAGCATCCTACTCAGCAAAGACTATAATCATATTCCGGTTGACATGATACCGAAGAGTCTCATATACTAGTAGTATACTACTCAGGAAAGACTACAAGGTTAAAGATCTTTGACTTTATGTTTAATTGTCTTCACAATTAAGCACAAAGTCAGGGGCTACACCTAATAGGTGCGCTTATTTGGCGCACACTATTCATACATCTACATGAAGCCCTTCATAGCCTCGCTGCCAGCTGACATGAAGCAGGACTTGGGAAGAAGACTCACTCAGACAAAGAGTACTCGGGAGCAATGCACTTAGGAAGACTTCACCGTGGAGGATGAGCACTCGGCATCAGCTGTGACTCAACTATAAAGGTCTCAGGGGCTACTGTGGGTGCCATGGGCCCCGGGTACCTCATGACAAGCATATGGCCCACTCGGATAGAGGATGGGCGTAGCCTTGTAATTAGGGATATAGCCACACTCGGCAGACTTTGCCTTGTACGATAAGGAAAACACAGTCCTAGTTGGGTGCGTTATATCTCTAAGAGGAGATCCCTTGGCCATAATCCAGTTGGGACTCCTACCTTGTAACCCTGTCCCCTAGTATATAAGGGGAGGCAGGGCGCCCCCTAAGGGCAGGTTGAGTTGGTTCACTAGAATCACCACCATAAATCCTCAAAGGAATAACACCACAACTGGATGTAGGGTATTACCTCACATTGAGGGCCTGAACCAGTATAAAATCTCTGCGTGTTCCTTTGCAATCCATCAAGTTTCCATCCGTCGAGTAGCCCCATATATTTATTGCCGGTGTAAAACATCGACAGTCGTCGTCGTCGTCAGCGCTGTCCCTTCCTTCGAAGTAGACCAGATCTCCCTAGATCAAGGCCCCTCCGCGCAAGTTTCCTGAGGACGTTCCGCTGGATGGCGCCCGACGGAACTGTGCAGAGCTACAAGCATGATGAGGCGGTGGCGGAAAAGGAGCATGAAGACTTGCTTCATGCCGCAATCACCGCGTCCCAGGGGATTCAGGTATGATTTCCATTGTATTGGAATCTTGGTAGTCTTTCTTGATGCTTGACTCTGTTCTGACTTGTTTCTCCCCAAGCAGAAACTTGTTGATCGCTCGGAGAAAATGCACGAGGTCCTGACCTAGGTTGGCCCCCAGCTCCAAGAATTGGTACTAGTTCCAGGCCTTGAAAGCCGAAGTAGAAGGTGCAGCCAGGAGAGGGAATCTTGGCTGAGGGAGGCTGTGACCTAGCTCAGGAGTGAGAATTGGGACCAAGCCAAGAAGATAAGAGGTGAGCCTCCAGAATACCTCTTCCTGACCAAATCCTTAATATATTTCTCCAGCTGTGTTATTTCCCGACTGCCTAGTTGTGTCTTGACTGCCATGTTGAGTTTTGACTAATTGTCGTGCAGCCCTCGAAGCCAAGTCAAAGACCCGAACAGAGGGAGAAGAGCAGCTAAAGGAGGCTGAGAGAGCCAGGGCCGAACTTGAAAAGGACAAGGCTGACCTAACAAAAGCCAAAACCGAGCTTGAGCAAGAGAAGGCTGAGTTAAAAAAGGCCAATACCAAGCTCGAGAAAGAAAAAGTTGAACTGGAGAAGGCCATAGCCAAGTGGGAGGCTGACTACAGAAGTAAGTCTCCGCTCTGACAATAACTTTAGCCAATCCATTAATTACTCCATCTGTGGCTATGCCTAACAAGTTTACTTGTCGGTGAACCCAGGTAGCTGCGAGAGCCAATTCCCAGATCTAGTTCCAGGCTTTCACAGAGGAGATCAGGGTAGTCAAGGAGTCACGGTGAAACCCTCGGCGAGTCCGTGAATTGAAAGGGTTCTTGACCTGATGGATCCTCGTCCTATGGGAACTAGCTCCAGCACAATCTTCCAACTGGAGCGCCTTAAAGATGCACCGAGTGCCCTGAAGAGGTACTCGGATGAGCATGTTATTGCTGGCATGGCCCAGACCCTGGCAATAACCAAGTCCATCTACCCAAGGGCAGATGTTGAAGCCATCGGGGGAGGGTTTGCCGAGAGACGACTCCTGGAGGCATGAAGCTGATAGCCAAGGCGAGGCTGACTGCAGAGATTATCACCCGGGACCTAGTATGTAAAAGCAGTATATCATGCAGTCGGTGTGTATATAAGTTTTTGTAAAAACATGTGTAAATATATGTGCAATGCTGCCAAGCTTTAGACTATTACTCAGTTGTCATTAGCTTTACTCGACCGTATAGCCTACACCGAGTTAATCTATAGGAACTTAATAAAAACGTTTACCGCAAAAAGCTGTACTCGGGTAGACATGGAAAAGTCATAGTAAAACTTCATAACTTAAGTAAAATAGGCTCGTATATTATTGACAAAGCACATATAATGCATGCAGCCCCCGACTCACTACTCGGTTGGAACAAGCAGCGTAGTGAGTCAGAGAGGAACTGTACACATGGGAAAGTATAAAACTCAGGTATAGAAAGGACGTAGCTATTCTATATTCCATGAGTTGCTGATGAGGACATCGTCTTTGGTCTTCAGTCGGTAGGCGCCTGGCCGAGTAACCTCCGCTATAATGAACGGCCCTTCCCAGATTGGGATAGTTTATGCTGTCTTTTGGTGGTTTATATTTTTCTCAAGACGAGATCTCGGACTGTCGATGTTTTACATCGACAATAAATATATGGGGCTAGTTGGCGGATAGAAACCCGGTGGATTTGGCAAGGAACACAAGGAGATTTTATACTGGTTCAGGCCCTCAATATGAGGTAATACCCTACGTCTAGTTTGGGGTGTATTCCTTTGAGGAATTATGGTGGTGATTCTGGTGAGCCAACTCAACCTGCCCTCAGGGGGCGCCCTGCCTCCCCTTATATACTGGGGGACAGGGTTACAATAGGAGTCCCAACAAAAGATTACGGCCAAGGGATCTCCTTGGGGGGGAGAGATATAACGCACCCAACTAGGACTGTGTTTTCCTTATCGTACAAGGCAAAGTCTGAGTGTGGCTATATCCCTAATTACAAGGCTACGCCCATCCTCTATCCGAGTGGCCCATATGCATGTCATGAGGTACCTGGGGCCCATGGCACCCACAGTAGCCCCTGAGACCTTCATAGTTGAGTCACAGCTGATACCGAGTGCTCATCCTCCACAGTGAAAGTCGCCCGAGTGCATTGCTCCGAGACTCTTTGTCCGAGTGAGTCTTCTTCCCGAGTCCTGCTTCATGTCAGCTGGCAGCAAAGCTATGAAGGGCTTAATGTAGATATATCAATAGTATGCACCGAATAGGTCCACCTATTAGGTGTAGCCCCCGACTTTGTGCTTAATTGTGAAGACAATTAAACATAAAGTCAAAGATCTTTAACCTGGAAGTCTTTCCCGAGTAGATTACTACTGGTATATGAGACTCTTCCGGTATCATATCAACCGGAATAATGATTTAATAGTCTTACCAGCAGGGAACTACTCGTATATAGGACTCATTCGACTTCATGTTAGTTGGAATGGGTATTTATAGTCTTGCCGAGTAGGATACTACTCGTATATGGGACTCTTCGAGCGTCATTGTCAGCTGGAAAGAGGGGTTTATAGTCTTTCCCGAGTGACGTCCCACCAGAAGTTAGACTCCTCCGCGTCATGTCAGCGGGAATGAGAAATCTTATAGTCTCTCCCAAGTAGTGGCCACTACTCGAAAGTTTAGACTCCTCGGCTCATGTCAGCATGTCAAAGGGCGAGAATAATGTTGCTCATCGCAACTAATGGCCACGCATGTAGGCCGAGTACCACTTTATGAAAATAAATCCACGGCGTGGTCAGGTGTACCCGGGAAAGATACCTGCATCCCTAATTTTAATGAAGACCAGCTTGTGATCCTTGTAAGGATATATCCTCGAGACCTGGTGTGGGAGCCATGGGCCCCGGGTACCTCATTACCAGCACATGGGCCACTCGGATAGAGGATGGGCCAGATCATGTAGTTAGAGATAAGATAGCACCCGGCAGGCTGTGCCTTGTACAATAAGGAAACCTAGCCTTAGTCGGATAGGATTCTATCTCTAAGAAGGAAGTCCCTTGGTCGTATCCGACTGGGATCCTTACCATGTACTCCTGTCCCCTAGTATATAAAGGGAGGCAGGGCGCCCTATGAGGGCATACGCAAGATCATTGATCGCAAAACCACCTCAGAGGAATAACACCTCAACTGGACGTAGGGTATTACCTCACATCGAGGGCCTGAACCAGTATAACTCTCTCGTGTTCCTCTGCAATGCACCGAATTCTAGGTCGCCGAGTAGCCCCATAATATTATTGCCGGTGTAAAACATAGACAGTTGGCGCGCCAGGTAGGGGCCCGGCGAATTCTTCATCAACAGATTCGATGGATCCCATCAACGGAGTCAAGGGCAACAAGTTCTCCAATGGAGACACAATCACCTTCAGGAGTCTTGATTTCGTCGCCGATCAACTCGCAATCTTTTTCCTTGGCTGAAGCAGATCCAATCTCGCCAACCGAGGAGCCAACCGGCGTTGCGCCAGTCGGCCCCAGGGACGTCGCCATCTCCTTCGACGATCTACTACGACAGTCCCTCACATCGCCGGACATGGGGACAACTCTCTCCTTCAGCATCCGACTCGCGCTAGGCCTTGAGCCAGCGCGGGTTAGGCCAAGAGGGGGAGAGATCGTCGAATCTCCCGTACGGATTCGGCGACGCTGTGCATCTACACCCGCGCAGCAGACCCGACCTCTAGCGATTTTTTCAGTTTGGGCACGGTCATGAACCGTTTCAGATTGGATCTAGGGAGGTCGGAGTCGTCCTAACTCCGATAACTACTCGAGTCCGACGCTAAGTCGGATGGCGGTTCGAGCACCAACTCGGACCCACCTTGGCAAGCTTCCTCCTCCCCGCGAGATCTTCATGGCTTCAACGCCACCTTCCGAGGTGCGCCGACTGCAAGAGGAGCAGGCAAGAGGAGGCGCGCCGACTACAACCAACAAGAGGAGGCCAACCGACAAGCTCGCAATGATGGGCTTCGAAAGGCTTGGGCGAGCCGCCCCAGCGCAGATCCTCCAAAACCAAAGTCGGCGACCACGACGTGCTTTGTCACGGGCCACACCAGAATGTCGTGCCGCCGCACTCGCTGACCACCGCGTCCAGCTTGGGACGGATCATCAGGCCACACCAACTATCGCCAAGATCAGGCGATGATTATTGCTGCCCGCCTGCAGCAGCAGAACAGTTCAGCAACACTCACATACGTAACGCGACCCATGCGGACGGGTCTCCAGTGGCGGAGTCATCTGCATCAGCGGACGTGCGGGCGGCCGGCTCCACCCGGCAGCCGAACGAGTCCCGCCAAACAACGCTCGGCAACACCAACTACGACAACCGGCGGTGTCACCAATACGAACCGCCGACCCAATCAAGACCTCCGAATGCGATTACAAACGCGATCTTCGCCACAGCCCTAAGGCGCCCGGCGCGAAGAACGCGAAGAGGATGAACGCCGCGCAGACTGGAGGATGAACACGAGCGCTTCGGTCTCCACTACGAACGGCTACACCGCCAAAACCGAAGCCCAAGCTCCTCACGATAACGAAGGCATTCCAGCCTTTAGTCGGCGAGTGTACAGGACGTTCCGCTGGCCAGTCGGCTTTAAGCCTACGCGGAATCAAAAAGTACGACGGCAAGACGCAACCCAGAGTCCTGGCTTCACCGTTTACGTCCTAGCAGTTCAGCTGCTGGCGGCGACAGACAGAGCCATGGCTAACTACCTCCCAGTCGCATTAAGCCGACTCGTTCGAAGGACAATGGGCGGACAGGCCTCCCAAGCGCGTCCGATCGATCAGCGTCCTCCGATCGGTTACCTGGGACACACTCAGGGAGCGTTCATCGCTAACTTCCGGGGACCTACGAGAGTACCGCGTGTTCTAATCACCCCCCGAGCCGACTTTACCAGCTGCAATCAGAAAAGAACGAGTCTCTGCGCGAATTCCTATCAAAAGGTTTTCCGAGAAGCGCAATCAAAATCCAAGCATCAAAGACGAGGTCATCATCGCCGCCTTCCGCAAGGGAGTAAAAGACGCCCCCGCTCATGCGAACGTTCACTCGGAAGCCACCATCCACTGTCCGGACTCTCTTCGCACATGGCCAACAAATACGCCGACTCGCTGAAGCCGTACGGTGAGGCCTTCGACGAGAGAAGCGGAGCCCGACAGTAGAGACAACAAGGCGAAAGCCCGACAACGAAGCCATCTCAGAAACAAGACCTGGCAGTCGCTAAGCGGAAGTCGGACATCGCCAGTGGCCAACATGCGAGCGTAGTCGGGTCGCGGCCCCAGCGGAATCAACGACTACTATCAGAAAGTCATGAGCGGGCCTTGCCCCTTTCACCCCAAGGGCCGGTCACGCGGCCAAGGACTGCCACAATGCTTCAAGAAGTTCCGCCTCGAGCAAGCTTCATCGTCTGGCGCCGACAAGGACAAGGACAGCCGACTCGGGTCTGGCTTGATGGATTTCCAGGACCCCCAAGCCGAACTCAACCACATCTTCGGGGGGGCCACTCGCGTACGAATCCAAGCGAAGCAAGCAGAAGCTATCAGCGCGGGAACATTAACACGGTCTCTCACACTGCCGACACCCCCAATACCTGGCTGGTCGGAACGGCCATCACCTTCAATCGCGCAGATCACCCAGATCAGATTTCCCACCCGGGACGATATCCACTCGTCCTGGACCCGGTCGTTCAAAAATATCAGGCTGAGAGAAACCTCATCGACGGAGCAGTGCGCTCAACATCCTGTTCGCCAAGACTATTGGACGACGATGCAGAATTCCTCGTTCAGAACTACGGCGAGCACTGCGCCCTTCCACAATGGGATAATTCCCGGGTTTGTCATCAACCCCACTCGGGCAGATAACGCTTGCGGTGACCCTCGGCAACGCGGACAACTTCGTACAGAAACATCTGCTTCGAGGTCGCCGACTTCGAGACCGCGTATCACGCGATACTCGGACGACCGGCCTCGCCAAATTCATGGCGATACCCATTATAACGTACATGGTGCTGACAGTATGGCCCAGGGCCAGCAGGAGTCCTCTCCCTCCGCAGCGACGCTAAGCAAGCCTTCACCTGCGACAAGGAGAGCTGCGAACTGGCTCAAAACACAAGAAGCGGCAGTCAGGGCGCGACAGCATCCGGCAAGCCGCCACACCTGAAGTCGATCAAGATCAGTTCCGGCGAAAAAAGCAGGCGAAGTCGGGAATTCAGCGGACTCTGACACGAAGAAGATCCCCCTGGACCTTCCGACCCCCAACACTGCCTTAGTCGGGACCGGACTCGACCCCAAGATAGGAGCATCGGCGCTCGTCACCTCCTCCAAGCCAACAAAGAATTATCTTCGCGTGGAACCCGGTCCGACATTGCCGGGCGTACCAAGGGAGGGTGATCGAGCACGCCCTACACGTCAAATGAACATGCCAAGCGTCAAGCAAGGCTGCGGCGGCTTCGCTCAAGACCGCAAGGACGCTATCCGGGAGGAATTACCAAGCCTCCTCGTGTCCGACTGTTTTACACCGGGCAATAAATATATGTGGAGGCTATCTCGCGGATGGAAAGCTCGGTGGAGCTTTGCAAAGGAACACAGAAGATTTTATACTGGTTCCAGTGCTCTAATCGCGAGGTAATCCCTAGTCAGTTGTGGGTGTTATTCTTTCGAGGATTTGTGGTGGTGATTCTGGTGAGACCAACTTTCACTGCCCTCATGGGGCGTCCCTGCTCGCCTTTATAAATACTGGGGGAAGTGGAGTTACAAGGTAGGAGTTCCCATCGGATTCGACTAGGAGATCTCCCCCTTAGAGATAATAACGCACCCGATCTAGACTGTATATTCCATTTCTATACAAGGCAAAGTCTGCCGAATTTAGCTATAATCTCTACTTACAGGCTTCAGGCCATTCCTCTATCGAGTTGGCCCATATGCTTGTCATGAGGTACCCCGGGCCCATGGCTACCCCCACAGTATGCCCCCGACCTTCACAGATTTTGAGTCAAGCTGATGCTGAGTGCTCCCATCCTCCACGGGAACGTCCTTCCCGAGTGCATTGCTCCCCGAGCTACGTCTTGTCTGAGATGCTCGCTTCTTCCTGCGAGTCCTGCTGTCATGTCAGCTGGGCAGCGAGGCTATGAAAGGTCTCGATGTTAGATGTTTGAATAGTGGTGCGCCGAATAGGCGCACCTCTTAGGTGTAGCCCCGACTTTGGTGCTTAAATTGTGAGAAACATTGAAACATGATCAGTCAAAGATCTTTAACCTCTTGTACCGTTCTTTCCCGTAAGTAGATTATCTACTGGTACATGGACTCTTCGGTATCATGTCAAGCCGGACATATGATTTATAGTCTTGCGAAGTAGGGAACTAACTTCGTATATAGGAACTCTTCGACTTCACAATGCAGTCGGCTAAAATGTGCGTTTATAGTGCTTGCCGAGTAGGATGCTACTCGTATATGGGACTATTCCACGCGTCATGTCGCTGGGAAAGGGGGTGTTTATAGTCTTTCCCGATAGTATACCTCATAAAATTAGACTCCGTCGGCAAATCATGTACAGCCAGGAAAGGTGTTTAGTAAGTCTCTTCCGCGTGGCCGTCCCATTCAGTAAGCTTAGCATCTTCAGCTCGTCAACTGGAAGAATCGTTTTATAGTCTTTCCCCGGTAGCTAAATGCTACTCGAAAGTTAGACTCGCTGCGCATCATGGCTCAGCGGGATGAGCAATTTATAGTCCTCTCCGAGTAGTGCACCTACCGTCAAGTGTAAGTACTCATCCGCATCATGTCAGGGGGAGATAATGCTGCTCATGGCCAAACTGGTGGCACGCATGTAGGCCGAGTTACCACTTGGTATGAAAAAATAAATCCCTACTGTGGTTAGGCTGTACCGAGAGAGATACCTGCATCTCCAATTTTAATGAAACAATGCTTGTGATCCTTGTAAGGATGTATCCTCTGAGATGTGGTAATGAAGATTACGCCAAACATATATGTTTGCAATAAGGCTTTCAATGAAGCATATCTGTTTAGCCTCATCGGTTCTTGTGGCGTTTAGCTCCACCAGCGTAATAATCTTCAACACTCACGCCTGCGGGCCGGCCACATGGAGCATGCTACTGGTAGGAACTCATTAATCTGTGGCGGCCGCTACCAATAAGCCGGCCTGAGCGTCTATCCTGGATAGCTCCTATAGAAGTATCATTCCATCGCTGGTCAGGATGAGTTTTTTGGTTGTTGATAACGCATCAGCCTAGAGAAATCCTTATTCGCAAGGCCTTTCGACTTATGTTCTGCCCAGTGCAGCCTGGTTGCCCATAGGTGCCGAGCAGGTATGCTTCGCATGGATCTGCTTGCCCTCCTCAAGGCCTGTGACGGCAGTGCATGAGAACTCCGGATGCACTTTGACGATGTAAGTCTTTCTCTGAACTTGGGGTAAAGAAGCCGAACAAGGTACCCGAACCTTGCATTAGCAGTAGGTTTCGGCTGGTGCCTCATGGGGGCGTACCCTCTCTCAACAGAGATTATGAGCCAAGCTTAGGCACCCGAGTCTTGCATTAGCAATAGGATTCGGCTGGCGACCCTCATGGGGCGTACCCACCTGACAGAAGTGCGGGCCAATAAGGTACGAACCTAGCTTAGCGTAGGATTCGGCTGGCGACCCTCAATGGGGCGTACCCCTACTTAGCCGAGTGGTTACATCCAGCCCGACTGGCGGGTCCGGGGGCCGATTGTTTTTAGCTCCACCCGGAGCGTATTCGAGTGGAAGATGAACGTCCGACTGGCGCAAGTACTTGGTTTAAGTAGCCCATCATGGAGCATTCCGCGAGTGTATTTCGGTCAGACTTGTCACAGCCCCAGCGTAAGGAGATAGTCGAGTCCCTGAGTTCCTGTTTCACGCATATTCCGGAGCTGGGCTCTGCTATATAAAAATATCGGATGAGTACATCTGATGATGAAAATAATCACGCGAATGAAAATAGTATTTTACAATGTATGTAAATACGTGTTCTTCCTCTTTTTGATATTAATTTCCGTCGATAGTTGACTTACGTTTAAGCACTCCTGCCCGACTAGTCATAAGCCCCTAGCGTCGGGAGTTGGCTCATCGGCTCTTTCCCAGGCACGCGTTTTGGGGTGACGTTGAGTGTCTCGCCTATACCATGGGCCACAGAGTTTCACGATCGAGATTTATGCTCACTCGATACTTCTTGTAATCTTTATACGAGTAAACAACGGAAACAAAAGTAAATGCGCAGCTATACATGCCTAGGTGATTCTGGCTGAACCCAACTCCAACCTGCCTCGATGGGGCGGCCCTGCCTCCCTTTAGTATACTGGGGACAGGGTTCACGGTAGGAGTCCATCGGATTTAAGGACGACTAGGCGAATCTCCCTTAGAGATATATTACGCACCGACTAGGACTTGTATATTCCTTTCTATAACAAGCGCACAAGTCTGCCGAACTTTAGCTCATATCCTAATTACAAGGTAGGCCATTCCTCTATCCCAGAGTGGCCCATCTGCTTGTCATGAGGTACCGGGGTCCCATGGCACCCACAAAAAACTCGGCAGCAGGTTCATCAAGGAAGTCTACCACCCGGACTGGCTGGCAACCCAGTTCTGGTCGCGGCAAGAAAAAAGGTAAATGGCGCACATGTCGCGTCGAACTAGCACGACCTCACAAAGCGTGCCCAAAAGGACCCATTTGGTCTTCCCCAGGGATCAGATCAGGTGGTTGACTCCAACGGCGGGGTGCGACCTACTCAGTTTTCTCGACTAGCTACTCCGGGATACTCATCAAATTAGCCTTGAGGGGAACAGACTGTTTAAAAACTATGTTCATCACGCCGTTTGGAGCGTAATTGCTTAGCTCACAATGGCCGTTCGGTCTGACAAAACGCAGGCGCAACTTCCAACGTGCTATTCAGTCGGCTGTTTGCACACCCAGATCGGCGCAACGTGGCAACCCTACCGTCGCGAGGGTGATCAAGCACCAAGTCCAGAGAAGATCTCATTGCCGATTGGAAAGAAACCTTCCCCAAAACCTCCGAGCAGATCTCAGATGAAAGCTGACCCGGAAAAGTGACCTTCGGGGTGGCCGGTCTGAAAGTTACTCGCTTTCATCGTCTCCATGACGCGGCATCGAGGCGCACCCGGAAGAAAGTTAACGCCATCAGGAACATGGCGCCCCGACCAACCTCAAAGCCGTCCAGAAGTTTGAGCAGGTGCATGGCGGCAACTCAAGCCGTTTAATCTCCCAACTGGGCGAATGGGGCATGCCTTTCTTCAAGCTCCTCCCAAAGGCGTATACCTTCAAATGGACTCGGAGAGCTCAACAAGCCTTCGAAGACTTCAACCAGTTCCTCCACGTCAACCTCCGCGTGTTCGGCCTCACCCTTACCCAAGGAACCGTAATTAATGCTATAGCCTGGCGGCAAGCCACCCTCACGTAGCAGCACGGTGCTGGTAGTCGGAGCGATCCGAACGGGTCATCTTCAGAAAATACAAACGGCCCAATCTCTTTTGTCAGCGAGGTCTTGCCGACTCCACAACAAGATACTCCGCAGGTCAGAAGCCTGCTATAACGGCTACTCATTCACAGTTCCGAAGCTGGTGGCCACTCTTTACCAAGCACATCAAGTCACGGTGGTACGCGTTTCATCTTCTTCGGGGATGTCCTTCATAATGCGATTGGCCACTTGGGGTATCTCGTAAATGGGACGTCGAGTTTGATGGCTTCGAAGCATCGACTTTTCCAGCACCGGACGGCTAATCAACAAATC